>JAXGGA010000119.1:0-328881 GCA_038373865.1 Uloborus plumipes
CTAAAAGTGTGCTGAAGTAACTTTTTAAAATATTTCTGAAAGCAGAAATTCAAGAAATCGAGAAAATTTGTTAAGAGGGCAGGGAGCAATCGCCTTTCTCAAAGAGATAAAAATAATTTAATTATGCGATTAGCCATAATCTATTTTTTAATTTTTTCTTCATAGCAGAAGTAAAAAGTTTAAAACTATTTCCTTTAAAACAAGGAGAGGTGCACAACTAGACAGAGTCTACATACCAAACTAGAAACTTCTACGGCATATTTTGTTTGAGTTACGCGACATACATACATACATACGCACATACATACATAAGTACATACAGACGTCACTCAGGAATGGTCGAAAAGGATTTTTCGGCGTTTAATATGTTGTTAGGTTCATGTATACGTGCTGACGGGTAGAAAAAACTACTCAACATTCAATCGAGGGTGAGCAAAACCAAAACTTGCGCCGTAATTTGAGGGGAAAAAATTTTTTGCGATCACAATACTTTCTTTTACTGCGCAAAAGAAAGTAAAAATACACACATGCACAAAGCATACTTAGTTCCCTATGGGAGTAATATTGTAGTCTCCGGTCAGTGTAAAGAAATACCTAAAACTCACGAGTATCGAATTCAAGTTGTTGAAATGATATCACGATTCATTCATTAGTTCTTCTTTGAGAGAAAAAGGTGATTTTTCTGTTTTAATATCTTTTTTGAACATTATGAGAATGTTTCTAAGTAGTACCGGGCATTATTATAAAATTTTGGTGAAATAATTTAAAGTTTAGTTGTTCATTGGCTTAAAAAATTGAAATGTTTATTTTACAACCACTTTAGAAGTAAATAATGTCATATTTTTGTGCTTTAAGTTTGATTAATTGGCTTTAGGGGCTCTTTAAAAACATTTTAAAGAGCACTTATGACATTTTTTTTTCTATTAAAAATTGTATGGGGAGAATAATTTTTACTTTTTGGTGTTCCTCCCAAAACTATTTCTGTATCCGCCCCTGGTTCAACCTGTTCATTTTTAAGTTATGTTCATGACGAAACAAAGTATTAAATAATTAACCAGGAAACCATACGACAATGTACTGTCTGATTTTATTGTAAAACCTTCCGCGTATTCAAGAAGTAGGGTACCGAAGTAGGGTAGATAGGTAAGATAACAATAAGGGGAAGAATAATAAGAAGCATTTTGAGTCGTATCAAACAACGTAGAACGATGCTAATTTCAAATACATAGTTCAGTTGAATGTGTCAAAAGGATAGCAAATGAAAGTTTTGAATTAAAAACTTTGGAAAGTTCCCACTCACAAACCATCCCCCCTTTTTAAAGTGGAATGGTTCCCGAGTGCTGGCGCGGCTTTCACGGACAGACAGCAATAATGAAATTTTTGTTAAGAGGTAGCACTCGAAGAAGCATTGTAAAGAATTTTTCTGTATGCATGCGTTTTCGCCCTTGTGACCCCTTTTTCGAATTATGAAATCTTAAAATTTTCGAAATTTCAAAGAAAAGTCGCCAAATTTAACGAGTTTCGGTGAGTAATGGAAGACCTCTTTCATATCGTCGGTACCATGCTAAAATTACGAATGTGAAAATTGGCACTTTTCAGGAGAGCCAAAACACTAAATATATTTTTTTCCTACCTGAAGCATTTGGTTATTTTCAACTTTTAATTTTTTATAGATATCTTTAAGTGTAAAACTATCGTTCAAAGGTATCATTTTAATTTTAATTATTTGTAAAATTATCAATAATAATTGTTTAAAAATATTCGCTACTTTACCAAAATGGACATTTTTGGTCGAAAGTCACTGAATTGAAGGTGAAGTATCGAATATGAAATTTTAGACAATATTCGATAGTTTGCAATGAAGTTTCATGGCATTCATTTTCGATACTTTACATCTAGGATACAAAATTGCTATAAAAATTTATAATAATGGACGGAAAGATTTAAAAAAAAAGCCATTTTTTGTACTAAGAAACTTTTATTGAACACAAGATGAGGCATTAAATCCTTAAAAATATAATTTTTTTTTATTTGCTAAGCTGTGTAAACGGTTGAATATCATATTCGTAAATATAGCATAACTTAATCGGGCAAAGCTGTGAATTCGTGAAAATGACATTGGCTTACGACCATCTAACAGATTCATCATTTTATCAGTAGCTAGCCCTTTTTTAATACTACGGGAAACCATCTAACTTGAAAAACGCGATTTTTCACATTCGTTATTTTAGCATGGTGTCGACGATATGATTTGTAGATAGATGTCCTGCACATGCAGAATGTAAAATAGCATGATTCTTTTCTGTCCAAGTCATTAAATTTGGTGCGTTTCTTAAAATTTCTTTAGACTTTAACCGTTGGACTAGGGCACACAAATTTCGTGTTAAAAATTTGTCTCGACATGCTTTTTGATTTGTATAAATTTAAACTTTTTTCATTATTACACTTGTCGCGTATTTTCCTGGTAAGCTAATTTTCTCGTGCATTTCTCATTTGCCGCATATACACTGTAAAAAATGAATGTTGTTTTCACAGTATTATACAGCTTAGTAATAGTACAGTATAGTAATTTTATAGTAATAAACTAAAAATTGCTAATTTTACAGTTTATTACCGTGCATTTTACAGTTTTAAACTGGAACCTCTGCTGGCCGTGGTATATTGTTGTTTTTACAGTATAATACAGCTAAATTTTAAGGAAATAAACTATAAAATTCCTAATTTTACAGTAAGAACCTAAAATTGCTAGTTTTACAGTTTATTACTGTACATTTTACAGCTTTAAATTGGAACCTCGACTACTGTATTATACTGTAAAAACAACAGTTAATTTTTTGCTGTGTATTAATCCAACATGTGTTTTCTTATACCTCATGCCAGTTAGTAGCAGTTTCTAATAAAGAAGATATTTGCTGTAGTTAATATCGAACAATTACTATTTTTTACTCTTATTTTTGTTCAAACAAATATGCATCTAAAACGCATTTCGCATAAAACTTCTCCTTGTTTTTGCCAAAACAAGTCCTTTTGTTAGTGAGTTAGTTTGGGAAAATGTATAAAAATGTGATGAATATTCAAGAATAATGCTAAGTGAAACGAACATCTAATACTTTATTGCTGGAACTTTACTGCTAAAGAATTACATAAATTACGTGCTACGAATAACACGACCGGAATAAATTTGTGTGACAGCTATACTACAAAAAATATTACAAATCACGCTCTCATTTATTCATTCATTTTACGCTAAATCTATTTCCTTGATTGTGTCTTCACATTTGAAGCATGTAGTATCAAAATCAGTTCAGTACATGGATTTTCAAAAAAAGGTTTTTCATTTTCTGTCCAAAACTTGATAGTTCTTATTTAATACTATCACGCTACAAAGTAATTTAGAGCGACTCTATCTCAAGCAGGTGAAAAACCACTGCTCATAACATTTTTTATTTCAAGAAAAGTACAAAAATTTCTTCTACGGGACGTCACTGTGAAAACACGTAGGTAACACCAATAACATAATTATAATATAAGAAAATATATTTTACCAACTAATGCATATCATGAAATTGAACTGCTGCATTAGTGTAACTGGAATTCGAAATGCAAATGAGCGAAAAGAAGGGCAGTTTATTTAAAAACAAGCGTAGTTCAAATCATTTTTTCTGTAAATGATTAGACAATAGTGCTAAACTAAAAAAAAAAAAAAAAAAACAATTTTTCTCACACCTAAGTTTATCAAAACGAAAATAATTCTTTTTGAAAAATTAAATGAGCAGAGCGTAAATTACTTTTTTTTTGGGGGGGAGGGGGTCTCTGTTGTAAACGTTTTTGACTGGATTGGGGTGGTTCTGAGAACCCGATTTAATGCATCACAGTGTATTACTTTTGCTTAGCAATTTGTTAACCATGTTATTGTGAAAGATAATTTGCTTAGCTAGGAAATCGCAAATACTAATACATTTTGTGTAGTACAGAAAAACTAGGTCAAACGCGGAAACCCATTATTAGATGGTCTTAATTACATTCAAATATTAATCGTAAACACTGATGATTTCCACTTATTATAATGGCTTCCTCTTCCGGTTAGTACAACTACTTAATAAAATACTTAGGTGCCTTTTGGACGATGACAAAATCTTATCCATAAATATTTTATTTATGCTTACAAAACACTCAACCGAATTCATGCTATTTAGAATCACATATGCAATCATTAATGTGATTTACTTCAGCGACTATTTCAAAACGACATGAAGTACCTTTCAACTGCTCGGCGAAGTTTTTTTTTTCCCTGTAATGACATCTCTCTTTGTCATAAATTCCATTTTCCCATTCAAAACAGATCACGTTTAATTTGCTCATTTTTCTAACATGAGTCGCTCTCGAGTGCGTATGATTTTTAAAATCTAAGTTAATTTTAGTAAATGTCAAAGGATAGAAAGGAGGCTGAAAATTGAATGCATTTTGCTTCAATAGAATCTCAGGAATTGATTGTTTGTTGCATTTAGGGCATGGTATGTCTTCTTTAGTTTTACCTAGTCGGAAAAACATCTCACTTAATGAAAATTCGTTTTCTAGTAATGATATTTTTATGGAGTTGGAACTGAAGTTGTAATGAAATTTACTTGCAGTTTGTTTTAAAAAGAACAATTAAAATAAAAAGTTCTTCATTGTTTAGCCGATTTCCCGCTTTAATTTATATTTCTTTTTTTTCCTCCAAAGAAAACTCTTAAAAATTTTAAAATACAATTCAATCCAAGTTACTTAGTAACGACAAGCTCCCCCCCCCCCTAGTTTAGGGCAGAACTTGAAGTTTCATACTCATAATTACGAATTGTTACGTTTTTTAAGGTAAATTTAACTTTTCTTGTAAAGTTCACTTCGAAATAAACTCATATTTTTTCTAATTTATCTCCAGAAAAGAATAGTAAAAATTAGTCATAAACAGTTAAGCTATCTCTTACAACGTGTTTTCGTGAAACAAAGCAGAAAAGAGCGCGAATGGTGTTAATAAATCCCATGTAAAATTTAATAGATATAATTGATTAAGACATTTCAGTTGAAGAGTTACCGTAAAATGGGGTGTATAGGAACAGCGGGGTCAATCGGAACAAAACTTCCCGACCGTACAAAGAAATTCTTCATAAATATACTATTGGGTATTTTTCGCCATGGATTTTTTTAAAGAAAGGTAAGATCATAGGAAGTAGGAAAAAATTACTTTCGTAAATCTGGCAACGCTACTGGCTTCTGAGGAGGGCTGCACGTGGAATGCTAGAACACATCACGTTTTCATAGACTGCAAAACTTCATATGTATGAACAAAACTTCTTATATTTAAAAACTAAGAGTGGTATGTTTCAACTATACATGTATCTGAACACAGAATACTACATTAGAATTTACATTTTTTATAAATTGCGTCATAAAAATGAAGAATTCTGAAAAATGCCATAGGAAAAAAATTTGCGGGGTGAATCGGAACACTTAGTTCTGTTGTTCCAATTCAAACTTATTTGAAGGAAACTGTTTGAAAAATCAAGACCCCAATTCTTCTAATCAAGATAGGGACAAGGATTTATTACTGTTTATCCCTTCTGGTGAGCAACTAGATCTTAGAATAACAAAAAGTTGCAGATTTCAAAAGATTTTTTCTCCAGGAGACTTTTTTTTACTTAAAATACGAAGGGGAAAGTCACATAGACTTTATGTAGTAAAAGTCCAGCACACAGACAGTGATGAATAAGCGAAAAAATCTTTCAGGACAATCCCCGAAACCCAGGGATTTCACGAAACTAAAGAAAAAGCAGAGTTTATCCCAGGAGATGGTATGAAAAAACTTAACCCAAGTCACAATTGCTAGTTTTAAGGTTTTAAGGTTGTACATATTTGTAGACTACATGAGTGACTTCCATTCATGTTAAATCTTTGTATTTCAATTCAAAAGCATTTCTTAAAATTACTTTTCATTTTTCATAAGTTTAAAATTATTTTGAATTTTGACAAATTATAAAAGTTTACTGGTATTGAAATTATACATTTATTTGACAGTAAATATCTGTTCTTATTCTCCCCCATCAATATTACTCATGTTTGTGAGACCTATTACAGGTTAAAGTGAAAAAAAAAAAATTTTTAACATGTGTTCCGATTGACCTCTATCAGCGGGGTGATTCGGAACACCCATAATTTCCTATATATTTTAATAATAATTGTTCAAAATGATTTGTCTTTGCTTGGAATATCAAAAGTAAAGCAAGACCGAAGTTTTTACCCAAAAAAACAAATAAAAAAAATCTTTTAACTGCTTTTTTTACAATCAAAGCTGAAAAGTGTTCCGATTCACCCCATTTTACGGTAGTATTAAAAATCAGACAATAAATTAGTGTAAGTTTCACTAAAAATTAAAATGCTTTATCATTTAGGGATCAAAATTAATTTTAATAAATATTTAAAGGCAATTTTTCCTTTTAAATCTTTTATTGTAACGTATGAAATACTTAACATTTTTAACAACGTTCTAGTATCGTCAAGCAGTTAAATATTTACTCCATTTTAACTTGCGTGTGTGGAGTGTCGCTTTCAGTACTCGAGTCAACTTTCCAATACAATTAAATGTCTGCTAACGAGAACTAACTTAACGATGTACAAATGTCGGCCAGAGAACTCTAGTGTTCTCCTCCTTCCTATTTGTTCTTTAGAAACACATACAGGAAATTGAAGTGAAATGAAATCGTATCCTATTTTTTGAGCATTGATTAAGAAATTAGAGAATACACTGGCTTCTTGTTACATGTAAAAGTGACTTGGATTGCAAGTACCTAATCTTAATGCAGTTGAGAAATTTACTAATGCACTTATTTCTTTTTAGAGTTGAAATTCAGGAAAAAAATCGTTTTGTAGCACAAAGAACTTTTATAAATGCAATTAAATGTAATAATTTGGAGTTTTAGTATTTGCTTTTACATTTCAAAAAATATTAAAATATTTAATTACATACTATACTCATTTATATATAATAGCCAAATTGATCAACTAACGCTCTACATCACCAACAATGAAACCGGTACCATAGCATATGAGACGGCTTCATTTGATTGTTGGGGCTCTTAAATTTCAATAATGTTATTTATAATCTGATAATTGAAGGGCTTGGAGGATAAAGGGGTTATGTTACATTTAAAAAAATAAACACTCTGTGGACAATGGTACGCAATGGATACAGGTAAGCAAATAAAACTCGGTAAATCAAAAAGTAGATGTCAATAGACCAATTTCATACGCACACTAACGACAAACCCAGAAAACAAAATAGCTGCAACAACTGCAGCAATAAAACTTTGAATTCTAATTACTCGCAATTTCTGTTTTGTCACATAACCCCTTCTTCTTTTGGAACAAATGGATGTTGAATTTTTGAACAAGAAAGAATGTGCTATTCATTATAAAAAACACCCTAATATGCTACACAGCAGTTGACCTTATCAATGAAATTGATATTTAAAAAGGGAGAAAACATCACATTTCGCAACAAAAACACGTTAGCGAAGTAAATTTAGTTGCAAACGGAATGCGATATTGGTAATTCTACTTTAGCTTCGGCTGTGCAGGGATATTTGTAGCGTCATAAAGAAACTTTAGTGTTAACCAGTTTTTCTTAGTGTTAACCTTTTGGATCCGGGCAGTTCATATAGAAATTTTTCTTTCGACCCAGGTAGTACGACAGTTTAACCACAGATTTCTATTCCATTGAAAAGAGAAGGTATAAACTGTCGTACCAGACGTATGAAACCTTGAAAAAATCCCCGGCTCCTAAGGGTTCAAGTGAAAATTTCAACCCCGTCCTCTAAACTAGACGAGGTTTATGATACAACATGTGTACCGCCCGGCTCCTAAAGGTTAAGCATTTTTTTTTTTTGGCATTTAAATTCATTTAAACCCGTAATACACTGGCGGAAAAAAAATCCCAACACCAAGAAAGACTTGTGTTAGATAAACGAAATTTGGTAGGCGTGTTTATACAACTGAAAGATGGCATCGATTGAAATGTCGTGTTCCGCGCATAAGTGTGGCGCAGCTGGCGTCACTCAGAACATGCAAATAAAGCTTGTTTAAAAAGCGTGTTGTGAAGCTCGTGTGTATTATTTTTCCGTGAAATTAGACGAATTGCGTTCATGTTAGCCAGGAATACCTTTTAAGAAGACGAAGAAGCCATTATCAAAAGCTTACCGAGTTTAAACGAGGTCGTACAATTTGGATACGAGAAGATGGATTTTCATTTCGCGATATTGCAGAAAGACTTGGGTGGGAATGTTTCCACCGTGCATGATTATTAGAAGCTATGGTCAAGGGATGGTACTACCTCAAGAAGATCGAGTTCCGAGCTGCCACGTGGCACGACTGAGAAGGAAGATCGCCGAATCTTGCTTACGGCTGTGGCGCATCGTACTGCATCTGCGGCTGACATTCGAGCTGCAGTTGGTACCGTCGTGACCCAAGGAACGGTAAGAAACTGTTTACTTCAAGGACAGCTCCGAGCCAGGCAGCCTGTAGCCGGTATTGCATTGACTGCAAACCATTGCCGTTTCCGACGGCAATGGTGCCAAGACATAGCTCACTGGAGGTCGGAGTGGAGATCTGTTGTAATTTCTGATGAAAACAGATTCTTCCTTGATGCCAGTGGTGGCTGTATATTGGTCATAAGGAGGCCAGGGGACCGCCTGCATCCAAGCGGTCTATAGCCTAGATACACGGGACCCACATTTGGAGTTATGGTCTATGGAGCAATTTCCTACGACAGCAGGGGCACTCTTATCCCAAACTCACTGACTTAAAATTTGTCGTCAGTCTGTTAATTTAACCAGTAGTACAGCCCTTCATGAGTAGCATTCAAGGAGGCGTTTTCAAACCGGATAACGATCGCTCTCACATCTCTGCTGTAACGCAATGTGCTCTACAGAGTGCTAACATGTTACCATGACCTGCAAAATCACCAGGTTTGTCTCCAATTGATAACGTGTGGGATATCATGGGATGGCACCTCGAGCATCATCCACAGTCAGCAATGACGGTCCTAGTATTGACACAGCAAGTGCAACAAGCATGGAACTGCATACCACAAAGTGACATTCGGCACCTGTATGACATAATGCATGCACGCTTGCAGGCTTGCCTTCAAAATTCTGGAGGTTACACCCTCTCTTAAATTAACATAATTTCACATTTGCATAGCATTTTCTTGAGCTTAAATTAGCCAGTGATCTTGTACATTTAATCAATTAAACATGTTAACTAGACAATTGCATTACCCAAATTTCATTAAACTACGGCAATTTTTTCTTGGTGTTGAGATTTTTTTTTCGCCAGTGTATATGAAGCAAAACCTCTCCAAGGCAAACACTCGTCATACTATTACGGGTGTTTTTCTGATAATAATAAAGTAAATTTTAACCCTTTAGGGCTTTTGTTTCCAAAAGTGAAAAAGATCCAAGAACAAATAGAAATCATAACATTTTTTGATTTTTTTTATTGAATATTCTTAAGTTGTTTACTATGCTGGAAATCCGTTTTAGAAGACAAGACTAAAAATGTAATACCTCACTTTTGCCCGCACTTCTCTAACATACGTAGCTGTATAATCAGTTATTAAAAATTGTTTTAAAAAAACTATTGTGGAACTAAATGCTAAAATCTATGCAACAAAATGCTCTGAATATTAATCAGTATGTTATGTATGGCTACCTATTAATCTTTTATGTAACACTCAGAAACGCTTATGTGAAAAAAGTGAAACATGTCTTTAATTAGTTTATTCGTTGTGTAACCCGAAGGCTAATTTTGGGCCGTTAACACAGCTAACTAATTGTTAAAACAGTTAAAAACAATTAAGTCCTATTTTCAGCAACAGAGTAATGGTAAAAAAAAGCCTTAATAAAGAATACATAGTTTCCTTGAAACCTTGAAACTGTATTTTATTCTTACTTATAAATGGCAAGTTGCTAATTACTTGATTTAAGTGAGCTTAATTAGTGTTTTTTTTTTCTCTAGGATTCAGCTTACAGAAGAAAATCTATTCGAAAACTTCACTGTGTTGTCATGGAAGCGGGAAAACAACAAGTTGCAAGTTCTTCGGCAAGTAAGTGAAAAGATTTTTAATTAATTACATGAATTCTTTTCAATGTTTCCTCTTTTGTCATATCTTGTCTCCAAGGCAAATAATTTTCATTTTATCACGGAATATTTTTCTTTGAAAATAATTTGGATGTCTTTTGAAAAAATACGTCTTATAATTGTCTCTTCAACCAGATATGAATACTTGTAATGGAATTCTTGTCATATTTTAAAATGGGCTTCGAACAATAACCGTTAAAAATTAGGTTTGAGCAGGAAATATGAAGTTTAATATGCAATTAACGCATAAAATAAAAAAAGGAATTAATGTTTCGAAATATTTGTTTTAATATTTAATTTGCATTATTAATATCATTTATTATGAAATGTATTGTTTTTATTACTACTCAAAAACAAAAGCGAAATTTGATAATATCTTTTCATGTTTTTTTTCTCATATTTATTAAACAGGGGAGACTTGTGCACATATTTCCATCTCACTTTATTTGAAATTGATTTAGTTCTAAATTTTACTCTTCAACTAAAAGAGTTAGACAAATTTGTAAAAACGGTCAAAACTTTATTCTGGCGAGATAAGTAAACTGACACAAAGTGCAAATGAAGGGCGTGGGCCGAGAAATATATTTTTTTTTTAATTTCGATGATGGGTTTTGGGGAAAAGGTGCCATTTAGGAAGCAAAATGCATATAAAAAATTTTGGAAAACTAAGTTTGGAAAAAATTTAGTTTTTTGAGATTTTTAGGAAATTATTAAAAAAAAAAGTTTTTGCATCTAACCTCTGAAAATGCATTATATGTTATAACAAACTATGTAGTTCTTTCAGATAAGTACGGCGAAAACCACATTTTAACTTTTTGACAAATTTAATTTAAAACGTAGAAAAAAACAGGAAATGTCCAAATCTTCTAGGCATTTGTGGAAAATTAAGGGATTATGCCACAGACCTCAGTTTTTCAATGGAATTTCTATGCCTCCAACGGCACCTTTTCCGCTCCACCCGTTATCGAAAATAGAAAAAAACTTTATTTTAATAATTTGATAAAAATCTTGAAAAAACTGCATTTTTTTTTCCAAACTTCAAGGCAATTGCGGTAGATAAAGAAGTTGACCAAAAAATTTCAAATTTTTTTATATACACTTTTCTCCCCCATTGGCACCTTTTCCGACTTTTCGGCCCACCCTATTAGTTAAGAGTTAAAAACTCTTTTTGTCGTTTTTATTTGCACCTTTACTGCCGTTGTCTCATTTTACTCATAATAACAATATTATTAATTTCCGACGAAATATGTTAAAGCTAGGTATTGCTTGAAATTCTGAATGATGTCTTGTGGGAACATTTTTCCGACATATTTAAAGATGTCAGTTGCACAAATTATTTTGGAAAGAGTCACATGACATTAAAACTTGCTTGTCTGGAAGAAAGATATATTTTACTTTCGGATTTATTTATTTATTTTTTATAAAATGAAAAAAATCTTTTACGTAGTGGTAAATGCTTTCTACATGAAGCTATAGAAACTGAGATAATGTTGACCTATATGAATACAGTTACAATAAAACAAATTAAACATCTTCCAGCAAACAGCATCTAAGCAAATTTTACCCCGAAGTGGTAAAAAGGACACCTGTCTTTCCCCGAGAGGTAAAACGGGGGTGACCCATTTACTTCGAAAGGGTAAGTGGCATATCTGAACATAAACGATGTGGTAAGTGGGTCACATACATTATTTAATTTTAAAGCAAGCACATCTTAAAAAGAGGTAAATTGGGTCTTACTTAATAAGTATGTAAATTCCAACTATGAAACATATTTTTTGTAAATGCATCCATTGATGAACTATCTACTGATATTTAAATACGCATGATGGAAAATTATAAAGCAAAAAACAAAACAATTACGTCTGTGCATTTTATTAAACGCCTATTGTGGTATATATTTTACTTTTTCATATAAAGCAGTGTTGCATAAATGCTATGCAGTTGATTTAGATAAATTTTGTTAAATAGCTATCATTATATGTTGAAAAAGAAATTGAAACACTAAGTAGCAGCGTCTGTTATAATGTTAACTAAAGGACAATCATTATCACATCATCCGCAATAATAAATCCAACATCATCTGCATCAGGCCTATTAAAATAATACACAGCTATTTCAATTATTCATTTTTACTGAACTACAAAGCTTGTTTAAAAATAACTTTTCAATAAGAACTAAGCTTTTCTCCCATTAGAGTTGGACGAATTAGGCTTTTGAAGAGAAAAGATTGAGTGTACTTTTGTCTTCAGTGTTTTTCATGCTGTACTGCTAATTATAAAGCATAACTATATGTATTTTTAGAGATTTTTTATTGAAATATATGAATAGAACAATATAAAATATGATCACTTTAACGTCGGAGAAAGATTTTACTTCAAATATTATTTTAATTGCTTGTCACCACGGTTTAAAAGAAAATGCTTTGAAATGTGTCCTCATTAAATATTCATCACATTAATAACTTCCAAAGAAAAAAAGAATTTTCACAAAATGGAAAAGCAGACAATACTGTCCAAACGTTTTCTACTCTTGTCCAACATTAGAATTTAATCTCGTATTTTAAATGCGTGAAAATTTTTATAGCACTAGGTATTTCGATTGCATTTTCCAAGGAAATGTTTACGCATATTCAAGTCCGCAGTTTAAAAATAGTTTTTCCCTCTTAAAACTTTTTTCGTTTTTTATGTCTCCGTAATTTCAGTGTTTTAGAACAAAAAGTAACAATAAAGAAAGTATTTTTTTAGTTTCTAAGATTGAAAGCAGTATGGTGAAATAAAGGAGGAGAAAAAAAACGAAGAAAGCGATTCAGTGAATATTAAAATTGTCTGCAAAACTCTGGATGATGTTTGATACGTATGTAAATTCATGGTTAAAAATATTCTTTTTTGGAGAACCTTATTTCTCAGTTTTTAAAAAAAGTATTTCACATACAAAGTTTTTTTATTTTAACTTCGTTTTAAGGCACTTTCTTTGTGAATATTGACTTAAAGTTCTCTGCATGAGGTAATAGCTGGTTAAAAATGAAATTACATTTAATTATGACACGCAATACATACATGTGCGGAAAATAAAGTAAATTTTACTCGCCCTTGTATACTCTATGAACTAACTTAGTCAAATATTACTGATACCTTTCACTTACGAGGCACCGCAGATATCCAAACTAACATGAAAATACTTTAATCTCGGCAAAACAAACTAAATCTAATTCTAGATCTAACATTTTGCATTAAAATAAAAGAATAATAAAAATAAAGCCAAAAATTTCCAGGAAATGCTGCAAATAGCTATTTCAAGGCCACTTCATCAGTGGTAAATTTAAGTAAGGAAACTCGTGCGTCACTCCTTCAAATAGCTGTTAGTACTGTTTTCTTGACGATTCAGGTTTTATTTTAGTTGTTTTCCTCTTTTAATCATGTTTCAACTCAAAATCAATTTTGATCACTTTTCAATAATCTACTAACATCGAATACTTCTTCCCAGGTAGCACAAACAACCTTTAAACGTTTTATAAACGTTTTTAAGCGGTTGTTACAGCGTTGATAACCATTTTACGACCTTTAAAAAACGAATTGTGCTACTTATGTTATCTACAGCTTAGTTTTATTTTGCGGTCCTATGAAATGCTAATGCTGCATCCAAACCCTTAACCCTTTAAGCGGTCAATTATTTTACCAGAAATGCTTCCAAAAAATCCATATTTTTTGTTGCATATAGTTAAGTACCATACTTAACAGAATGAGAATATCAAGAATTTTAAATTTTTTTTTCGTTTTTAATGCTTTTACAACCTTTTTTATTTTACAATTTTGGTCGCAAAACCCCTAAATGTTTGATTTTTTAAGTACATTCTGCAGTAAAGAATGGTTTACAAATTATGCAAAAATTTCTCTCACACTTACAGTGAATTTTGAAGTTTACAATTTTCCAAACAGTTCAGAAGTCTTTTTCATACTGTCTAGTCATGCAGTAGAACAAAAAGTTCCCGCTTTCCCGCTACATAGAAAAATCCGGATGAAAAGCATTTCATTTACATGGACAAACCACACCATCTGTTGAAAAATAATACTACTAAATAGTCTCTTTCAATAATGAAAAATTCGGGAAAACCAGAGAAGGAATTCAGAAAATATCGATGAACGTACGCCGTACGGGCAAACCAGATGAGGTCAATTTCGGGTAGCACGTACACCGTACGGGCAAACAGCTTAAAGGGTTAAAGTAGGTATAAATATTATAAACATTATTAAAAAATGAAATTTCAAAATTATTTAAAATACATTTAATGACAACATTAGTACTTTACAAACTATAAATATATTTTGCTTGAATGCTCATTGAAATGAAATTTTAATTAAAATAAGAGGAAACTTTATCTGTAATAAAGTCACTTAGCGAAACTTAAACAACTGTCATAAGCATGTAACTCATGGGACCCATAATTAGTTATTCCAATTAAGAAATACAAAATAACATTTTTAAAAACTCTCTTTGCTATGTCACTGAAACTTTTCTACTTGCGATTTCATTCAAACACACTTATTTTCCGACTTTAAACGTCTTCGTAAAATATACTGAACTCTCAGTGCCATGTTTACTAACGTTGCCAAACAAAACGTATTGTTTTCTTCTTTCGAACGTATGAGGAAGAGGCAGAAACAAAAGTATAGCTGGACAAAACTTCTAAGAAAAAGCTTTCTTTCCATTTCCCAATAATTTAGTTTCAGGAGATAGATTCCTTTTCAAAGTGGGGAGTGAAATAATATTATTTGCGAAGAGATTTTTTTAAAGGTATCTGAGTATATTTTGTTATTTGAGAAGCATACCTGGTTTTCATGAAGTTTATATTTCAATAAATTGCAATCCAGTCTGAGATAATAGATTGCAGGATAATATTTAATGGTATTATTGAATCAAAGTTCTATGAACAAACAGTCCCTCGATATATTTTTTTTCCATTTTAGTAAATTGTTTTTGAAACTCTTAAACTATACCTAAAGGATTCAATTATAGACTGCTACTCTCTTTGGTCCAGGTATTGTTCTCTCATTTCTTCTCATTTATGACAGGTCTATTGTAAGTGATTTTCCTATCTTCATGTAACATCTTTATTATGTTAAACACAAAAACCAATAAATATGCTGATGTTGCAGTTTTTATTCCTTCCTGAAAACTCCAATCGTTGAACTTTGTATATTTCCCTCTAGCGTTCATTGTTAAAGTTCTTTATTTTATTATTTCTTCCATTCTTTTTCTGCTCACGCGTATGAGGAGCATATCCGAGGGCTTCTATACTGGTACGGTAGAAATCACTACACACCGGCAAACAAATCCATTCATAATCTTTAAGAGGTGAAGATAGGATACTGAATTGTCTACAGGTAGAGTATTTTCTACCAAACCAGCACAATGTCCCTTGTGTAACCCATAACTTCGTGAGACGTTCAAAGCTCTGGATTAAGGCTAAAGGTAGCTGCTGCAAAAGTCTGGAGATATATTAGACGAAATATTGTATTCGTATTTATTTTGAGGTTTGGTTGCAATATTTAATTTAGCATTAAAGTAAAAAAATATCATATGTGTCCAAGTTATTTTTGGTCACTATTACAACCATAAAATGTATTTTTCTTGCCTTTGAGTCCATTTCGATGAGTTTTCTCATAATGTCTGTAACTATTTGCGAGCGTTCCTATATCTCTATTTTACATAACACAAAAACTGTTAACTGTAGGAGATTAAAATTTTGTAGGTACAACTTGAATAGTCTTATGCTACGTACCTACTTGTATTATTATTATTATTATTATTATTATTATTATTATTATTATTATTATTATTATTATTTAAATTGCAATCGGATATTCCAAAAGATATGTTTACACTTTCGTTGCTACAAATCAATGTTAATTCCAAGCAATTTACATTTATATATCAAGTTATTATCTCCAAGCAATTTTTAATCCATAACTTGTAGGCAATGAACGTATCGTGCTTCTTTGGGAGAACACCAATTGTTGACACCAACCTCTTGATACATTTTATTATTTAGTGTTAGTAGTTAAATAAGTTTTACACTAGTTGAAGATTTGCTATTTTCAGATTTTAATGAAGATCAATTTTAGCTATTAAAACATGCAACTTAAAATATAAATAATGCATCTCGAATTAAGCGGAATCTCGAACTTATAAGACTGTACTTCATATATATACACTTTGTACATATTTGTATACTTTGTCATATACATACACTTTGTACACACATCAGTACAAAGTTTCCAATTCTAAGATGAAAGTGTGCTATAATGCAAAAATAATATAATAACATATTCAAATTATAGTTAAATATCTTTATCATTGACAGCAACACAGAAGTATTTGTTAGCCAACATACGTTTTGGAAGCAAAGTTTTATAATGAGCCCAATGTTAGTTTACATAAACCTTTTAGATAATTAGTTTTATGAGAAATTTCTATGTGCCCTAAAGGTAAAGCTTTAGTCTGGACAACTACTATTTTCTCAAAACCGAACTATTTCTGCTTGTCTTTCAGAATATGGCTTCAACATACCTATTAAGGATTCAGGATTCAATGAGCAACTTACATTTAACCAACTGGTAGTGTGTAAAATAATTTATTTTCTATTGTGCTTTCAATTGACGGTAATAGTTCTGTTATTGCTATAAAAATTCAGCTGCAGTTGCACCATGCCCCCCCCCCCCCCCTCCGTCAAGCAAAGATGTATAATTATTAAAGAACCATAGAAGTAAATCGTTCATACTTTTACTTATAAAATGCAGAAATCCTCTTAAGTTAACTTTTGAATATAATATGTATCATCTATATATTTTGAGAGAATGTAAAAAATCCTGAAACATTTCGTAAATGATAGAAGAATTTGTATTGCATTTAACGAGATAAATTATGGTTGAAACTTAATTTAATTTTCAATGCTTATTTACTACTTTTCAATGTTTGAAAGTATACGTTGAATTTTTGCCAGAACAGAAACTGCAAATAGCCGAAATGCAGTAACATTTAGAAGTAAGTTTTTACTTTTATTTTTGAAAGTGCTAATTAGCTCATGTTTATGAAAATTGCAACACCATGACGGAATCGTCATAATTGAATGAAATTTAATACACAGCTGAGTGATACTGGTACAAATAAATGATTAAACTTAGAAAGAGCCAACAAACAATAAAAAAAATATTGAAATCAGTATTTTGTGTAGCAACCATGCGCTACAATACGTGCTGCTACGCGCCGTGGCATGGAGTCAAACAAATTTTTAATGTCGGCCTGATCAAGAGCATTCCATACTGTTTGTAGGCGTACCCAAAGTTCGTCTGTAGAAGCAACAAGACGAGGATCACGAACGAGACGCAGACCAACGAAATCCCAGACATGTTCAATCGGCGACATATCCAGGGAATTCGCTGGCCAGGAAAGGAGCTGCACCTACTGCGATGCAAGGAATTATTGAACAGTCCTAGCGATATGAGGGAGGACATTATCCTGCTGAAAAACAGCGCCAGGCAAACCTTGAAGGAAGGGGCCAGCTTGGGACTGTAGAACTTCACTGATGTACCGGTTGCTGTTCAGGTTACCCACAATTCGTAGCAATTGAGATCGTCCGTAATATGATATGGCACCCCAGACCATGACTCCCGGTGTTCGTCCACTGTGATGTTCGATAATGCACTCTGGAAGGTGGCGTTCACCGGCATAGCGTCGGATGCGAATGCGGCCATCATGGTGCCACAAATTAAAACGGGATTCGTCAAAAAACACAACATACTGCCAATCAGCACGCCAGTTCTTATGCTGATTGGCTCATTGTAGCCGCAGGCGGCGATGGTTTAGCGTGAGCAGGATCCTGTATAAAGGAGTCCTTGCGCGCAGTTCACGCTGCAGCAGACAGCTACAAATTGATGAAGCACACATTGAAACACTTGTAACTGTTGATCACTGTGCTGCCAGTTGTCTGGAAGAAGCTGTGCGGTCCGTCAGTACCTTGCGGATAATGTGTTTATAATCGCGAGCTGAAGTCACATTTCGGGGTCCACTCTCGGATTTCCGAGTTGTCCGACACTCGTCCGTCTACTGCTTCCAAACACGCATCACTGTGCTGTTGTTACGCTGCACACAGCGGCGACTTCACGATAAGACAATCCAGCTTCACGAAGGCCGATGATCCTCCCCCGTTCAAACTCCGTAAGTTGTTGATACCTCACTCTTTTTCATCGAAGAGGTATAAGCAACGTCTGATCAAACGTTTATCACAAGCAGATAACCACCTATAACGATACACGCCTTGCTTGTTTATCCCATAGTAAAGTGTGCATAAGAAAAGAGCGATTTTTTTATCGAAATTTGAGGCACAAAATTACAGCATGTAGAAATCTTAAAAGGAAAGTCCCCGAAACCAGATTGTTCATGAGAATGTATTTAGACATGCACTTAAAAAGAGAGGAAAAAAAATGATTTTGATTTCTGAGATCATACATGTGTAAATATGCTTTTTATAGAAAATTACAATCACTTTAAAACTGAAACTCAGAAGAGAGCTTTTACAATAGCTAGTTCGATGATGATGGAGCAAAAGAAAAGGTGCGACGTCAAACACATATTTACAATTAATCCCACTGAAAAACAAATTTTAGCAAATTTTCTGTTCCTCAATGTATTTTGGGTGCTTCTTATAGATTTCAAGGTGTTGGGAGAAAACATGATTGCAAAAGTTTTCCATCACCCTCCAATTTTTAGAAATTTCATTTATACGTTTTAAATTACATAGTCTATAGTATAGGAGTTATCTTATAAGTATATTACATTTTTTTAGATGCATTAGATCCACATTCACAGATTTTTTACTTACTATAACTATAGAACATATAAAAAGAGAGTAAAAATATAATTCACTTTGATGTATGCTTTAAATTTTCCATATAGTCCAGAAGAATGGTGATTGTTCATCGAAGGCTCAAAAACTAGATTGAAGGCAGTTGTACTTCACAATAGAAACGCCCTGCCATTGGTTCCCAATAGCTTATTCTCTTATAAAGAAATAATCTTACAAAGCTCTGAATATACTTTATAAAACTGACAACTCACACCATAGTGGAGCATATGTGCAGATTTTAAATTAATTTCCATTCTCATTGGTCTGCAACTCGGTTACACAAACTATTGCTGTTTTCTATGCGAGCGGGACAGCAGGGCAAAACATGAACATTGTATCAAAAAGAAATGGCCAGAGAGCACACATTATATTGCTGATTAAAAATAATACCCAAAATAATATCCAAAATAATACCAAAAAATAATCCAGTGGTTCCCAAAATGGTCCACAGGAACCCCCAGGGGTCCCCCTGAGTTTGCAAGGGGTCCATATAAACGAAAGAGAGAGTTGGGGGTCCAAGAGAAAAATATAGGGGTCCACGAGCTAGGATCATTAGCTCAAAATCTGAGCAACAGCCTGTATCAATTATAATAAATGCTATTCACAAAATTCGTAATAATACTTAAAACTTTACATTACTTGCACAGTTGTTTGAAGAAAACGATAAAAACTTTAATTACTTGTTCACATTGCAGTACACTTGATGTTATAAGATATGCTTGACAAGGTTTTTATTATTATTTAAAAACTTTTACACTGAAGTCTTAGTGGATTATCAATGTTTTTGATGACATTGAAGAATCGAAAATTTTCAGGAAAAGCTGATTGGAATAAGCACTAATGAAGAACTGAAGGTAGAGTTTAGGAAAGGGTATCATATCGTTATTTCTGTCTTCAGAACGACATATATATCATATCTATAACTTATTCTTCCTTTGGAACATCACAAGTACATTTCTATAAGCTTTTAAATCTTCATACCCCGTGAAAACAAATTTTAGTTCAATCACCAATTTTAATACAAAAATAAGAAACAGTTCTTTATCATGGAGATTCAAAGTTATTTCTCACAAATCTAAAACCAAATGTTAAAAATTTGCGGTCGATACACCAAATTCATCCCTCCCACTAAAAAGGCGCTTTTTTTTTCTTGTACTCGTATTCTGTATAAGAAGATATGTACCTGGGTTAAGTTTTGTGTCATTATTATTATAAAAGTACGAATAAAAATGTTACAATTTCCTTTCTTTTCAATTATTTTCATTTCTTCATAAGTTTCCTTTTAATTTAAATTTAAATTTTTCTCTGCAGTAAAACTGTCAAACTGAATTTTTGGAATGTTTTCAAGCATTTAAGGAGTTTTTGATTGTTTAAAAAATCAATATAATCTGTAGGGTAAATTTCTGATTATTCTTATTATATATTACATATATCTTGCTTTCATCTGATTGTTTTGGATCATCTATAATGAGCTTAACCATCTACTTCATGGTTTCAGAATGCTTCAGTTCTATTATTTCAGTGCCTGACTAGTTTCGGAACGACCCCTAGGAAGGGGTTCATGAGAAACTGGAAAACTCGGCAAGGGGTCCACCGACCAAAAAAGTTTGGGAACCCCTGCTCTAATCGATAAAAAAGTAATATTCACCCACCTTTGCATATAAAGAATTGATGAAAAATATCGTTAAAGCAATGGATAAAGAAGGTGTGGATTTCAATATTTGAAGAAACAGTTCCCATCACTCATTTATGCAAAAACAAAAGCGGGCATTTTCATTGGCCCACAAATAAAAATTTTTATGAGGGACCAAAGCTTTGTGAAGCAAGTTTAAGAAATTTAAGAAAAACTGCAAGGAATGATTTTAAAAATGTTATGACTCAATTCTTAGGGAGTAACAGAAATTCTAACTATGAAAAATTAATTGAAGACTTGTTAAAAAGTTATATTTGGGTGTTCAATGTCATTGAAAATTCATATTTTAACACCTGAATTTACTATTCTAACACTTGAAGATTTCCCCCTGAAAATATGAGAAGCTGTGACCGACACGGGGAGCGCTTCATACAGGACATTTCTGCAATGAAAGCGCGATATCAAGGACGTTGGACTCGTAATAAGCTTAGCCAATACTAATGGAATCTTATTAGAGAAGTTTGTGATAGGGCTTATGAGAGATCATCCGCAGTTAAAACGTTTACAGGTACAAAAAGTACGAAGTTTAGGAGATTTTTTAAGAGTATCATTGTTTTTTTTTCATCAAAAATCTCTTTAATCTTCTAAATGTTTTAACAATATATATATTTTTTGTTTTTTATATTAGTTTTAAGCCTTATAATTGTTTATATAAAATGGTAAATGCCAAAATTATTGTATGTGTGCTGCATAAATGTCATTACAGGGATATTTTAAAAAAATTTCAAAAATCTGTGCGTGATGGAACATTTCCATTGTCATATTCTTTTTCAGCACCCCCTAAAATATAAAAATAACCACTTAGTCAATGAGGAAAAGAAACCTTGTTTACCAGTGTAACTAATGCTCCTCACAATTTCATTTTGAAATAAATATGTGAAACAATGTAGCGACCCCCCACCCCCCTTGGATATAATTCTTCTGACAAGTGATTAACTCAGTTTTTCAACTACCCATAAATTATCAATTATACTGATATGTGACAGTTTGGATGTGACAGGGGAAGCAAAGGGGACATTTATAAGTTTTGTAAGCTATGAGTAAAACGTGCGCGAAGTTCAAACAGTAAGATAAGCTTTCACCGAAAAGTTGCTCAAAAAAATGTGGAACAGCAGCCCCTACCAGGAGTCACAGTACCATTGCTTGCCCTAAAGCAGATATTAAAATATTCTACCATCTGTACTAGTTATCTTCAAATTTTTCATTTTGGCACTTACACCACATCTTTGAATGCAATGTTACACTGCAAAAAAAAGGAACTATTGTTTTTACAGTATAATACTGGTAGCCGAAGTTCCAGTTTAAAACTGTAAAATGCACAATAATTAACTGTAAAACTAGCAATTTTACAGTTTATTACTGTAAAGTAAAAAAATTTACAGTTTATTGCCGTAAAGTTTAGCAATATTATACTCCAAAAACAGCAGTTTAATACTGGGAGTCGAGGTTCCATTTTTTTTATTATTATTTACGTGAAAATAAACTACTCATGCACCACAAAGTATTACATGAGGCTTACAGAAGTAAGTAAAATAATCACAAAAGTTAACGAAACATATTACACATTCGAACAGGCACGACAAAAACACAATGAAGATGCAAATCAAAAACACAATCAAGATTAAATTAGTCAAAACAACATATTACATAGTCAAATAAGTACGACAAAAACACAATGAAGAAGTAAATCAAAAACACAATCAAGATAAGTAAAACAAAACAACAAAATACACAATCAAATAAGCAAGACAAAAGCACGACAAAGACGCAAATCAAAAACACAATCAAGAATAAGTAAGACAAACAAAAACGCACAACCCAGGAAACATAAAAACAAAAAACAACTAAAGTTCCAAAGACAGAAGAAAAGTCTTAAAAGCAGCAAGTCTCTCAGTACTTCTAATGAGATTTGAAAAAACAGGAGGCCAACAACAGGACAGATTTGACAAACTTTTCCTAAAGACAGTTCTGGCCTGGCCTCCAGTTTAAAACTAAAGTTCAAGGTAATAAAGTGTAAATTAGCAATTTTACAGTTTATTACACTGTAAAATTAGATTTTTTTCAGTTTATTACAGTAATATTAACTGCATTATACTGTAAAAACAACATTCACATTTTTTACAATGTACCGACCCACCTCTTTGTAAATTACTACTATTAAAATCTGTCCGCGTCTGTCTGTCTGTTTGTCTGTCTGTCCGTCTGAAGCTTGAACTCCTCAAAAACCGCTGAGCGTAAAGAATCAAACATAATACCATTCGATTCGAAATTTTTTAAGGAAGACAATAAGACCAACCGCGTAATTGTACGACGTTAATTAGCTGATAAATTAATTAAAACGTTAATTAAATTCTTTGCACTTTTAAAATTCCAAGACATTTATTTCTTTCCGTTGCCATTTTAAATTAAAGCGTTAATTAAATTATTGAACTATTTAAAATTCCAAGACTTTTGTTTCTTTCCGTTGCTATTTTAAATTAAAGCGTTAATTAAATGGTTGAACTATTTAAAATTCCAAGACTTTTATTTCTTACCGTTGCCATTTTGAATTAAAACGTTAATTCAATTATTGAACTATTTAAAATTCCAAGATATTTATTTCTTTCCGTTGCGATTTTAAATTAAAACGGTGATTAAATTGAACTTTTTAAAATGAAAGAGTGTTATTTTTTTCCATTGTCAGTTTGAATACGTGTTATAACAAAGTTCTAACAATTGTTTTTATTCTAATTATTAATGACATATTTTTTCTCTGGTACCATTTTGAAAATTAATTTACAAATAAAATTGCAATTGCTGTTTTTAGAAGGGACTTTTTTTGGCTGCGATCCAAATATTAAAAGAACTTTTTCGTTTAGAGTTTTGCAATTAATTTTACAGGAAGAAAGCGGTTTGGAAATAATTGTTTTTGGTAAGGAATTTTATATGTTATTTAGGGAGAGTGCTAAGTATGCGCTACTTGACATCGTCTTTCTTTTTGAGGAAGCATGAGCAAATAAACGCGATTGATTCTTCGATGCAGGAAAGCTTTTTAGCGAGTCGCTTTAGAGGGGAGAAGTTTGTTTAACTTTTCCTTGGTGTTTTAAAGGCGAGCCGCCTTGACGGCGAGTAGTTTATTGAAACTTTCCTCGCTACTGTAAAGACGAGCCGCCTTGACGGCGAGTAAACTATTTAAACTTTTCTCATTACTTTAAAGGCGAGCCGCCTTGGTGGCGAGTAGTTTGTTGAAATTTTCCTCGCTACTTTAAAGGCGAGCCGCCTTGGCGGCGAGTAGTTTTCTCAAACTGCCTTTTCTACATTACAGCCCGTGCAACGCCGGGCCCCGCAGCTAGTTATTAATACTATTAAAATCTGTCCGCGTCTGTCTGTCCGTCTGAAGCTTGAACTCCTCAAAAATCGCTGAGAGTAGAAAATCAAACGTAGTACCATTCGATTCGAAATTTTCTAAGGAAGACAATAAGACTAACCGCGTAATTCCACGTCGTTAATTAGCTGAGATACTAATTAAAACGTTAATAAAATTTCTGCACTTTTTAAAATTCCAAGACTTACTCCAATTTCTTTCCGTTGCCATTTTGAATAAGAACTTTAATTAAGTTGTTGAACTATTTAAAATTCCATGACATTTATTTCTTACCGTTGCCATTTTGAATTAAAACGTTAATTAAATTATTGAACTATTTAAAATTCTAAGACATTTATTTCTTAGCGTTGCCATTTTGAATTAAAACGTTAATTAAGTTATTGAACTATTTCAAATTCCAAGACATTTATTTCTAACCGTTGCCATTTTAAAGTAAAACGTTAATTAGATTATTAAACTTTTTAAAATAAAAGAGTGTTACTTCTTTCCGTTCTCATTTTGAATACGTGTTACAACAAAGTTCTAACAATTGTTTTTATTCTAATTAATGACTGATATTTTTTCTCTGGTACCATTTGAAAATGTGTTTTTAAATAAAATTGCAATTGCTGTTTTTAGCAGGGACTTTTTTTGGCTGCGATCCAAATATTAAAACAACTTTTTCGTTTCGAATTTTGCAATTAATTTTACAGGAAGAAAGCAGTTTGGAAATAATTGTTTTTGGTAAGGAATTTTATTTGTTATTTAAGGAGAGTGCTAAGTATACGCTGTATGACATCGTCTTTATTTCTGAGAAAGCATGTGCAAATAATTCGATTGACTTTTAGATGCAGGAAAGCTTTTTAGCGAGTCGCTTTAGCGGGGAGTAGTTTGTTGAAACTTTCCTCTCTACTGTAAAGGCCAGCCGCCTTGAAGGCTAGTAGTCTGTTTAAACTTTCCTCACCACTTTAAAGGCGAGCCACCTTTGTGGCAAGTAGTTTGTTGAAACCTTCCTCACTACTTTAAAGGCGAGCCGCCTTGACGGCGAGTAGGTTGTTTAAACTTTCCTCACTACTTTAAAGGCGAGCCGCCTTAGCGGTGAGTAGTTTTCTTAAACTGTCTTCACTACATTAAAGCCCGTGCAACGCCGGGCCACGCAGCTAGTAAGAATTAAATATTGATGGTTGCTAACTTTGAGTTCTACTTAACGGAAGTAGATGCATAATTTTACATCTGAGGCTTATCTCTAAAGGTAGGGTGAGAAGGAGAAAAGATTTATAATTTGAAATACTTTTTATTTGCAAAAGAAAGTTACGCGTTCAACCTCCAACCCTGTTCATGAAATTAAAAACTTTCCTGAAATTTTACGGCAAGATGTACTGGCATCTATGTTGACAGTACTTTTTACTGTACAATAATATTTTCCGTAATATTTTACGGTAGAAAGAAACGAGAGCCGAACAGCGTGGGTTTCGAGCAGCAGGGATTGAACCCGAGCTCCAAGTATTCTCATACCGGTTTGGTATCCCCTATATCAAATGGGACACATCCGGTGAGCGGAAACGGAATGTTAAGTACTTCACACTACAAGTCACGTGGGGTATCAATTGGCGCTACAATTTCTTACTTTGTTCGATACAGTTTACTGTAAACATTTACTGTACTGCAAACACTCAATTTTACAGTAATACACTGCAAAAAATGTTTTTTACCGTATAATACTGGTAGCCGAATTTCCAACTTAAAACTGTAAAATGCACAGTAATAAATTGTAAAACTAGCAATTTTAGTTTATTGCAGTAAAATTTAACTATATTATACTGTAAAAACAACAGTATAATACTGGCAGCTTAGGTTCCAGTTTAAAACTGTAAAATGCACCATAGTAAACTGTGAAATTAGTAATTTTACAGTTTAGTACTGTAAAATTAGCAATTTTATACAGTTTATTACAATAAAATTAGTTGTATTATACTGTAAAAACATCATTCATTTTTAACAGTTTAGTTATCCTAAATAAATAAATCCTGATTTTTTAACAGTGTATAAGGACGATCCACAGAGTTAATCTACGGATTTATGGTCGCTAAATCAAAATATACTATGTCAATGGTATACCTAAACTATGTTGCGACGTACTTCCCATGTTGTATCTACGATTTAGTGAAACCGGATAGTTTGGAAGCCAGCCTTTAGACTTAATAAATCTAATTCATTGATGTATCGCTAGGAGAAGTAGCTAATTTAGTTCGTTAAAACTCAACATTGCTTAACGTTAATAATTGCAGTATATGGAGGATTCCTACAGTTTAAATAGATTTTCTAATTCTAATTAAGCACAATTATTGCCTGTATGAATTGCATATGAGATAAAGTATGCTTGTCATGAATCATTTATAAGATTTTCCTATCTTAGTGATGGGTGAACTCATTTTGACCTAGCAAAGTGGTTTTGTACGTCAAATTAATGATATTCACAGCATAAAGTACTGTGTAAATACTTTATAGCTAACATAATGAATACATTTTGCATTAGATTTTACATTTAATAATGCCACACTCAAAATGAGAAATATGTCTTGTTATACCCATTAAACCGTTGAAGCAAGAACTAAATATGAAGGATGGGATGTTGGCTTAATGTCCTGCATAAAGCAGTATAAATATTTCATAGAAACGTGAGATTTGAGCTTCAGCGAATGGTTTCTCCGCTTCTTAAATTAATTGATTTTGTGGAATGGTGACAGGAAAAAAACACACGAAAAATCCCTTACTAATCCCTTATAGCTGTGCTATTAGTAACATATGAATCACTTCTGCACACATAATCTTGTCCCATACTTAAAAAAATGGTTGAAATCGTATTGACAAATTAACTTCATATCCAACACTGTAAAAAATGAATGTTGTTTTTACAGTATAGTACAGCTAATTTTATAGTAATGAACTGTAATAATTGCTAATTTTACAGTAATAAACTGTAAAATTGTTAATTTAACTATTTATTACCATGCATTTTACTGTTTTAAACTGGAACTTCTGCTGCTAGTATTATACTGTTGTTTTTACAGTATAATACAGCTAAATTTCACGGCAATAAACTGTAAAATTGCTAACTTTACTGTAAGAAATTGTAAAATTGCTAGTTTTACAGTTTAGTACTATGCATTTTACAGTTTTAAATTGGAACCTCGGCTACCAGTAGTATACTGTAAAAACAACAGTTATTTTTTTTTTTGCAGTGACCTAATACAGTAAGGAAATGGTGAATTGAGAATATATAAATATACCTGTTGTTGTTGTTGTTAATTATACCACTCGAACACCTGAGCATGAGAATATACATCTACCAGATTTAAGGTAGAATAGTTTCGGCTTCCGTTATTATTAGCACCATTAAGGTGGAAGCCCAATTTTGCTCAACACACATGCCATAAGACCCGTTTATAGGGCAGGCAGCCATTCAAAACAAACGCATTCATACGGGGAAAGGACAGAAGGGAGAGAAGGAACATCCATGCCCGAGACGGGACTCGAACCTGTGGCTTACCCATCCCCGTCAGACTTTTCTGAACACTAGAAAAGGTGGCCGAAGTACCTACATCTATATAATACAATATTAACCCATTTATGCCCAAGTTTTTTTTAACAATTTTTAAATTTTTATCTGCTTGAAACTTTTACGGTTACTAATGGTTTACATACATTTTAGGCTTAAAATAGTTTGCCTTTGCCATATTTATTAAGTTATTTAACGTCCTGTTTATGGGATATTTTGCGAATATCCGAGCAAAATACGACCTTACTTAACTTTACCTTTGCAAAGTAACATTACAGAAGGCATCTGTTATCAATTTTAAGCAAATCATTTTAAAATAGTTTAATTTTATGAAAAATAAGTTCGCAAAAAAAAACTTATTTTCTGTGGCTACTCATGCTGGATCGTTGCTTGACTGATTTGTCTGAAAATAGCTGTTAATAAATAAACTCTGATGTCCAAATAGTGGCTCTTATTGGTTTTCTCAAGAAGGACTATTTAACTTGTGAGAAACAGCTTTAGTAAAATCATATACCCATTACAGGTTTTTGTATGCAGTAACTAACAAGCGTCCCGTTTTTAAGCTATTGGCCATAAATGGGTTAACCACGCGTCCAGAAGTGCCCTGAGCAGTTTCGAATTTTTCATTTATTTCCCGATTTTTTATTTTTTTTGGTCAGAATATTTCAGCATTTGTCCCGAATTGTGCTGAAAATTAGTTGCGCAGCCAAGCAGTCTTATTTATTTAGTAGTGACGCTGCTACTGCGCAAGTATATAGTATTGTGAAGTTTTTGAACTAGTAATAAAATATTTTGGATAAAAATAATACTTTGGAGGGTTATTAAAATAAATTTTGAGGAAAACTGCCGACTTTTTGCAAGCAGTAAATAAAAAAAAATATATTCAAATCAAAAATTTATTTTTTAAGGAAGTATAATACTACATCATCAAAATAATTAAGAAAGTATGCATTTTTTAAAATTTT
Source organism: Uloborus plumipes (assembly GCA_038373865.1). NCBI lineage: Eukaryota > Metazoa > Arthropoda > Arachnida > Araneae > Uloboridae > Uloborus > Uloborus plumipes. The sequence goes on from JAXGGA010000119.1 coordinate 28,633, forward strand.
GTTTTGAAAAGGATACTTCTTTTTGATGTTTAATTTATTCATTAAAACATGCATTTCACTTTTCAAAATAAATAAAAATTAAATATATTTATGTATGCACATATAACTTGAGGCTTTGCTTTTTTTGGTAATATTCTTGTTTAAATCACGTAATCATCTAACTTTAAATCCTACTTACAGTTTAATCCCTAAACAACGTTTTCTATTATTAACCTCTTCCAATTGAAACATTAACTTATTATAGGACTCCTGCTTAGATTTCTAATTTATTTGACGCTTTATGAAGGAACAAAATGGCTGAATTAATCAGTTTACAGCTGAATTTCAGCGACAACCCATTTATTTTAGCTAAATACAAGATCTCAAAATTACTTTCTAAAACATTTACAATTGGAAATCGAAAACTAATTATTCAGACTGACTGATATTTCCTCTCTTACTATTACAATTTTCAATAATGTCAATCACTGAGGTATAAACTATTATTTAATACATGTTCAATTAGACACTAATAACTAATTATTTTATTGTTGAAAGTTTATCGTAAAATTGCTTGTACTTGATTTTATATTCTAAGTCAATGTGTCACCGGTCCGGCATTGCTTTTATTTTATCTTTGAATACTAAAATTAAAACTTAGTATACTTTTTAACTACATTTAATTGGACCATAAGTTATTGCTGTTGTCTTGTGCTAGATAGGCTGGCAATTTATTGTGCTCTGTTTCACTTTCCCAACTATAGCGTAATTTAGTGTGAAGTTTGATGCGGTATGGCATGTGTGTACTGTGGAAGTCACACATACTGTGTTAAAACTACAGGTTGCACAAGGCACCTTTTATAGTGAAACGTTGTAGCACCAGCAGCACCCCCTGAGGTGGTGCCACTTGACTCCTATGGCAACCTTTGAAAGTGCTATTTGGCTCCATGTCGCACCCTGTAGATGTCTTATGGCGCCCCATGGGTGACCCATGACACCCTAAGGAGTTAAATCGTACCTTCAAGGGTGCCATAGAGAGTCAAGTACCACCCTTCAATGGGTGCCGTTGGTGCTACAACGTTTCACCCTTAAAGTGCCTTGTGCAACCTGTAGTTTTAACAGTGTAGGGACCAGTTGAAAGGGTAGCCAACCATTCACAGCACAAAAACACATTCGTACAAAGAAAGGACAAAGACAGGAGAGAGAAAGTGCATTCATGCCCGAGTCGGGATTCGAACTTAGGTCCTTCCATCTGCCTTCTCTGACCACTAGACAAGGTGGCCGGTGCCACAAGTTATTATGTCTATTGATAGTGTGATCATTAAGCGCAGTACACTTTATAGCTTCTCCTATTCTTTCTTTTCTACTTAGCTGGCAGGTGGCTTGTAGTTAGAGGCTTTATTCATATGAAGTTCAGTATCATTATGTCTTTTCTGCATTACCTTTTTCGACTGAGATTTTTTTATTTATAATTTACTGTTATCTCAAAATCCTGCAATTAACATGAATCCTTTTGTGAATTGACCCTTTGTACACTGACGAAACTTTTTCAAGGTCATGTCAATCAACTGAGCGAGAGAAAATTGCTCCTTTTATAATTACATTTACTTCAATACAGTTAGATACACATATACAGATCATGTCTCATCATCATCAAAAATTTACATTTTTCAGCAGTTAGGTGGGTTTACTATAAGGTTCTATAATCATTTTTTTCAGATATATACCTTGACTAAAGGAGATGAACTTAATATTAAGTTAGAACATCTTTTTAAACTTTAAATATAAATGACCTACATTAATTACTGTTTTAATGCACTTAAAAATTCAGGAAATTTTTATGTTAAATGTTACTGTAAAATGTAGCCTTTACAGTACAGAAAATTTTTACAGTATTTTTTTTTTTAATTCAGAAGGAATCAGCTTCAACGTACATAAGGACTTCACTTCACACTCTCCAGGGTCCCTCGTACCTACCACAGCTTCGTGGTTTAACCGGGATAGGGCCCTGAAGAGCGCTCTGTTCTTAATTTTGAACCAGAACCTAGGGTCGAGCAAACCCTAGGGCCCAGCACCCCCAGAGGTATCGTTTCACTTGGAGGACTTTGTGACCACGACATTTTTAACGCCTCCCAGCCACCATTAATCAAGGCGGTGGATCTTTGATCGGCTGGGTTTCGAACCCGGGTCCCTCCGGACACGAGTCCGATGCCTTACCGATCGGGCCACCACGGCCCCAGTACATAAGGACTGCCGTACTATGCGCCTTGCCTCCTGACAAACACAGGACAGTTTTACGGGACAGAGAGGATAAAATAACATCCATGGGCAAGACGAGACTCGAACCCGCGACCACTTGCTCACGAGGAGAATACTCTACATCTAGGCCCACGTGGCCCCCTGCAGTAAATTTTACCGATAAAAAATTGCAATTGCAGCAATAATTGATCCTCACGTGACTTACTGTGCAATGAACATGACACCCTATTTCCACTGTGGCTCATCTGATATCGTGGATAGCATAGCGGTGTATAAAAAATGGGTCCCGGGTTTGATCCTTGTAGTTTGCATCTCGCACTTTTTAACTCTCGTTTTCTCTACCGTAAAATTTTACAGTAAAAAAAGATGAATCGGTAAAAGTTACTGGCAACATGGATGCCAGTAACTTTTACCGTAAAATTTCAGCAAAATTTTTAACAGTGAAGGCATTCCTAGTTCCGCTGCAGTGGCTCATTAAATAGTCAAATTTTCTATTCGAACCAAGTTTCTTGATATTTACCTGCGCTCTAAATCTTGGAATGAACTTTGCCGAGGTCATTTTCTATTTTTTCCTTCTACTTAAACGTTTTCCCCTATCAAATTAAATACATTATAAATATATTTACATGAAATATGAGTATGTCAATGAAGAAATTGCATTCACGTAACCCTTAAGCCATCTATCAATTTTAGATGCCATTTTAAAAATAAATGTTACATTCTACATTCATCATTCTAATCAGAACAAAATTATTGCAGATGATTTTCCTGAAATTGCCTATTTTTTTCTCATATTGCGAACAAGAGCGAAAAAATATAAACTCGTTCCATAAAGTTCAAATGATCTTATGCATTTTGTGCATTTTTCTTAATAACTTTTGTTTATAGATGTATTTTATTTACTTCATCATTTGCCATGTTTTTTCAGTGTATCTTCTTCTATTATTGTTTGAATTCAATATAAAACATGCATTAAATTTTTGTAAACATTCTTAATTATTTATATTAATCCTTAAACAACAATATTTATTTTGTTAAGCTTATTTGAACATACTATCAAAAAAACTAATTGATTTGAAACTACTTCACATTTGAGTCTAAATTAAACAAAATATTCTTCTAATGTGTACTTTCTTTAATGAAAAATTGTTCGTGCGTATCTTAATTGGATAATTGCTGAATACATTGGGATTATTTTCTACTACATTAACTTTGAACATTAAAATTAGAAAATTTCTTTAGTATTTGACTATTTTGACTGATTGAACCAGTTTTTTGTTAGTCCGCTTTCATAGATAGATACAATGTCTCATTTTCAAACACATTTTTGAGAAAATGATCTTTTATAAATTTGTTCATGATCGTAAATAATCTTAGACCGTAATTTAGCAATTATAAATTTAAAAAACATTTTTTTTTCAGTGATTACTTGAACAGTCTTATTCATTGTTGGGAAATAATAAACATCTAGAAAAACCTCTATTATTTTAAAGTTTTCTTAAATGTTGTGACTTTCTTGGAAGTGTTTCTTTGAGCTTTAACTATGTTCTGACAAAAGAAAGCGAACGAAGCCGTTATTATTTATATTTTGTGATTCATTTTACTATTCATTAATTCATTTATTTAAATAATAACAAAGGCTGGTCAAAAATAGACGGGTAACTTTTTAAAGCAAAATTTGCGAACGTTCCTCCTTTTTTTAAGAAATAGGGAAAATAAACTATAGGCTGAAATATCAATTAGAAACAATTAACAAAGATGTTTCTTCAGATAGTTCAAAACTGCCAACAGTGAAAAGCCATCAGACAATAATTTATAGCACTAATAAAAACAATAGTAGCGGTAACGTAATAAATACCCATGTAGACATATTCTAAATCAACCTGTAAAATAAACTTCAAATTATTTTTGATTTTTAATAACTTCTTATCAAAAATCGAATAAATATAATTAAATAAAAAACTATTTTTATTGGAATAATCATTCGAGTCAAAATAGAAAGCAAGTTTGCTGTCTTTTACTTCACCAGCGCCTGAAACATTTTTAATTTCATTGACTAAGCTGAAGCAATGAGAAGCAAAGGGTTGTTAGAGAGCCTCTTTAAGTTTTAAATATGCGTGCTCAGTTCAAATCTAAGGAATACTTTCATCGAAATCCTAGATAGTATTTCAAAATCATGCTGTATAGCGACAGCTACACAATTACAATCTTTTGCCTGGAAGTAGATGACTTTTTCGCCAAATATTCGTACTAGTTATCTTTAACCTTCCTACCCTGTTGGAAAATTTTTACGTTTTACCTGTATGGGTCGAATCGACCCACTATGCATAAATTGTATTTATGTCTTAAGAAGTCTACGGAATTTTTGTTTCTATGAAGCTCATTTTACACAAGATAAGTAATTACCATAGTAGCATGCATATTTTAGTGACTTTAAATTATTTCCGACTACTGTATTTATCTCTCCCCAATTCCGCAGTTAACAAATCATTTGATTTCTTGTAAATTTTGAATACGTTACAACATGAATTTATTCCCACACTTTATTTATAATTTTCACTTATACTGTAATTACATTATTATTGAGAATATTTTTTATGACAAACAAGACTTACAATAAATATTAACATGCTCTTGACAGAGAAATGACTGAGTCTGGGCAGATTCGACCCAGACAGGCAATGTGTCACTTTTTTTTTTTTTTTTTTTTTTTTGTGATTTTAAAAAAAGGCAATGACTCTGAAAACGTCATATATTAAAGAAATGTATATTTTTGAGGCATACATAATGTTAGAACGATCAAAATAAAAATCTGCAGAAGATATCGTAGGATGAATTTTAAAAATGGGTCGAATCGACCCATACAGGGTAGAAAGGTTAAACTTTTAATTTTGGCTCTTACTCGAACAAGTATTTCAATTGGGTTCAGTTTTACCATAAAACAGCAGGATTAAACATTTTTTTACCTTTATTAACTTAAATTATAAATTGATCAAATAAGAATATTGTTTTGTACTCATATTCTTTGGAAAGAATAACGTCTGATTAAATTTCATAAAGTTTTTCCATACACTAAAAATGTTAATATTTATTGTACTATTGAACACTTCAAGGTAAACAGAAATATGTTTAAATGACAAACTTTAATTACGAACCAAGAAAAAAAGTACTGAAGTGTCCTGTAGAGTTCCCTCTGAAGAAAACCTTTTTTCTAATCCATATCTCAAAATCTTATGAACTAAGAGGTTTGAATTAATTTTTAAAGAGGCCTGATATAACTAGAACGCGGATTTAAAGAGAAAAATCAGAAAGTTTGGATGATACAGTATTAAGTCAATGATACCATAACTGGTTTTTAACGAACTAACTCCACCTAAAGTGAGCAATATGTTCGCGATTATTTTATTTCCTCCAAGCTCAGCTAGTCCATTTTTGGAAGACGTCTTTGAACATTCTGGAGTTAAATTAATACTAAGTTATAAATCCATAAAACAAGTGATCAAGGTTTTTTTTTTTCCTTTTAAAGTTGCGGAGTTCGCCATTAGTGCTAATTATACATTAGTCATTGATTTTGCTTCTGAAAGATATTTCAGTGAAAATTGTAGCTCAAAATTAAGCTTATGCAGTTTAAATAAATAATGAAAGCGACTTCAATAGCAAAAATTGTGAAGAGTTAAATGCTAAAACAGCCCTCAACACACGTAATAGTTTTTTATGTGCAGAAAAGCTTTAATCCAAATAAATTCCATCCCTTAAATTGCAATGAAACTCGCGTTTTAATGCTTAAATACCTGCCACAGTTTCAATCAAACAAATTACATTGAATCAAACTAAAATTTCAAAAAAGGGGGAGGGGGTTCAGTGCACTTTATAATTTGCAGTAAGCATTTTATTTAATATATTTTAGAGAAAATATTCTGAATCAAAATATTTTAATAACAGAATCATTATCCGAACTAAGCTTTTGTCTTGGCAACTTAACAAGGAATCAAAACTTAGACCATTACAGCAGAAAACGTATTTAATCTTCGATGACAGCTGCAGTTTCTTTGTAAAGCAATAATTATTTTACAAAACGAATAACTGAGATTTACGATAATCAACAACAACTGACAACAAAATCAACTACAAATGTTTCAAATTAATAACAGTTCTTGTATAAAACAACAACTATGATACATTCATGGCTGAAAGTTATATTGCTCTTAATCATTTTTTTTTTCAGTTTTATCTTTCAAACTGATTTATACAAATTATTATACATCAAAAGTTTGTAGTTACCCAGGTAGCACAAATAACCTTTAAACGTTTTATTACAGTTTTTAAGCGGTTGTTACAACGTTAATAACCATTTTACAACCTTAAAAAAATGAAGTGTGCTACTTGGGTAGGAGCAGACGTTCTATTATTAGAATACTACTTAATGGGAAATGGACTTACTTCTTTTTCAGAATTTCATCAGAGAAGTATGACGCTTTTATCTTACTCTAAAAAAAATATTTAGTGGCAGAAACGAAGAATTAATTGTTAAGTGCAAACAAGACTTTTTTCGACATACCTAAACTAATTTTTTTTTCACTCTTAGAGAGTAGACTACCAATAAAAAGGAGATGAATGTTTATGCTGTTTCAACAATTAAAGCTGATAACGCATAGGTCGTTGCTCGATTTATCATTTTAGGATTTGAAATTGAAAATCCCATCACTCTAAATACTTCTAAATTCTAGCAATGAAAAATGAAAGAGCATGAACGTTTTTTGGGTAAACTCTTCAAAAAATTGACTTCTAAGTATATAAAAAGATCCCGTTTTTCCCAATGAAATGTGAAAATTTTGGAGAGCTGAAAGATACCGGGATTTAATTTCTCGTGCCATTTTTATTTCTTACGTAATGTCTCGACTCTTACTTTGAGGGGATTTAACATTGACAAAACAAGTCACTTAGCAATTTTTATAAGACTTTTATTTTTAAAAGCTTTGATAAATACTTCCAAAAATAAAGTCGAAGCATTTTATGTCAAATGCCTTTCGGCCAACAGCCTTTGATCTCTTTCGTGGGATTAAGGTTGCATGAAAGTTATCTTCTTCATGTTTTCAGACAAAGCTTAAAATGTTTTTAGTCTTATTCTCGCACGTGTGCTCAGCATATATAATTGAATATTCAGTTAATGGTCTAACATGGATGTTTGGGGATCAGACTTAACCTCGCTCCAAGAGAAAAGTCATTTGTTTCGTATTTTTTACAGTTGGATTATTTTAAGAAAAGAAACGGTGCCATAATTATTCTTCTCTGAAATTACTAATGTTTGTTATAAGTAATTCGCCGCAAATTTTTACTAGCGACTATTGTAATATTATGATTAATAATGACAAATGCTGCAATGCAAACCTTCTGCTTGCCAAATAATTGTTTATTATTCGAGAATAACATAAATCTCATTAATTTGATTAATTTATAAATGTGATGAAATGTGTATACTGTAAGCAGTAAAATTTTTGTTGTTAATGAAATGCAATATGGTTCTTAAATTTATCATTTCTTTCAGTACTTTTATTCATAATTTTATTTATTGTTAAAAATATTAAGTACCTTTCATGGTAACAAGTATAGTTGTACATATAAAAATGATATTCTAATTTCAATATATTTGATATATAATAGTTATGCATACATAAAAAAATTAAAATAATGACAATGATATCCAAACGTAACAGCATCATTTTTGGAATAATATTTAATTTTAATTTTGCTTCTTAATTTTTTTATATTAATTCCACTTACTATCTTAAACTGAATCATGTAAATGTCTGCTTTAAAAAATGCAAAATTCAAAGCGTATGGTATTATTATGCTTCAGTAATGCATTTTTAATAAACCATTAAAACGTACTTAAACTTTACATAAAGCAATAGCAATTATTAGATTTTGGTACAAAATCTAGCATGCGGTTCCAATTATATTTTTAAAAAACCCTGATTATAATGAGTAATATATAAGCTACTGTTGCTAAATGAATATCTCGCTGTTTTGCATTTCAATTTAAATTTAACAATGAAAAACTGAATTTTTAGATCATTTTTTAGTTGCGATGAATAAGAGTGCACTCCAGTATAACATAGTTATAAAGCACACATTCCATAGAACTGTCTGTTTTCTGTAGATTTCCCAGAAACGCATTGCCTGCGGTATCAAATTACTGCCTCGTCTCCTAGTGAATTGTAAACATTAGCTGGCTTTTAATAGATATTTTAATTGAAATGTTATCTTTGCGGTACTACTCCATTTCGAAACACCAAAATAGTCATTCATTGCAGTGATTTGAAACTAACACCTTGTTAGAAAGAAGCAGGGTAAACACTAAACCGAAAGATAAACTCTGTTGCTCCCCCTCTTCAGAGTTTTGGTGATAAACTAATCTTTACGAAAGCTATTAGTTCTATTTTACGGTGCAATGAATTTCAAAACGAAACACGAGTTTACTGGGAAAAAGATTGAAATGCTAACTAGTAGACACGTGCGAAGCATTGGTAGTACTTCCAAATGCACTCAAACTCTGCATTAAAGTATAATAATACATCAGTTATTCAAATGTTCTGTTCTGTAATTAGTAGCAACCAAAAAAATTTGCGACTTTTTTTTTAGAACGCATACAATTACTTGCTATTGTGAAGCCTCCCGTTTTGAGGGAAAAAACAAATGGTATCCTTAAATGTTCATCAAAGTCGTCTTTTTTTAAAAAAAATTTCGTTCATTAGTTTCTTATCTCGTTATTTTTGCTCTTTAACGGAGTATACACTAATTTGATGAAACATTAATATGAGACGCAATATTAACACAGGAATATGAAGCAAGTATAACTCAGTTAAAAAAGACAGATGAGTGAAATTGAAGTTTACAAAAAAACACGAAAATCATAGAAAAGGTACGAAAATGGAATTAAGAGAAGAAAAAAAATGAACGCTAAACTACATGCATCATACAACTTTAATTAAGTTGCAGTAATTAGTGTGTTTTTCAACGGCTGTTCATAGTTTGAAGAAGATATTGCAAGATTACACACGTTTACCTATTATTGTAAAATTAATTATTCATTCGCCAAATAATAACATAGCATCATATTATCTTCTTAACTTCTTCACAAGAGTGATAAATAGGGTTGGTTCGGTAAGTGCCCCCCCCCCCAAAAAAAACTGAAATACGCATACATTTTTTTTCTATACTGATCATGTTATATTTTATCACAGTGATTGGATTCACATATATTTGGGTTTCATGGAATTTTTTTTTTTTTTAGATCAAATAACTTATGTCAAAAAAGTTTCAAAAAAAAATTTTTTTGCGAGTTCAAACAACATTTTTCAAAGGCGTGTTTCAAGGTTAGTTTTTATTATTTTTTCTATGTTCATTAAGTTTCAATGTATAGTTCAAGTACGCATTGCATTAAGAATTTTTACGCAAAGTATTATTAATAAGTGTTTAAGAGGAGGGGTCCCACTTACCCCGTAGTTTTTCCCTATTAGGGTAAGTGAGTCCCCTCACTAAGGGATAAGTGGGTCCTCTCAGAATAATAATGATTTCAAATACTGCAAAAATATAATGATACAAAAACTGCAAAATCTAGTAACTATGTACCGTAAAATGGGGTGAATAGGAACACTTTTCAGCTTTGATTGTAAAAAAAGCAGGTAAAAGATTTTTTTTTAATTTGATTTTTTGAGTAAAAACTTCGGTCTTGCTTTACTTTTGAGATTCCAAGCAAAGACAAAACATTTTGAACAGTTATTATTGACATATGTAGGAAATTATAGGTGTTCCGAATCACCCCGCGGATAGGGGTCAATCGGAACACTTGTTAAAAGTTTTATTTTTTTTTTCAATTTAACCTGTAATAGGTCTCACAAACATGAGTAATATTGATGAGGGAGAATAAGAACAAATTGTTACTGTCAAATAAAAGTCTAATTTCCATACCAGAAAATGTTTATAATTTGTCAAACAAGTTTATAATTTGTCAAAACCGTAGAATCTATGAATATCAATAGAGATCCATAGCATCTTGTTCAACTGATATCAGTAGACCTCTACTGATTTAGCTCTAATGATATCCGTTGGCCATTTCCACGTACAATTTTTTTATTGGTCTCTATGTGTCATTTTTAGTAGGGTAGTGCGGTAAGTATCCTACTTTCTACGACACAGAAGTCACACACCGTATTTGCTTGCCGTCGTAAACGAAAGCGATAATTCTCCCGGATTTACCCCGTTGTAAAACATCAATAAATAGCTTCTGTGCCGAAAATAATATGTGCGGATACGAATATTTTTTTCCCTTTATAGCTACTCATTTTTAAAACCATACAAAGACTATTTTTATTCTTTTTCTTTTATTTTACATTAAAATGTTTAAAAATTAAACCTAAACACTCTTACAAGAAATAAAACTAAAAAAGAAAAAATATTTATTTCCTTAAATATTTGTAACATCATACTTCTCTAACTCAAATCGCCATTAAATTGGCTAAATAAGTTTTCATTCGACAGTGACAAAATTAAAAATCAAACAGCAGTTCAGCTTTCAGGTTTCACAATCGCTTTCCAAGCATGCAACCCAACACAACACAAAATCAATAAAAGTCAAGTGCGTTGAAAATATTTCCAATGTTATGTGATATTAAACGTCGCTAGGCGTTACTTTTAATCAGGTAAATAAATGTGCGTTTCTAAGCAAATTGTTTTTTGCGTTTCTTTGTTCAGTTTAACACCGTTGTATATCATGCTAATTCGATTTATTGTATCCATCATTTAATTTGATTTATAAGCAAACACACTTCATCGTTTATTACTTTAGAAGCTTTATGTTTGCTCTGAATTGCATCTTTTTATAGTTACTTTGCATACACACGCAACAATTCTTCTGTTATAATAATTCTTCTTAGTTTTATTTGATAAATCTCTTAAAAGATAAAAGACACGTTAATGTTTTTGTTATTTTCGTTTTTTTTAAAAGGGGTACTGCGAAGATTTCTGAAGTTTACTTTAATTATTATGTTTGTTTTTACGTATTTTTTCTCGCTTATTCTCTTTCTTTTTCTTATATTTTTCTTTTGTTGAACTTGTTTTACATTCTTAACTGCTTAGATTTAGAACTCATAAATTAAAAAGGTAGGCTTTCCCAAAAAAAACAATGACAAGAAATTATCAAGTAAGCTTATAAAGAAGAATGGTAAAATTGTCTCCAGACGAAATTTGCTGGAATCTATTATAGAAGAATCGATCCATTATTTTACCCTTTTGATACATTACATCTGCTTACTTTAGCTTTAACCTCTTTAAAACAGATACTTGAAGAAAGAAATTTCACCGTCAACAAGTTGAGAGAAAAAAAAAAGCTGTAAGCTTTTTTTTCTCACATATATTCGTTTAATTATTAACGTCTAACACCGATGAAAACAACAATTCTATGCATTGTGATGCTTAAATAAATTATGTCCCAATTTTTACAGAACTTGGGATTAATGAAACTGCAACTGCATATTGTTTTACTCATCAATATGCATTTATTAAGGTAAAAATTGGCCCAGAAAACAGACTGCTTTGTAATATTTTTAATTCTAAACTCAGGAAAATATTTCGTGATACGCTAAGTCTTATCTTGTAGTGAATGGTAAAGCACCGAATGAAATACATTTTCTTTCACTTTACACTTATCAGAATATTCGAGAAAAGACGCTTCGAGAAAGATAAGCGATTTCCAAGTACAGTCGAGCCCGCTTAATGGAATAGCCAATTTGTCACGGAAAATTATTCTAATAAGCGGATATTCCATTATCCGGGATTCCATCCACACGACGTTCCAACTTGCATTTAAACCAAGAAAGCATTTAAATTTGCCTTAACCACAAGTATATTCATCAACAAGTATATAACGAATAACTTTAGACATATTAATTAATGGTAATTTAAATATATTAATTAATAATACTCTAAACATATTAAAATTTAGAAATTCAATTAAAAATGACCTTATTAAATGACCAGGAACGTTACAAGCCCGTTTCTCAGCAAACGAGCGAAGGAGAGCAGCATCTTTAACTTCTGATTCTTTACCTGTGTATTTTCTCTTTTGATTAAGGTTTTTATTTAATTTCCAGTCATTTAGAATTTTTTCTTTATTTTTCACCAATTTCGAAACTTGAGATTGCGATATCTCGAACTTTTTTTCAAGTTGTAACTGCGTACATTTATTCAGGCCCGTCATTGGGGGGGGGGGGGGGCAGGGAAGGATTTGCCCCCCCCCCCCCGGCTTTGAGAAATCAGTGTATTTACATATAAGTGGGCGTGGTTTTTAAAGTTTTCCGATGAAATTGTATTGCGTTTGGACCCTTTGCCCCCCCCCCCTGGAAAAACTTGAAATGACATCCCTGGATTAGCATTTGAATATTCAATAAAATTCACTTTTTTTTTCAAAGTAAGATCGTTTCGCTTAGAAGACATTATGAAGAGACAAGCACATGCACAGCCGAAGCAAAATTGGAAAATGATTTCAGAACATCAAAGTAACATTATCGTTGCGCTTCTCGGAAGAGATTCGTCACAGCCTCGTCTTCTTCCCTGGTCCTTTACACCTGTTGGTTTGCCCATTACTCCTTTATTCTCTTATCTCTCCTTTGGGTCCCTAGAGGTAAAGCTTATTCGAAACTTATTGTTCATTCTCTGAAGCAGAAGGAACGATACACAGTGGGGGTGACAAACAGTATACAACACTAGGGAAACATTCCTTTCGAATTCCAGGAATCGCTTTTCTTGCCCCTGCACCCTTTTAACGAAGTGACAAAACATTATTTGGAAGCCGTCCATAAGCTTCACAATCATTATTGCTCTTTACTGGAGGAAAAATCCGGAAAAAAAAGGGTTGGAAATGGAAGGATATCGACATCAGCGTGGCTAAAAATTATTCTTTTAACCGGGATTGCTTCCTAACATGATATTCCTTTAACCGGGAAATTTAACACAGAAATGATTTACTACGGTTCGGGACATTGAAAATGTATTACATTAAGCGGGATATTCCATTAACCGATATTCCATTAAGCGGGTTCGACTGTACTTAAGGGGTACAGTACCTTTCTAACAATTTTCTTAAATTTACGTGAAAAATGTAATTTTTTGAAACATTTGTTTCTTCACTTATTTAACAATCAATAATTTATTTTCAAACATTTAAAATTTTGCTCACTTTTTTTAAAAATTTGAAAAAATTAGGAAATTTTCAATTTTTTGAAAACCCTAAGGCTTTTTTATTTATGCACTAATTTCAAATTTTCATTTTGCTAAATGATTGCAAAAATTACCTCTATAAATCTGTACATTCATTTTTTTATGTATTGATTTGAAAATATTTTGTGACCTTTTATCTAAACAATTCTTAGAAAATTTTGTTTTTTAAACTTGTTAACGTTGTTTTGCTTGTTCAATGCACAGTTTTGTTAAATATATTATCTTGAGTGCAAAAAATATTGCTTTAAAGTTGTATCTTTAATAGAAAAAAAATCCTTAGAATTTCCAGTAACATAGAAACACAAAAAACTGATCATCGAGAAAAAGCACTTTAAAGTTACGCTTTTCCATTGGAACACATAGCAAACTTTTAAAATAATTTAGCTAGAGCAATGCTTTTTTTTCGAGTGTTTCAAATAACTTTTACTTTTGAAATAAGCAATAATTTTTTTTTTGGTCTTTTGGTCATTTTTGAGGTTTTGTGACCCCTTAAGTGCAGAGTATGAGCTGATTATGTGGCAGCAAGCCTCATAATATGCAGTTTACATACACTCTAAGAAAATTCCGAAACTTCAGATTATTGTTGGCCAACGTTCTCAAAAATAATCTGTAACGGTTCCTGTGAGAACTGTAAGAATATTTGCGTTAAGTTCAATGAATCATTACAAGTTTCATGAACGGACCAGCTCTGTAGGGCTATGGAAATAACTCAATTAATTTAATTACTAGGTTTATCCGATTTTGTTAAAATTAGCCATTTCAGCGTGTTTCGTTACTATAAAAATAAATAATATTAAAGAAAAATAAATGAATTGGAGTGCGATATAAACATTGTAAAAAATGAATGTTTTTTTAGTGTAATACAGCTAATTTTATGGTAATGAGCTTTAAAAATAGCTAATTTTACAGTAATAAAATGCAAAATTGCTAATTTAACAGTTTACACTGCGATGCAAAAGTTTAGACAAAATGCAATTATGTGAATAAAAAGGAAACTATTCAACGAAATGCTTTCAAATTTCTACTGCAGGTACACAATATGGTCCCAAATACGTGTCTGGAGTTCTTATAACTATAACTGGAATCAAATTTTGGATATTACAAAAGATATTGTTTTACATTGTTGCAAAAGTTTAGACAATAGTCAGATTTTATGCAAATATCCCTTGAAATGTGATTGGTGGAGGAAATGCGGGACTGTATTATTCATTTATAAAGTGCAGAGATTGCTGAATAAATAATCAAAATCTCAAAAGCTCTTTAGTTCTCGTGTAAAGAAGATGAGAAAGTTTGAAAGCCGAAATTTGAAAATGAACTTATTTTATTAATTTTTTATCTTTTTAATCGGCTCTAGTATGGTAGTACATTGTTTTTTACTTTGTGGAGAGCAAATTCAGACATGCGTATCGATCAAAAAGTCCAAGAAAAATTATATTTCTTAAGGATGAAGGAATTGAAAAAACGGCTCAGACTGACGATGAGCCCCTTAATAATACAAAACTTTAACTTGGGTCAAAAACAGCACGTGACAGCATAAGTAGATGAACAACTGAATCGGAATGCATAAAAAAAAAAACAAAGAATTGTGCTTGAGCCTTTTCGGACAGAGTGTCCCAAATAAGCCAGATTTTATTGGTAAAAGCAGCACAGCATATGATCATTGGATATTTTTCAAGTAACGCGAAAAGAATTACAATCCATCTAGGTCATCCCAATTTTAATAATTTTTATCAAAGAAAGTACCGTTCATTTTTTAGTCACGATGATACATATGCTGCTTTTCACATTAAAATCTGGCTTATTTGGGACGCTCTGTCCGAAAAGGCTCAGGCACAAATCTTTGTATTTTTTATGCATTCCGATTCAGTTGTTCATCTACTTATGCTGTCACATGCTGTTTTTGACCCAAGTTGAAGTTTTGTAGGATTAAGGGGCGAATCGTCTGTCTGAGCCGTTTTTCAAATTTCCTTAATCCTTAAGAAATATAATTTTTCTTGGACTTTTTGATCGATACGCATGTCTGAATTTGCTCTCCACAAAGTAAAAAACAATGTACTACCATACTAGAGCCGATTTAAAAGACAAAAAATTAATAA
Organism: Uloborus plumipes; assembly: GCA_038373865.1. NCBI lineage: Eukaryota > Metazoa > Arthropoda > Arachnida > Araneae > Uloboridae > Uloborus > Uloborus plumipes. The sequence goes on from JAXGGA010000119.1 coordinate 44,244, forward strand.
AGTAGGTTCATTTTCAAATTTCGGCTTCCAAACTTTCTCATCTTCTTTACACGAGAACTAAAGAGCTTTTGAGATTTTGATTATTTATTCAGCAATCTCTGCACTTTATAAATGAATAATACAGTCCCGCATTTCCTCCACCAATCACATTTCAAGGGATATTTGCATAAAATTTGACTATTGTCTAAACTTTTGCAACAATGTAAAAAAATGTATTTTGTAATATCCGAAATTTGATTCCAGTTATATTTATAAGAACTCCAGACACGTATTTGGGACCATATTGTGTACCTGCAGTAAAAATTTGAAAGCATTCCGTTGAATAGTTTTCTTTTTATTCACATATTTGCATTTTGTCTAAACTTTTGCATCGCAGTGTATTACCGTGCATTTTAGTTTTAATCTGGAACCTTTACTGCCAGTATTATACTGTTGTTTTTACAGTATAATACATTTAAATTTTACGGCAATAAACTGTAAAATTTGTAACTTTACTGTAAGAAACTATAAAATTACTAGTTTTACAGTTTATTACTGTGCATTTTACAGTTTTAAATTGGAACCTCGGCTGCTACCAGTATTATACTGTAAAAACAACAGTTCTTTTTTGCAGTGAACTGACTACAATTTAGGTAACATTAAGCACAGAAATCTGAAGATTCGCTTCAGGTTAGGAATTGAAGATTGTCAAAATTAATAAGTTGAAAGGTTTTCCCCAGTTATAAGCTAATTTGTAAGTCTTGTCATAAGCTTTTTTGTAATGTGTGTAACTAATATGCATAATTAGTATTGAAATAATATTTTCAGTTCATGCAAGAGGAAGCAGACAAAGAGAAGCCTCCTCCCGCTGAACCAGAGCTGGCATCAGAATTTAGATATGAGATAACACAGAAAGAGGTAACTATTTCATATGCCTCAAACAATTATTCATAACAGCCACGTGACTTAAAAGGAAATATTAAATAATTTACTGTCTTTTATATTTTTCCCGAATTAGTTTTTATCATGAAGTTTGATGCAATGGGCGGATCCAGACGATCATTGGTGGTAGGCGGGATGGAGGAGGTCCTGGAGAAAAACTAATGAAAACAAAGCAAAAAATGTTACGAATTGAAACATGTCTTTTTTTTTTTTTTTGAGTAATATAAAGAGTCTAAATAAAAAGTTCTTTGAATATAAAATATGATTTTTAAAAAAAAGTAAGCGGAAGACCTGTATTCCGGATCCATTATCTAACCGAACTCAAATCCTTCATATTTTTAATTGTAGTGAAAGGTTGCAAATGTTCCGGGGGGAGGGGGGGAGCCCGTACTGTCTGATCTTCTTGGGTAAAACCTTCCGCGCATTTACGCATGCATCAAGTCTTCTCTGATTTTACTAAAATAGGTAAGATAAAAATAAGGGGAAGAATAATAAAAAGCATTTTGAACCGTATAAAACAACGTGGAACGAGGCTAATTTCAAATACATAGTTTAGTTGAATATGTCAAAAGGATATAACAAATGCAAGTTTTAACCCATTAATGCCTAGCGTCCCTTTTTAGGGACGGTCCAAAAACTGTTTGTATTGACCAAAAATGAACATTTCAACCAAATAATAGTGTTCAATTATTACTTTGGTATTGTTTCAATTCATTATTAACAGATTGCAGTACATAACCATTGTTAAGTGTGTTCTGTAGCCGTGTAACCAGTATGCAAAATATCTTTGGAAAAAAACTGTCAGGCATTAATGGGTTAAATGGAAAACTTCGGAAAGTTATCACCCGCAACCCATCCACCCTTTTTGAAGTGGAACTGTTCGCGAGTGACAGGCGTGGCTTTCATGGACAAACAATAATTAATACTTATTACAGCGAAAGTCAACAAAGATATCATGCCTACATACACGTAAATATATTGATTCTTTAACGCCAGGGTTGTCCATTACCCCCTCCGGTCCCCTTAAACGACGGTCCTAGTTTTAATATCAAGATGGCATATCTTTTTAACCAGTTTTCGTACACAATGAAATAAGCGGACCATTGACATTTTATTTACTTTAAGAGTACTTTCCTTTAGGGATGCACCGATTAATCGGCAGTACCGATTAATCGGTCATAATCGGCCACTTTGCCGATTATCAATAATCGGCAAAATCGGGCAGATTAATCGGATGAAAAATATTTTTCAGATATTATTCTTTAAAGTATACTTTCACTAGGAAACTATGATGAATAATTTTATGAACAATAATAATAATCCTCACAGTTGATATAAAGACTTTTTTAAATTGATTCTCCTACTTTGAATAAATATACAAAGACAATGATGCAACATTTTTCATGTGGCGATGGTTTTCTCCTTAGAACAGTGCTTTCAGATAATTGCTACTAATTACTAAAATACATGAATTAAAAGTACTCCTAAATTAGGGTGTTCACCACACACTCCCCCTCCCCTCCTTTTTTTTTATAAATTTTTATTTCAAATTAACATAACGAACTATGTGTTAATAATATTATTGACACTAACATGAAAATTGGTTCTAAGAAATTTGATAAAATATTGAAATTATTCTGTGAAAACTAGGAAAAAATCTTCTCCCAGAAATAAATTACTTACTATTTCTAAACTTGGAATTGTATAAGAGATAAAAAACAGTGATGGTAAAATTGGTAGTAGAAAAACAATTGTCTTTATCATTAATCGGCTCAGCCGATTAATCGGCCGATTATCAACTGCCGATTAATCGGTAATCGGTAATCGGCCAATTTGCTTATCGGTGCATCCCTACTTTCCTTAGTCAATCTCGGTCTACATTGAGGCGATGTGGTTAGTTATTTACTAATCCAAACTGATTAACTAAACAATGCAAAACTGAGAATATAAATGTCTTTAAGAAAAATAATGAAATTCAAACAAGAAGCTGCGGAACTCTAGAATGCTCTACAACTTTACATTTTTATATATGACTTTCATTCCGTGTAGGTGGCAGTTTCAACATCTATACTAATACTAAACTACTACTTTTACTGTAGCTAGTTGAAATATTTATTGTTCACTTTTTTAATCAAAACGCGTAAAACTGAAATGCGGGAAACTAAATAGCATTTTATTGTCAATTAATAATCATTAAAATGTTTTCATATATATAATAAAAATTATAAACTAATATGCTTGTTATCAGTGTGAAGATAACGAATATTTTTTTTTTATTTTTAGTGGGAGAACTTATATATTGAAGTGTTGTATACAATAAGACACAAGTTGGGTGCAAACAGCAGCAGCTATGAATCATATACTGAGGATATGTATGAATACGCTAGAGAAACCTTTTATATGAGCCAAGAAGATCATGCTAAATTCATGGCAATTGCTGAAGAAGAAAAGGTACGCCTTTAAAATATTTTGCAATGAGCTGTAGAAAAGTTAAAGTCTAAAGTAAAAACGTCACTACGAAAAGCTTTGTCCTTTTTTTTCTTATTTTTGTATCATTTGAGTGCGTAATGATTCATTTTCACTCCTTGCGGATAAAATAATCGTATCACATGTTTCCGGCGAATAAAATTTTTGTCATAATTTATTTATTCAAGGACATTTCTACTCAACTTAGCCATTACGGTGCAGAATTTATATTAATAATGCTTAAAAGTTTATCATAGAGGCTATGCTATTCTAAGTTTTAAAAAGCGTGTTTGTTTTTCAATCCGTTTGTTGAACTGGGACGATTTTGTAACAATAACAGATTTAATGAGCATCAATCACCGTTAGCGAACACAAAGGGTTTCTGACCGGGCCAGTATCGTACTCATGAGCTACCAGCCACGAGCCGGTGCCTAACCAATGCGGCCAAATCGGCCTATGACCGCTTATTTCGAACCCTGCATGTATTTGGTATCATCGGGCTCCAAACCTGGAACCCTCCTATTCGAGTTTAATGTTTTGTCCAATTATCTACCAGAAGCTCCTAAAAGTAAAATAACGCTATCTCTCCAAATTTGTGTGTGTTTGAATTGTCTTCGTTTTTGATGTTTCTCGAAGCAATTTTTTAAGGAACAACAAAGCTGAAAAAATGGTTTCCTCTCCTTAGGAATACGTTTTCCTCAACTAAAGCATTAAATGGACGAAATAATGAGAAAACATGTTATAGTTTTCAAAAGAAATGAACTAAAATTCATTTTCTTAAAAATAGTAGATTATACGCTTTATGAACCTTTCTAAATCTCAATATGAACTTTTAGAAGGTTTTCCTACAAACTGTCAAACTAAATCAAGATTTAATGCTAAAAATCGCACAGAATTTGAAAGCAATCTTTTAAATGATTTTTTCTGGATTTGTTCCCTGAAAATATTGACTTAAGAATTCAATCTATTTTAACCTTTGAATTCAATTTTCCTCGTCCTTCTTTTCTTGAGAAAAGATAGTCCTTTAGAAAATGTAGAATATCTATCAGATTCCATATCCATAAATAAATAAATAAGTAAATCTAAATGTACACACACACATATATAGTGTGTTTGTTATTCTCACCAACGTATGTTGTGAAGGGTACTCAAAAGTAAGTATCCAAATTTTTGCTTATTTATCTCTTCATATAACCTAGGCCTTATGTTACCTTTTTCTGTAATAGAATGGAATAGCTTAGTAAGTAAAGAATGAATTTCGGAAAATCAACTTTAAATTTTAGCTAAATTTTTTTTATAATTTTCACACAATCAGTATTATTTCTTAGCAATAGTTTAATGTGTATACAGAAGAGTGCGTTAGGATTGGAACATTTCTGCTATAACTTTTGTTTCTGTATCAAAACAAAAATTTCAAGCCAATTTCGTTGATTTAAATATTCTCACGCTTTATTATGCACTCCTTTTTGAAGAAAGTTCTAAACATATAAGCAATCTAAATTTGAAGAAGTTTATAGTGGCATGTTTGATCAATCACTTTTTTAATACATTTTGTTTAACCCAGGCTCGTCATTTAGGGGGGTCAGGGGGAGTCAATCCCCCCCCCCATCCCGAGTTTGAGAAATCAATGTATTTACATATAAGTGGGCGTGGCTTTTGATGTTTTCCGATGAAATTACATTGTGTTTGTACCCCCCTCCCCCCCCCTTGGGAAAACTTGAAATAACGGCCCTGGTTTAAGCAAATAAAAATATACTTATTTTTTTAGATTAAATTAACCTTTTACCTTACTGGCCTTTTTTTTGGAGGGGAAGGAGGGTTAGGAGAAGAGTATTTTTTTGCCTTATGTCTTTGCTGGCGAGTACATTCCCCGTCTTATAAAGAGAAGACATGTTCAATCGAGTGCAAACACATTCCAAATAGCATCATTTCATGTACTAAATATTTTTTAATTATAAATAAGTTTTTATTTTTAAATTATAAGTTGAATTTATGAACAGTTTTTGCTATTTTTTTACTTTCTGGAACATCATAAACCTAAACATAAATATGCTTTTGAAAATAATTCATTACTTTTTACTTTCACGACGAAAACTCAGGGCTCCTTGACGATGCCTGGACTAAACTTTTATTCCACTTAAAATGCTTAAAAATTCTAGCAGCTTCTCAGAGCTCTATGCATTAGTTTGACGCTAAATTTCATGGTTTAAAAGGTGAAAGAAGTTCTTTATCCACTTATAAGCTAATAAAAGCGATAGAAAAAGCGTGCAAAGTGGTGGCTTAATCTCCATAGAACTACTTCTTGTTTTCTTAAAATAAACAAAGATAATTTTGCTACGGCAAATTTGCATCCACTCTTTTTTGGGTGTGACGCTTTATTCTTTCAAACTTTTAATGCTTGAACAAATATCTTGCTGTATGAAATTGTTCTGTTTGCGTTTGCTTAATTAGTTAGCAAAATCGATTTTCCAAAGGTAAACGCATTCAATGAGTAGACGTTATTTTGCTTTATTTAGCCTCCTATTTCCGTGCTGAATGTGACGGTGATGGAAGCACGTGGTCTAGAAGCTAAAGATCCTAATGGTAAGATTATGTTTTCAATGCACTTACGTTGATTCACTTTCATGTTATGGCAGATATACAACTGAGTATCACTAGTTCTTGACATTAATCATTATTTATTTTTAATATTTATGCAAGCCACGAATTTTTGAGGAGTAAAATGTAATGTGATCTACTATAACACTTCCATCAAACGGTAATTAACTGTTTGATAGAAGTTTTCACAAATATTATTTGGTTTCACAAATTTTAGCACTTTTCTACGTGTCAATAAATACATCAGGATTAGCAATAATTAGTAACATTTCTGTTTTAACTACTATATTTACTAGGTGCTACTATAATGACTAAATATAAAATATTACTTTTAAATAATACATAAATAAATTTAATAGTAGTGATGTAGATGAAAACCATGTCAGTTTTAGTACTGAGCCCCTCCCTCCACCATAAACTTGCCCCCTGTCATAGCCGGGGATACAATATTCATAGCCGGGCCCCTCCACATGGAGGAGATTCTAATTTCCGACTTTGCTTACATACCCTCGTGATAGCCCTGATAGATTTTCCACTAAAAGTGAATGCTTTAATTAGAAAAAAAAAATCAATTTTAGATTATAGAGATCAATCGATTGTCTTCAATTATTTAGAAGTTGACCAAAAACATGTATTAATTAACCGCAACAGAAAATTACTGGGGAAAATACATTTTCTGAATGAAAATTCTATTATACGAGGGCTGTTTTTTTTTTCAACCTCCGATAGGCTATAAAAAATATCGGATAAAAATACAAAAAAATATTTTATTATTAAAAATGATGTACAATGTAGGTCTATTTTCTACATAATCACCTTGACGATTGAAGCAATTGTTATATCTGTGGACAAGCATTATAATAACCTAATCGTAAAATGTTGCCGCCAATGATTGGAAGTGAGTTGCGACGGTGTCTTAGAGTTCTACTTCACTTTGTAAACACGATGCCTTTCCAGATCCCCAAGTCCCTGATGTCGAGACTTAATGGTAGGTGTTCAAAAATATCCCATTGAAATTTCTAAATGAGCAGTTGGGTTACACGAGCTTTTTGAGGATGGCCATGAATCAGAACAATTCCAGAAGTCAGAACACTGCTTCGTTTGTTTTGAATAGCTCTCTGTAAGCGGAACAAAATTTCACAATAAGAATCCGCAGTAATCGCAAAATACTTAGCAATTCATACTTGGCGGGAGAATCACTAGTGACAACCATGTTTATGTGACAGCAGCTCAACAGAAAATAGCGTGATGGACTCGTCAGTGACAGATTATGTAGAGGGGGAGATGCACAGTGTACCAACTATGCACACAGGCCACCTGCCGCATGACTGGCCTTCATACCGTACGATCGGAGGTTGAAAAAAAAAAACAGCCCTCGTATAAGCTATATACAGGGTGTTTCATATTGAATGGGACAAAAGAAAACACGATTGTAAACGTTGTAATTGATATATTTAGAAAATTCAAACTTAACTCAAAACTAAATTTATTCAAGTTTCTACAGTTGTTTAATATGTGCCCCTCCGGTGATAGGACAAATGTCCATACGGTAATCAAGCTCTTGCCACACTCGCGTGATAGCATATCCCCTATGATGGAGTTTATGACTGCAGTTATCCGCTGCTTCAGTCCCTCTAAGTCCTGAGGAAGTGGAGGCACAAACACCTTGTCTTTAACGAAATCTAAGAAAAAAAGTCACAGGGAGTTAGATCTGGAGATCTCGCCGCCTAATGAAGCAATGTTAAATCATTTTTCTCAGAACAGTCAATTCAGCGATGGGTAGACGTTCATTCAGGAACTCACGAACATTAGGGTGGAGCGAAAAAAACAAAGTTTTTATTTTCGAATCGTAATAGTGCGGAAAAGTTGCGATTGGTGAAGAGTTACAAAACAAAACAAAAATTTTTGAAATCGGATTATATCTTCCGTTCCCGCAACGAGCCTGAAATTTTGAAAAAATGAAAATTTTCATGTGTTTTTAGCGATTTTTTAAAATTTTTGTTTTAATGTTTTATTTTAATGCTATTGGACAGAAAAGTTACGTTTGGTGAAGCCTTCTGAAATTTTGAAAAATATATTGAAATCGAATAATACCTTCTGATCCAGGAACAAGCCAGAAAAACCAAAAAATTATAAAACTTCAGCTTTTTTTGGGGTGATGAAAAAAAATTAAAAAAAAATGTTCTCATTTTTTTTTACCCGGTATCATTGCGTAAAGCCTTTTAAAAAGCACTATATTACTCTTAAACATTAATTTTTTTCTTGATTTTTCAGGTATCTTCTAAACATGCAAAACTACCATTTTTTACAACAATGAAACATTTTCAAATAATCGAAAGTTATAAAATATTTTCCAAAATTTCTACAATCCAGTACAAAAATCCACTAAATAAAACACCCACTCAAAAAAAAGGCTAATTTTAATCACTAAACTATAAACAATTTTAATACCTAACTAATTATATACAGTTTCTTAATTCCCTTTTGTAGTCTGTGCCTTCTATAATTATGTTACCTAACTTAACTGACTACCCACAGAATCCTTTAACATTAATTTAATTAGAAACTTATTTTAAAATTAAAACTTCTTTAAAATTAAACCTAGTTAGGTTAGGTAGTGTATAGAATGAGACTGCAAAATGCAATTAAATATTCAGAAACTAACATATAATGAGGTAGGTATTAAAATAGTTTATCGTTTAGGGATAAAAAATATTGTTCATCTTATGAGTGAGTGTTTTGTTCAATGGATTTTTGTACTGAAAAAGTTAAACAAATTTAATAATTAGGTATGGGTATGAAGTTGTATGTAAATATTATGTATTATTTTTTTCTGTTTAGCTCCCAGTTGTTTTTTAATGGCGGTTTTGTTTTTAATACGCTTTTACTAGTTTCACATGTGGGTTTGTCAGTATGTATGTAACTCTGAATAAAAGATAAAATTCACGTTCTTTAAAAATATAAAAGTGATATATTTAATACTATTGTTAATACTAAAGGCTAAACTATATTATTACATGTTGATGTTATTGAATGCTATTATTAGTACTAAAGGCTAAACTATATTACATGTTGATGTATTATAAGGTGCATGTAAACTTATAATTTGAAATGGTTTAAAGCTTTATAGTTTGATTAACTCTAAAAGCGTATTTTTTAGTTTTTTAAACTTAAATTTAATTATTTATTTTAAAATAATTTTGTGTATGAAAAATTAGAAATCAACAAAATCTAAAATTTGTTTTGTCTTCTACACTAATACATTCCTTATATTTATGGCTTTCATATGAAATGTGTTCCAAAATCATCACCGAGATGCTTATAGTAACCTTTTAAGCACAAGTTTCTCTGCAATAGTGTTTCAAATGTTCAATTGTCATGATAACATGTTTTAACATTTTTTGCATAAGGCTAATAGGGGTGTGTGGGGCAGTAGTGCCCTCTCCTTGTCAAATGCTTTCCAATCCTTAATTTTTGTTACACCTTGCCCCACTTTGCCTCGGACTGTGTTACTGTAGGCACCAAGATAACCTTAAAGCAAACTAAAAGCAACTAAAAAGCAAAAAATAATAGATAACATTTACATAAAATTTTTTACCCATACCTAATTATTAAATTTGTTTAACTTTTTCAGTACAAAAATCCATTGAACAAAACACTCACTCATAAGATGAACAATATTTTTTATCCCTAAACGATAAACTATTTTAATACCTACCTCATTATATGTTAGTTTCTGAATATTTAATTGCATTTTGCAGTCTCATTCTATACACTACCTAACCTAACTAGGTTTAATTTTAAAGAAGTTTTAATTTTAAAATAAGTTTCGAATTAAATTAATGTTAAAGGATTCTGTGGGTAGCCAGTTAAGTTATGTAACATAATTATTGAAGGCACAGACTACAAAAGGGAATTAAGAAACTGTATATAATTGGTTAGGTATTAAAATTGTTTATAGCTTAGTGATTAAAATTAGCCTTTTTTTGGGAGTGGGTGTTTTATTTAGTGGATTTTTGTACTGGATTGTAAAAATTTTGGAAAATATTTTATAACTTTCGATTATTTGAAAATGTTTCATTGTTGTAAAAAATGGTAGTTTTGCATGTTTAGAAGATACCTGAAAAATCAAGAAAAAAATTAATGTTTAAGAGTAATATAGTGCTTTTTAAAAGGGTTTACGCTATGATACTGGGTAAAAAAGAAAAAAAAATGAGAACATATTTTTTTAATTTTTTTCGTCACCCCAAAAAAAAGCTGAAATTTTATAATTTTTTGGTTTTTCTGGCTTGTTCCTGGATCAGAAGGTATTATTCGATTTTAATATATTTTTCAAAATTTCAGAAGGCTTCACCAAACGTAACTTTTCCGTCCAAGAGCATTAAAATAAAACATTAAAACAAAAATTTTAAAAAATAGCTAAAAACACATGAACATTTTCATTTTTTCAAAATTTCAGGCTCGTTGCGGGAACGGAAGATATTATCTGATTTCAAAAATTTTTGTTTTGTTTTGTAACTCTTCACCAATCGCAACTTTTCCGCACTATTACGATTCGAAAATAAAAACTTTGTTTTTTTCGCTCCACCCTAACGAACATTCTTATTCTAATGTGAGGAGCACCATCTTGCTGCAAAATGAACTCAAGAACAGCTTCCTCCAGCTAGGGGTGCAACCACTCAGAGAGCATGTCTTGGTAACCGTCCCCATTAATTCTTGTGAGAAAAAGCAGTACGCTTTCTCCTAAAATTAACGGCATTTTGATTAACAGCGCCTCTAGCGGCACGTTCGTCATTCGAAGATTTTTTTCTTGCTGCCAAATACAACTTGTATTATTGTAGTTGCAGAATAAATTTGTTTCTTCTAAATAAATAAATTACCGCAGTCACATTGCGCTATCCTTTTTGTACCGTTCAATATGAAACATCCTGTACTGTATTTATGAGAGTGAAGTAAATGAAGTAAGGTAGGAAATTAATATATTTTAACTTCAATATATCAGAACGTTAGGCTCAAATATTTGAAGAAAATGTAAATTTTATTCATTCATATGCTGGAGGAGAACAAGCATATGATGAAAGAATGTGTTACACTATTGCTTTATTCAAATAAATTGTATGACAATACTGAGTTATTGAACAAAAAGAAGAGAACAATTCTTCAAATTTACACTCTTCACGTTTAATGATAACACATGTGTTTCTTTATTTAAACGATATATTTTACTCAGATAAAGAAAAAAGAAGGAATAACACAACGAAAAGAAATGGAAATTGCTCAATCGTGTAATGTTTTAAACGTGACTAGCTTAAATCATAAATCTGAATATGAATCTAAGTGTATTTCTTGAAGCTACGTTTTAAGTATTTAATCCTGTGAGTGCTCGGTTTTTCTTTGATTCAAAAATAGTTTTATCCTGTATTATAGAGCTGGGTCATTCTTAGAAAAGCAGGAATTGGCGTTATCTAGTAATTATAGTTAAAAAATAATAATGTTTTAAAAAATAATAAGAATGGGTTATAACCCTTAGGGCCCTGCTCCACATCAGCAGAAAACGCGACCGAAACTGAAAATCCGAGTACTTTCCATAGGAATACCATTTAATCCGTTTAACGTTTCTGCTTTATTTTTCTGCTTAACGTCGATGTGGAGCAGGGCCCTTAATCAAATTGAAAAAAATGCATTAAAATTGTATGTTGAGTAAAAAATGAATTTGTTATTGAAAACTTGTCCACAGATGGTAATTAGTCCATGTTGGACCATGAATCTTTACCGTTTCTTAAATTTTCAAACTTATCATTACGGAAAAAAAAAACAATCTTCATTAACAAAATGTTTATTCAGAATAAATTCAAAATATTAAACTCAAAACAAAAACTATGTGACGAACTTTAATGTACTCGTAATTCCAAAATAAATACCAGTCCGTATGCGGAGAAATAGGTCACGTCTGTGGACAGAAATAAAAGTACTAATAAATTATTCCAGATGCAACAACACACACATTGTTATAGCTCATGAATTTCTTCTTTAGGAGCCATTTTGTTTGGAGCTATTTTTAGAAGTGCATACTTTGTGCGTTTTACCATTGCTACTTTTAAACTTTTGGGAGTTTTCTCTCTTGTACAGAGAAGACCACTTCATGTCTGCGGCAATAAAGTTCATATTATAAGGATAGATTTATTAAATGAACCAATATATTTATAGTTTTCTGTATGAATGATTTATTTTCCTATTTACAGACCTAAGTTTTAAATGCAGCAGTGTTTTAACTATAAAAAATTATGTCTTCATCAAGTCTGTAGACACAGTATATCCACTGTCTACAGATGTGATGACAAAGAAGAAATAACTTAAATAACTAATGTGGCTAAGATGAATGAAAAAACTATTTTTAAAAAATGAAAATAATAATTTTACGTATGTTTTAAAACTTTCTATTACATATTCAGATTACAAACATCTTTACAACTACCCTTAGTTTTGCCATAAAAGGCCATTTTGGATTTTCGCTAATGACAGTTTACCCATTTTCTGCTTAAAAAGGAAACACTTGCAGCTGCAATTTGTGTAATATGTTTGGCATGCTGTTAAAAATGAAGCTGCTAGTTTTAAAACTGAACTACCCATGTAGCACAAATAACCTTTAAACGTTTTATAAACGTTTTTAAGCGGTTGTTGCAACGTTAATAACTATTTTACAACCTTTAAAAAACGAAGTGTGCTACTTGGGTATGCATTCGTGACTGACAGCAGGAGCTTAAAAATCCATTTTTTCTGTGTAATTTTTCAAAATAAATGAGGAAATATGACTTGTTTTTTGCTGATAGCCGGTGAAAAAACATTTAAACAAATGCCTTACGAGTGAAGTAAGATGGAAGTTACGGCGCACTCAGAAAAAACACCCTTGAAAAATTTATATAATATTATGATTTACAATAAAAAAAGAAACGTTAACTTGTCTGATTTTAATTTAGATACAGATTCAGAATAATTCAAAATAAACAGGAATTTATAAACACATTTTCAGAATCCATTAAAACGGACTCTGAACCACACTTCTTTATTCATGACTTTGTATTCCTGAAAATTTGGATCAGAATGTCGTTGGAGAAAAGTAGTCGTTTAAAGAGTGAGGATCGATTACAACAGCCCATACCAACTGAGCTAATAGGTCTCCCTCTCGGAATGCTATACACTAAAGTATAGCATGATAGATGCTATACACTAAAGTATAGCATGATAACCAAACGAAATGAATTGAAATCGATGACTTTAATTTGGTGACATATGTTTCAAAAATTTTACTGAAATTTACCATGTAAAAATTAATGTTTTGTTTTCTAAATTTTATCAACAGCGGAACTGTAATTCGAAATCTGCAAAGAGTTTAGATTATGCATTTATGGAAGTTTGTATGCGAATTCTGCTGAATAAATTACATGCTTTACTTTACCTGCATCTCTACTTTTCCTACATTGTGATGTTTAAGAGCAACTTCTACAATTAGGAAAAACATTAGTTGAAAATATATGACTTCTAAAATATATGACTTGCATAACAATAATATTTAGAATAAATAATTCTTGAATCAAATTCTTCTTTTTTTTTTCTTTATGAAGAGAGTTTTAAAACTCTTTCTTATATCTCGCAAAAATACGAGTAAATATGAACATGATAATATTGGGATTCACATATTATCTTTCCTAATTTACTTTCATGCATTTTACAAAATATAATGCGTTCCGTGACTCATTTGGTGAAATATTTCACTGTTGCTTAAATAAGCTGATTACACAAATTCAAAGCTTTTAATTTCTTTCAAATTTACTATAATTAATTAAGTTGAGTTTATGCGTAAATTTTCAGAATCTCACACTGGGAAGTGAGAGATAAAATATTTAGTCATCTGCAATGGCGGACGGCTTAAGGATTTGAAATAAAGTAACGCTAAAAGACAAAATGTGTTGCTTTCAAAATAGCAAGAACATTGTTTAAGACCACAAATGCTTTGTTAGTGATAATGAATGATCTAATCTGGGATGGAGCTTCTTTGTTATTTATTTATTTAGGTACCGAAACGAAGAAAGTTGGTTTCATCGATATTTTGCGAAATTTAATTCCACTGGAATTCCATTGTTAGTTTTATTTGATAACAAAAGTTACCATGGATACATTGTATTATTTATTCATTAGTATTTTAGAAAACTCCTGACAATTTTAGTTTCACCCAAATTTTCATTCCTTAAAAGAGTGCTGTTATAATGTACACGACTGAAAACATTGACATCTTAAAAAAAAATCCTTTACATTTAAACTTGGAGTTATATATTTCAATGGCTTCGAAATAATGAAAATTAAAGTGAAACAATCAATTCACTGAGCACAATCAAATAATAAAATCTCAAAACCTTTTAAAAATGCAAATAAGTAACGTAAGGTTTCGTTCATATTATAGGAATCTCGTCTAAAATCAAAATAGATGCACACTTGCATTGCATCCCTTTTGTAACTAAGAGTAAAAAAAAATTTACTAACGCAAGATTTGAATATTCTGCTACAGAGTCAGTAGAAGTAAAGGAAAACATAATTTCAGCTTCTCAACACTAGATCCTTCAAATTCTTTTGGATACATTGCGGCATGAACTTGAGTTCTTTGCATTGTATTCCCGCCTGCCCGATTAGAATAACTGGGTATGAAAATTTTCACTTTATGGCTGCTAACAGATGAAATCATGTTTCCTTTTACACCAGGGACAAGGGAGCAAATGGCAAGAACCTCTTTTAATCCCCCCATTAAACAATTAAAAAACATCTATGCATAAAAAATGCGACTTTGCTACATCATCAATTTACACGTATTTACATCATAAATTTACATGCAAAAAATAATCCATGTCAAAACATTCCCAATAGTATGATATACAACACTTAATTATCACTCAAGCATAAAATTGGATTATCTGCTCCAGCTTCGTTATATGTTCCAACAAGACTCTGTATCAAAAATAAGGCTTTCCATTTGTTTCAGGTTTCAGTGATCCTTATTGTATGCTGGGCATCCAAACTGACCCGGATCGTGACAGCCGACGTCGTTCGGATGGAGACGAAGAAGGCAGCCATCGCCGCAGCCTTAAGAGATTTGGTGCATCCTTTAAAAGGAAGGATAAAAGGGATCGAAGTAACAGTGATGTATTACCAGCCAAGTTTATTCGGACAACCACCGTGAAGAAGGCTACATTAAATCCCAGATGGAGAGAGAAATTCCGATTGTAAGTTACTGCCTGGTCTTTTTTTTACACTGCAAAAAACTAACTGTTGTTTTTACAGTATAATACTGGCAGCCGAAGTTCCAACTAAAATGCACAGTAAGATACTAAAAGTAGCAATTTTAGTTTCTTACTGTAAAGTTAGCAATTTTGCAGTTTATTGCCGTAAAATTTAGCCGTATTATACTGTAAGAACAACAGTATGATACTGGTAGCAGATGTTCTTGCTTAAAACTGCAAAATGCTCGATAATAAACTGTAAAATTAGTAATTTTGCAGTTTATTACTGTAAATTAGCAATTTTACAAGTTAGTGCTGTAAATTTAGCAGTTTTACAGTTTATTACTTTAAAATTAGTAATTCTTACGGCTTATTACTGTAAAATTAGCAATTTTTACAGCTTATTACTGTAAAATTAGCAATTTTTACAGCTTTTTACTGTACATTTAGCTGTATTTTACTGTAAAAACATTTTTTACAGTGTAGCCATCGATGTAGTTCTTATGTCGACAGAGGTTTTGATGTTAACATGAATGTCAAATTATTGGAAATTTTATTTCATCATTCTTGACGTGGTGAAGAAAAAGCAGCCTCATTAATTGAAGAAGCAGCTAGGTATTTGCGAGTCGAAGGTTTATATTTTCTCCGAAATAAAATACGTATTTTTCCTGAACGTTCAACTGCTTGCCGTACAATGGTTGGGTAGTTGATAAAATTGCATCCTTTCAAACATCATTGAAGACAAATCACCATTCGATAATAACTACCTGGGTATTAAAACTTATAACATTAACTCATCGTCTAAATCTATTAAAAAGTCTGTTTTTGTGATTTTTTAACTAATTCGCAAGAAATAAAATGTCGAAATGGCTCTTTTTGTCAAAAGAAGTTTCGACACTAAATTTAATTATTTTTTACAGAAAAATAAACTTTGGAAAGGGAATTTTTACCCAAAACTGTTAAATTGTCGCTCTATTTCAGTACTTTAATGTAATTGTTATTTGATGAACGCATATTAAGAATGAAAAGCCATATTAAGAATGTTGCCGACTACTCTATCATTCAAACAGCTTAGAACCAGCAGTCAGCCTGCCATGGCCGACTATTGGAAATGCAGAAGATTTCTGTACCCACCTCTTTAAAAAACAATTGAGTGTAACGAGAAATTTGCTTCTTCATTGAAACATTATGTTAGACATTCCTTAAAATAAAAATGACTCAAATTTACAGTAGAGTGAAATTAATAGGTGCAATTGCCATTTAAAGAGAACGTGTCCTCTTAGCTGAAAAATAAGCAGAATCGAAAACTTAGATGACGATGCCATTGTTTGATGATTGGGGTTAAATTAATGAATGTGTGAATGCATCTGAATTTGAATTAAAAATATATTATTAATAAAGAGTTTTATATGTCATTGTGGCCGACTACTGGCGCACTTACCCTATATGCACTTTCATTTATGCAGATATGATTTCAGCTTTTACGTGTCAAAAATAAGGTTTCTTAGTCAAAGTTTCTTATTTTTGCAGGGATATTGACGATGCGAGGTCCGATCGTTTACATCTGGACATTTGGTATGTACATAGTTTCTGCTTTTAAATACCCTTTTATTTTAACCCGAATCAATGTCCGATTAACCGCATTATTTAAACGAGAGTTTTAACAGAAATAAATAAACTTTTTTTTGTTTAAAATTTATCTTTTAAATATTGAAACTGTTCTGTGCAACTAAGTACGTTCTCCAATTTTTAACATAAGTAAGTACCTTAAATTGCATCCTATACCACTAGTTTTAAAAGCTTAAGTTTTGTACATTGTACAAGCCATAGAAGTTTTCGCAATTTCACCCTAGGGTTCCCTGTACCTGTTACTACACGTGGTTTAACTATGTGGATTGAGCACTACATAGCGCTGAGTTTTTTTTTTTTTTTTTTTTTTTTGAGTTTTCGCAAATTGCTGCGTGTTTTCATTTTTGGCTTCAAACGTCGTGTAGTCCTTCTTTCAAATTGGCAGTCTGCCAACGGCTCGTGTCCATCAGCCTTTGCTCCCCAACAATGCAGGATGCATTGTTGAGAAGCAGAGGCTACAACTGGCACCATCTGTTGAGTTGCTGGGTAATCAATGCGGCTTCCGGATGTATGTCCCAAATGAGATACAGGGTTCTTCTTAATACTATCCGAGTACTTCATTCACTGAGCCTTGACGACTCGGGGGCATACTTAAGTTATGTGCTCTCTGACGTACGCCACATACTTTTCGCAATTCGCTAAATTGCGAAAAGTATTTGAATTCGAGATACCAAAATTAATTTTTTAAAAATATCCAGGTCATGAACCGAGCAAACTCCTGGTCCAGTGCCTCCAGAGTCCTCACTTGGAGGACTTCGACCTATGTTTAACGTGGTCCAGTCCCCATTACTGAACACAGTGGACCATTAATCAGCTAGGATTGAACCTGGGACCCTCTGGTTATGAGTCCGACGCCTTAACGATGGGGCCATTTGGGCCCCAATTTTCGTAGTTGAATAAGCAATTGAATTTTCGAAATTGAAATTAAATTAATATTGGTGGGACTAATTTATTTTTAAATTTTTAATTGGGTTACATGTCTTACATGCGTAATATACTTGAGTGCGTAAACTATCGCTTGCGAGCATAACATACGCAAGTTCGCTTTGTTGTGCCTTCAGATTCAACCTATACCAAACATTTATCTTTACTACATAGGAACTAAAATTAATGAGCTTCGATTATCTTTTTAAATATTTTCCAGTTCACCTCACATTTTCACTACTTTCAGAAGTATAAGAAAGGAAGGATTTTAAAGTAGGGTAACATTTTGTTTTTAACAACTGAAATGAAATGAAGCGTAAAATGACACACATACACATTTATATTTTTTTTCTATATATGTATAGAAACACAATTCAAGAATTAACTACGATTAAACAAATGAGTTTCTTTTATAGATTACTAGCGCAGTCTATTGAATTTATGTCTTCTAATTGAGACATAATGCTATTTTTAGAGTCAGTGTTTACCATTGTGCCATTACATCCCAGGCTGCTACACATTTACTGACTTATTGTTTAAAAAGAAAGAGAAACTTTTTTTCGCTCTTACGTATCAAGAATCTGATTTGTTTTCACCAACGTAGTGTCCCGCCCCCCCCCCCTTTTTCCTTACAATATCTGATGGTGGGAAACTATATCGATTGGATTAAAAATACAGCTAATTACTGCTTAATAATAAAAATGACGTTATCTATCTACTATGTTTAAATTAGCTGGCGGTGATTTTGCAAATATTTACTTTTAAGAATGCGTTTTATTTTATTCTACTTTTCCTTTCTTTTTTTTTTCTTTTTGATACTTCACTTCACTTTGGAGGCGGTAAGGCAGATTATACCTTTTTCTGTTGCCCAGAATATTATAAGATTTTATATAATGTCAGTACGTTGAATCTAATTTTTCAAGGAGTTTACTTCTTGTACGTTGGGTTTTCTTACAAAATCCTTTTACATTTAATAATTACAAGAATTTCATCACAAACGTATTC
Organism: Uloborus plumipes; assembly: GCA_038373865.1. Classification (NCBI taxonomy): domain Eukaryota; kingdom Metazoa; phylum Arthropoda; class Arachnida; order Araneae; family Uloboridae; genus Uloborus; species Uloborus plumipes. Next base: position 63,056 of record JAXGGA010000119.1, read on the forward strand.
ATTAGTCATTTTTTTTGAAAGAAAATAATAATTTTTACAACTTTCTAAATGCAATTATATAATTAATCGCGTTGGAAACACGGAAACTACGCTTTGAGGAAATCAAAGTAAATTTAAGGGGGAAGTGTAGTTAGTTCTTATAAAACGAAAAGCATATTTTTAGTTATTTGTTTTAACGGCACAATCCAAACTGCAAAAAAATGAACTGTTGCTTTTACTGTATAATACTGGCAGCCGAGGTTCTAATTTAAAACTGTAAAATGCACAGAAATAAACTATAAAACTAAAATTAGGAATTTCACAGTTTATTGCCGTAAAATTTAACTGTATTATACTGTAAAAATACCGGTATAATACTGACAGCAGAGGTTACAGTTTAAAACTGTATCTCTGGTAATAAACTGTAAAATTAGCGATTCTACTGTTTATTGCGGTAAAATTAGCAATTTTTACAGTTTATTACCACAAAATTAGTCGTATTATACTGTAAAAACAACATTCATTTTTTACAGTGCATCAATAATATTTGTTGCCACTCACGGCAGAGCTCACAGGAGCCATTTCACAACAGGACAATGCTCGGTCCCCCATATCAAGGGCGTAATACGGGGCTACCTGCAAATATTGAGATCTTCCTCTGGTTTATTCCATTGCCCAATTTCTGACACATAAGAACATGTTTAGGATCAGTTCTAAAAATTCTTGTGTGCGCGTAGTTCGCATTAGCGCTGAAATTCGTTACTCGTGAAAACTCGATTTGTAGTTATTTCGAGCAAACCAAATTGCGTTGTAGCACGAGTTCACTGTAGTTTCAAACTAAAAGTATGAAAGTGCTAAAAGTATTAACCCAAGCAGCACAAATTTGTTCAAAACACGTTCTGCAACACGTACAGAGCGCACCCCCCCCCCAGCCGGCACGTTCAAAACACGTTCTCGCAGCACGTGTTGTCAACGTCTATGTGTCTCATCGATCGATGGTAATATGACACGTCGAAATCTGGTGTTGACCACCTTTTTTTTGTCCCAGTTTTGAACGTGGAATGATAGGTTATATTTAGGTTTTGGAAATACGTTTGTTTTCAGTGCTCCCCAGCTAAAAAAGTATACTACGTATACCCCACTATCCGGGGCCGTGACGTGTTTTAACCGTGACGTCATTTTTGATCCATGATCGTCGTCATCTTGGTTTTAATTATTTAATTACTTAATTAATTTATTTAATTAATTATTGATTGTTTAATTACTTTGAATTTAATATATTCACTCCGCGGGATTCGAACGCGGGTCCCTTGCGACTTCAGTCGGACACGCTAACCACTAGACGCTACTTGATCTCATCGAGGGAGAAAAATAATACTTTAAAAGAAAATTTTTTTGCAGGAGGCGCCATCTACCCCAGCAGCACCAGAACGTTCAAATTTGGTGCAAAAATGGTGTTATTGGTCAAATAACGGTGCTAAGTGTCACTTGAACGTTATATTCGACGTGTAAAAACAGTAATATTATCACGGTGTCATTTCAGTGCTTAAAGAACGTGATATTTGACGTGCAAAAACAGTAATATTATCACGGTGTCATTTCAGTGCTTAAGGAACGTGATATTTGACGTGCAAAAACAGTAATATTATCCAGGGCTGCGGAGTCGTCGGAGTCGAAGAGTCGGAGTCGGACTGATTTTGGACTAAAGGAGTCGGAGTTGCTGAAAAACATGTCGACTCCGACTCCAACCACCTCCGATTTCGATGAAATTTTATGGTGGTGAAAACATGTCTTTGAAACTAACATATACAAATTTTCAGCGTCCAATATCCAAATCCTAAGCATCTAGGATCATTAAAAAGGGCTTCAAAATGGCTGGTCTGCTTTGTGAAACGAATTGCTATGTATGGGCTTATGCAAGATAATAAAAAATATTTGCAGCAAAAATGCATTGTGTTAAAATAAAATCTGGCCATTTAACAAGAAAAGGATTAGTTTTGTACGGAGTCAAATGACAAGAGCGGCACTTGTCATTTGCTCTGGAGAAAATGAACTTTTTGGGAGGTCACAGTGATCTCCGAGAATTGAGGTAAATGTGGTGAAATTACCTGCGAGAATTCATGACCAAATTAAACTTTTCGAGAGGTAACAATGACCTCCCATGACCTCCAACTGGGATACCCCAGCTTGCTTCCCTCCCCCTAAAGTGAGTCCTGACTACGACCATGAATAAAAATGAAACTTTTAAAAATGGACTTAATATTTCAACCTTTGTTTAGGGTATTTCCCTCTTCACATTTGGGTAAAAAAAATAAATAATTTCAAAAAAAGCAGGAGTCGGAGTCGGAGTCGAAAGTTTTAAAATCCCGGAGTTGGAGTCGGAGTCGACCATTATTCCTCCGACTCTGCAGACCTGATATTATCACGGTGTCATTTCAGTGCTTAAGGAGGTGCTTAATTTCTCAGAATTGAGGTCGTGAATTGCTGCTTTTTAGAAAGGGGAGAGGAATCATATCTGCAGAAACTTGCAGAGTTGTTTAGGAAAGTTTTATCCTAAACAACTCTTTCTCCCAAGATCCTAATCAGATTTGCATGCATTTCAGTAAAAAAGCATTGCATTCATACTAATAAAATGATATGATTTACGCCCTTAGTCTTTCATAGATGGCGCCTCCTGCAAAAAAAAATTTCCATTTAAAGTATTATTTTTCTCCCTCGATGAGATCAAGTAGCGTATAGTGGTTAGCGTGTCCGACTGGAGTCACAAGGGACCCGCGTTCGAATCCCGCGGAATGAATGTATTAAATTAAAAGTAATTAAGCAATCAATAGTTTAATTAAATAAATTAATTAAGTAATTAAATAATTAAAACAAGATGGCGACGATCATGGATCAAAAATGGTGGATCAAAAATGTCGTCACGGTTAAAACACCGTCACGGCCACCGGATAGTGGGGTATACGTAGTATACTTTTTCAGCTGGAGAGCACTGAAAACAAACGTATTTCCAGAACCTAAATATAACCTATCATTCCACGTTCAAAACTGGGACAAAAAAAGGTGGTCAACACCAGATTTCGACGTGTCATATTACCATCGATCGATGAGACACATAGACGTTGACAACACGTGCTGCGAGAACGTGTTTTGAACGTGCCGGCTGGTGCGCTCTGTACGTGTTGCAGAACGTGTTTTGAACGCCTTTGTGCTGCTTGGGTATGAAAGACTAAGGACGTAAATCATATCATTTTATTAGTATGAATATAATGTTTTTTTACTGAAATGCATGCAAATCTGATTAGGATCTTGGGAGAAAGAGCTGTTTAGGATAAAACTTAATGTTTCTGCAGATATGATTCCTCCCCCCTTTCTAAAAAGCAGCAATTCATGACCTCAATTCTAAGAAATTAAGCACCTTCTTAAGCACTGAAATGACACCGTGATAATATTACTGTTTTTGCACGTCAAATATCACGTTCCTTAAGCATTGAAATGACACCGTGATAATATTACTGTTTTTGCACGTCAAATATCACGTTCCTTAAGCACTGAAATGACACCGTGATAATATTACTGTTTTTGCACGTCGAATATAACGTTCAAGGGACACTTAGCACCGTTATTTGACCAATAACACCATTTTGGCACCAAATTTGAACGTTCTGGTGCTGCTGGGGAAAGTTGAAGAATTTCCAATGTCTATATTATTTTTTATTTAGAAATGAAAAAAAAAAAACGTATTTTCTGATAATGTTTTGAAAAGTTCACTGATACACACACACGCACATATATATATATTTATATATCCATATACATCGAACTTCTTTCTTAGATTCTGAATTTTAATTTTTATTCGAGTGTGAAACAGTGTTCAGTTTTGATGAATCATGAATATAAATTTTATGCGAAATCTCATAAAAAAGGCCTAAAAAATGTATTATAATTTATTTTGAAATTTCGAATGTCTAAAAGTAATTAGAAGCAAAACTTTTCTGCAAAAAATACTTCAATAATTAGTTTATCCTATGGACACAACTAAAAGAAAATAACCACTCGATCAGAAATTCATGACAAAAATTGTTTCCTAATCTTTAATTAAGGTTTGAAAGGATTAAAAAAGTATTCGCAAACAAGAGACCGGCGGGTTAGTCATCTTTAGTAAATGAGATAATTTCCGTTTCCAAAGTCTAGTTTAAACTAATTTCGCTAATCTTGCACGTTTTGATAAAACACTTTTTTGCTTAATAATTTCTTTTTGTGGTTCTCTGATGCTTTCGAAAGTCTTTGAAACTTTAAAAATCTTTATGATTAGTTCCCTGATTTAAATATCTGGAGAAAAAAAGAGAAAATAATATCTTTATCATAAGCATGAAAAAAGCTTTTAGGGGCGTTTTACTAGAATTAAAAAAAAAAAAGATAGATCATGCATTAACCCAAAGCCCGAAGCATCCTTAGAAGTATTTCATGCGTGTATCTTTTTCATTTAAAATTAGTGTTTGCCTGTGGCATGGATAAGTTTACATATTGTAAGAAGAAAAAGGTATTTCTAAAAGGTATTACACAACAGTAGACGATGAAGAAATTTTTGATAAAGGTCATTGTAAAAAAATATTTTTTATACAGTATTTTTTAATAATGCTCAAATATATTTACTCTGTTGAAAAATGAGTGTAAGCGCAAATTAAAAGTTGAGCAAAACTACAAAACTCAGTTTCAAATGCAGTTGAAAAATATTAAAGCTTTAAAAATACATAAGGTTATTGAATTAAATATCAATATTTGTGTATTAGTAACTAATGGTACCTACATGTTACAAGACTTTTTTGGTTTAGCGAGCTTTTACTACTTAAATTACATTGAAATTGCTTGACATCTAGAATTTTATTGCCACCTTTGAAACACAATTTTTTTTTCTTTAAAGTTTTTCAAAAGTGTATTTAAATGTACGACTTTCAAAAATCTTGCTACTAACTTAGTTACACATACAGTATCCTTTTGAGTTAGTTTAAATTTCTTTAGAACAAGGTGTACACTGTTCGTTTGAACAAAAATGATCTTCAGCTACGTATACTGATTTTTTTTCCTCAGTAGTGAAGACCAAACCATACATGCGTGTCGTAACACATGGTATAACAACCTGAAAAACGACTTAACTCTTTAAAAACCAGTGTGGGACATATGCGTCCCATAAATTTAAGTTTGCTTTATACATTATCAAAAACAAATATTTTTTCCACGTTACTAAGACATGAAAATCTTAATATTAATAAACAAAAAACTATAGCTTAACCCTCGTAGGTCCCTGGGGTCATATATGACCCCAATGCATTTCCTGTTTAATATATCTTTTTTCTCAACCGTTTTTTTTTAAATGGCTTTTTGTGACTTTTATTCTGTTAGTTTTGGATACAAAATACTGCTATTATTTTGTTTTTATTTTATTTTATTTTTCCTGTTTTTGCCTTTTTTACACACAAGACCCTTGGGGTCACTGGCGACCCCAGACATAATATTTTGTTTGCTTACCAACTTCTCTGTTCTTATCATGCCCACTTTTTCAGCAATTGGTCAATGGGCACACTAACTATCAAATATAATTTCTGACGACCAAAAGAGGTTCAAAGTGATATCTAGAGTCCTTTGTTTTGATAACAAAGATACTAGAGCAGAAAGGTCACAGAGTGATAAAATGGCTGCTATTCGAGAATTATGGGTCAATTGGGTTGAAATTTTGACTAAATTATACAATCCAGGAGATAATGTTACAATTGACGAACAACTTGTAGGTTTCAGAGGCCACTGTCCATTTCGATAGTACTTGCCAAAAAACCGTCCAAGTATGGCATAAAAATATAGATTGTTTGTGACTCTAAAAGTGCATATGCATGGAATATGCTAGTATACACTGGAAAGGTGAAGGATGGTCCACCAGAGAAAAAAAAAAAAAAGCTTTACGCGTTGTTTTGGATATGACCTATGGTCTCAACGGAAAAAAAATAGAAGAAGGTATTTTCTGGAAGAATTAGGCTATGAACTTATAAAACCTTCACTACGTAATAGAAAATGTCCCCCAAGAACTGAAGCATCTTCTCCAGCAATTGTTATGAAATCCCAAACAGATGATACAGAAGATCAAAATAAAAGTGAAAGCATCTCTACTAATGCGAAAAAAAGAGGACGTTGCAACTTTTGCCCAAGAGGACTAAATAGAAAATGCAGCGACAAATGTAATAAGCGTTTAAAATTTGCTTGCAAAAATCATTTGTTGCAGGTTTGTAACAATTGTAAATAAATCTACTGTTATTGTAAGTTTTGCTCTAAAATTATTATTTGTAATGCGTAAGCTATATTTTACTTTAATTGCATCTTTTTATTCTTATTTTTTTATCATTAAATGTGTGTGAACTTCAAAAATTCATGTAACATTCAATAATCATAATAAATTAATTAATGGAAACATTGGGGTCAATTATGACCCCAAGGGTCTTGAGTGTAACCAAAACGGGAGGGACCCACGAGGGTTAAAAATGTACCGATTTTTTTTTCGAAATCACAAGAAGAGTCATTATTCTACATCAGAGCTTATAGTCTTCAAAGGGTAAAATATCGTATTTGATAGGCGAAAAATGCATCTTTAATCGTGCTGCAAGGTACTTCAATGCCTCACGAATGATACCATAATATTTTAGAACCAGTGATACCATATACGCCTTAAGTCAGCCAGTTCTGCTTTACTGTTAATTGAAAGGCTTGGAGGATGAAGGGACTATGTTACATTTTAAAAAAGAAACCCTCCGGACAATGGTGAGCAATGGCTACAAGTAACCAAATAAAACTTGGTACGTAAAAAAGTAGATGTCATTAGACCAATTTTATATGCTCACTAATGACAAAACCAGAAAATAAAAAGTAAAACTTTGAACTTTAAGTAGTCACAGTTTATGTTTTATCACATAACCCCTGCATCTCTTATGCCATTCAATTATTAAACTAACGCTTGGTCACATACTGTAAAACTTTAACAACTATTTATATATTTGCGTTACCAGCCAAAGATATCAAAACTTTCTTCAGTAAAGTATATTTAAGACTTACTTATGCATGATTTTTTCCTTTTATGCAGATTGTTTCAGCTCTCTAAATTTTACTCTTGAAGAGGAACAATTTTACTCTTGAAGGGGACTCTTATGCTTAGATGGGTCACTAGGGGCAATTGCTTCACTGGCTTTGAGAAATTAATTTGTTTACATGCAAGTGAGAGTAATTTTTGTCGTTTTTTGATGTAATTTGTACCGTAAAATGGGGTGTATAGGAGCATCTGGGTCAATCGGAACAAAACTTCCCGATCGTACAAAGAAATTCTTCATAAATATACTATAAGGTATTTTTCGCCATTAATTTTTTTTAGAAAGGTAAGATCATAGGAAGTAGGAAAAAATTACTTTTGTCAATCTGGCAACGCTACTGGCTTCTAAGGAGGGCTGCACGTGGAATGCTAGAAAACATCACATTTTCATAGACTGCAAAACTTCATATGCAAGAACAAACCTTTTTATATCTTAAACCTAAGAGTGGTGTGTTTCAACTATACATGTATCTGAACAACAGAATACCACATTAGAATTTACATTTTTTATAAAGTGTGTCATAAAATTGAAGAATTCTGAAAAATGCCAGGGGAAAAAAAATGCGGGGTGAATCGGAACACTTTGTTCTGTTGTTCTAATTCAAACTTATTTGAAGGAAACTGTTTGAAAACTCAAGATTCTAACCCCAATTCTTCTAATCAAGACAAGGACAAGGATTTATCACTGTTTATCCCTTCTCGTGAGCAACTAGATCTTAGAATGACAAAATGTTGCAGATTTCAAAAGATTTTTCTCCAGGAGACTTTTTTTTACTTAAAATACGAGGGGAAAGTCATATAGACTTTATGTAGTAAAAGTCCGACACACATTCAGCGATGAATAAGCGAAAAAATCTTTCAGGACAATCCCCGAAACCCATAGATTTCAAAAAACTAAAGGAAAGGCAGAGTTCATCCCAGAAGATGTTATGCAAAAAACTTTAGCCAAGTCACAATTACTAGTTTTAAGGACAAGTACATATTTGTGGACTACATGAGTGATTTCCATTCATGTTAAATCTGTGTATTTCAATTCAAAAGCATTTCTTAAAATTACTTTTCATTTTTCATAAGTTCAAATTATTTTGAATTTTGACAAATTATAAACGCTTACTGGTATTGAAATTGTACTTTTATTTGACGGTAAATTATCTGTTCTTATTCTCCCCATCAACATTACTCATGTTTGTGAGACCTATTGTAGGTTAAATTGATAAAAATAAAAATTTCCGATTGACCCCTATCAGCGGGGTGATTCGGAACACCCATAATTTCCTATATATTTTAATAATAACTGTTCAAAATATTTTGTCTTTGCTTGAAATATCAAAAGTAAAGCACGACCGAAGTTTTTACCCAAAATATCAAATTTAAAAAAAATCTTTTAACTGATTTTTTTACAATCAAAGCTGAAAGGTGTTCCGATTCACCCCATTTTACGGTACTGAATTTTTACCTCTTAGTCCCCTCCTCCAAGGAAAATTGGAAATGGACCTTAAGGAGAAAATACATAGCTTGAAATTTTAAAGATTAATTTTTGCATGGTTAAAGACTTTTTTTTAATTCAATTTTTTCTAATTCGCATTCCTAAAATTTAATCACATTACTCAATAATTTAATTGCAATTATTTTCCCTTATTTTTTTATTTAATTCGTGATCAGGGTGTACTAATTATGTGATAGCTGTATATTTCCTATTTTGCTTAGTAACAATCATTTTACTGGAGTTCTATCACATTTTCCTGGAAGAAAAAACAACATAACACGTCAGCTGTTATTTTTTTATTATTGACGCTTGCGAAAAATACTGTCTAAAAAATTCATTTTTTATTTGTCTAAGGATTTATTGCATTGCTAACTTCAATTTCTTTTTAATGAATCTCCGAAGTAGCTAATGCATTCCTTTTTGTTCGAAAGTTAAATCAATACTATGCTTCAATATTTAACTTTAGATTTCTGTTTTAAAGAAACAATACATGATATTTGTTCTTTTAGAAGTAAAATAAAGATTTTTTGCTTGATGTAGCGTAGCAAAATAGGTGACCTTATTAAGCACTAATTCTCTATCCAAAAATTTATATATATATTATTAACAATATTGAACATAGCTTTAAACTGTGATTAAATTTCAGTTCTCAGTGTCCATTTTCATTAAAAAGGTTTAATGTAAATAAATTACTTATTTCTATTGCTATGCAATACTGCTGGCTTATTATATTATGAAACATTTGCTTCTTAAACTTTCAGATTTTTTTTTTTTTTTTAGTTTTGAAAATGGCATTTCTGCTACCAATTGTAATATGTCAGACACTAAAAAAAGTATACGGTTACCATTGTTAATGCGTGTAACGTTACACAACTTCTGAAATACGTCGCACGGATTTTAGGGAAACTCTAATTGTTGCTGAAGCAGTGCGGCCACCGATTTTAAGGAGTGAGGTTAAACCAATTTTTTGCAATGAATCTAAGAGATATATTATAAAATGCAACATATGAATTATCATGTAAACGAAAATTTTAATTTGAACTAAAAAAAGGCTGCATGTACATTAAGTTTAGTAACTATAAAAGAATAATTATACACTGCGAGAAAATAACTACAGTGGCAAGAATAAAGTAATATTATGAGAAAAAGGTAAGTAAAACTAGCAATTAGAGCATATTAAACATTTTAAAAATGCAAAAATTTAAATTTAAGTCACAAGTTTTTTTTTTTAGTTTTATTACCCAAGTAGCACACTTCGTTTTTTAAACGTTGTAAAATGGTTATTAACGTTGTGACAACCGCTTAAAAACGTTTATTAAACGTTTGAAGATTATTTGTGCTACCTGGGTACCCATTGCTGCATTATTTTTTGGCTTTAGATGGATTTTACGTCAATTTAAGTGCGGATTACGGCTGTCTAGGGAAGTGGATTACCAGATTTTACCTCGGATACGGTATGATTTTTTTCGTTTGTTACTTAAGACTGTTTAATTAGGTTAACTATTTATTTAAATAAATACGCTCTATTAAACTTACTTCTTAAAAATATTGATTTCAAACATGGGAGCATTCTTTCATAACGAATCGAAATTATGTTCTATTTTGCCACATTTCATAAACATTCATCAGTAACTTATGCCCCCTAAGCATCCCAAATTATTTTTTTTAATGATCCATTTATTTAAGCTCCTGTGGAAATTTTTGTTAAAAAATACATAAAATTGAACATACTCAGTATTTAATTTATTTAAAAGCAAACTTATCTTTTAGAAATCATTAGATTATATAAAAGTCAAAAAAGTTGCAGAAATATTTTATTTCTACATTAGAACGACTGAAATAAATTAATTTTAATTAAGTTTTGTACTTTATGCTTCAATATCAAAATGTTTCTGTTAGACAAATAGCGAAAAATAGTTTAGGAAAGTCTCAATCAAATTAATTCAACGTTAATTCTTTTTCAGAAAGCTTTCAAACTTTTTGAGGAGAAAGCTACATTTAAATTTAAAGAAAGTAATAAAATTCTTTAAGACAGAATTCACAGATCATCAGGGCACACATTGTCCGCTATACAACAGACTAAAAAGGAATTCATATAGTAGTATCTAGCAATATTGCTACTTCATGTTGTCATTCGTTCCAAGGTGACAATAACGAAGACAATGAATCACATAATTGAACAACTTATTGAACCATATTTTTCAAGTATATCAAGAGAAATGAAATAATGTAAGACCTCAGACAGACTCAGTTTCAGTATATTGCTGGCCAAAAACTATTTTATATTATACCGTGACTTTAGAATTATTGGGCTGCCCTTGCTCTGATAGGACATTGAAAATAAAATTGGTTAAGTTTCCTTTCTTTCAAATGTGTTTTGATAAATTTATGGCTTGAAATAAGTGCTTAAAATTAGTTTGAAATGCTGCTTTTGGATAACCCTGTATGTAATAATATTATCCCAAAGTAACGCTAATGCGTTACATGTAATAAGGCAGTATCTTTTTTTTATCAACTAATTGTCATTGTAAAGTAGAAATCACGTACATTCACCAACATTCTGCAAAGATGGAAAAAAAATCAAATAAATCTGAAACTTCGTAATACTTATACAACGCAATTTTTTTTAAACCTAGTTGAAAACTTCAAGAGTTTATAAATAAATAAACAAATAAATATATATGCTTTAAATTTTTTTAAGCCTACATAAAATTATTTCATCTTTTCTTTTCCCGGAAAAGAACTATGAATTAAGTTTAACCTATTTTTAATACCGTTATTTTGTCATTTTTGCTTCTCCCCCGTATCAATGAAACGATTACGTAATTTAATGTTTACGCTTCGCATAAAACTCATCAAAAACTACTTAAACAGGTACATTTTTCCCTCAAAGCACACACATTTAACATAGCGCAGTTTAAAATATGTCATTACCAGAGGTAATTATTAAAACTGGGTATTAGATTTAATGGAATAGTAACGTATCCTTCTATACAACTTTTAAATTGGATTGAACTCTTTTAAGACATTACAATGTTCAATATTTGACCTTAATTTCATCCCAATGTATTGCGAGTAACCAAAATAAAGTATACAAAAGTTATTTTTTTTTAGCAATCTCATAGGAGGCTATATATCTACTCTCATATAGTTTTTTTTTTTTTTTTAATCTTTTATTGCATTATAACAGTCGGATCATGGGTTCAAATAGGCATTGACATTACTTTCCGGACACACTTTGTACACATTGTAATTCCTCGCTCTAAAGTATTGACTTAAAATATCTCCTTGTTTTAGGTCAACGGAAATATCACGCAATTATAATCGCTTTCGCCTCATTCTATAGTCTGACCCTAAGAAGTTGATTCCGATTCACTAATGCTTAAACGATTCCTTTTTTTAAAACTAGAGGGGATAATAGTTATTGTGAGTAGTGATTACGATTATTGTCGTTGGGCCTTTCTAAGAATTTAACACCTTAAATCTTAACATGAATGAGATCATTCAAGGTCACGCATAAAGTTACCAGAGCCACACTGTTCCATAAGCACTTCCTTGTTGATATTTTGATCGGATATTTGAAACATTCTCAGTAAAACCAATTTCGAAGCTTTATGTCATATAACTATTCACTTTCAATATAAACGTTTTTCTTTTTTTTTTAAATTTTTTCTTTCTGAAAACTTTTGAGCATTCAAAACATTACTCACTAGAAATGTCAACTGCATCATAAACTGAGTAGTTAGATTGACAAAACAAATAGCTAGCCAATAGAAAGACGAAACAATGCGGTTTTAAATTTAACGACTTAGATTTTCTGAAGAAAAAAAAGCAACAGTAATATCTGTAATACCACAAGAAGTAATTTTTTTAAATAATCTCTTGAAAGAATAAAAATAACGAGTCCCTTGCAATCTTTTAACAGAAAATTCCTTTCATTTTCTTGCAAACGGCAAATGTTTGCAAAGACACTTTCCGGAACTATCTCGCATAACATGTGTCCCTGCAGAATTTCCAGTGTAACTTACAATTGTATCCCTAGATATAGTACTCCTATAATGAGCAGACAAATGTTGTGCTTCGTTTTTCTAGACACACATCTTACCGGTGTCTTCGTGATAAACGATGTCCCAGTTGAATATTTCGGAGCACTTTATTTGATCTAGTTGGGAAAACTTATGTGACCCACTAAATTTATCACCATTTATACCAGTATCCATCAATTCACTCGTTGAGCTGTTTGCTTTCATATGCCCCTGAAAAAGTATTTTTTACATTGTTTTCAAAAAATAAGTTTCATCGAGGCATATTTATCTCTCCTAAAAAAGTGATAACTGTTCGCGCAAGAAATATCTTTTTCTCCTGGAAGCAAAACATTTGTAGAATTATCGTTCTTTTCTAGAAAAAAAAAACTTTTAGCTTCAAACGACTTGTTTGTGCATTTTCCTTGGTTTTATGCTTACAAAAATTATTGGAAATTGATATTTTTATGCTTTTTTAAATGAATTTATTTCTGAAAATTTTCGCTTGCCGCACTTTCTAATATCTATACTATTAATTATTACAGAATCGTTATAATATTTTGAACGGAAGCAATTTATAAAAACTAAGATGGTTGTCAACAGCTGAATGAGTCTTTTTTCCCGTACACCTACGTGGTTTCTAATATGTCTAACACAAATCATTGTCTCGGTTGGATTTGGCAGCAAATTGCTCTTAGTATATCAATTTACAATTAAAACAAATTTTAAAAAAGCTATCTATGAGAAAAGAAAGCTATAGGAAATATAGCAATTAAATTAAAATCACTCTTTTAACAGACAGCTATCGTGTTTCAGAAAAAAATTTAAATAATGCTTTTTAGCAACGTTTCTAATATTGATACACGGGGTTCTTTCTCTTTTTTACTAATGACTATTTCTCTACTTACTTCCTCTGTCATAATTTTCACACTTTGCTTCCGGTTACTGGGTTAAATTCAGCCCGACGAAATCTAAGATACTTCCGCTTTCATCAGCGCAGAGCTTTTGAAGTTTTATGAACGTAACCGAACTGTGCTTTCGCCAGCCCAGTGGTCAAAGCGCTTGCATTGCTCTATACACGGTAAGTACGTGGATTGGGGTTCGATCCTATCGTGTGCAAATAAAAAACTTACGAATTTGTGTAACATTCATTGTTAGTGGTAAAACATGAACTTGACAAACATTATAAACGAAGAATAATTGAAAGTAATTTTATAGCCTGAAGAATGCTCTTTTTCTTTTTTTGACAGAGAATTATGTCGTGACCTTACACAGATATTACTGAAACGTTACACTAGAGTTACATTATTCAATGTAAACTTTCGAATTTGAACATATTATAAAATTAAAAAATTAAGCAAGCAACTAACCAACGGATGAATGATTTTTATGATGCTTAGCAAATACATTAACTAAAACTATTACGCACGGCAATGTTTTATCCTTGAATCGTGGCCTAAAAAGAGAACGCAAAATTAAAATAAAAGAGACATTTTTTAATGTATTATTTACATAAAATCTAATCGTTAGCAGTTGTTCATTTGGGTAAATAAGTAAAGCACTCTGAAATTACTGAATCACTTAATAAATTTCTTACCTTTGCACATTCACACACACACATTCAGTTAAATATACGGAGAAATATATTTTTTTTTTTTTTTCAACTTTTTTAAAAAGAAAATCAAGTTATTCAAAATTTTTGTAATTTCCACGCTTTTTGCATTAAAAAGAATATTTTTCAAGTAAGGTTTTAGTAAACACGTCTAAAATAACAATAATAGAATTGAAGCAAAAAAAAAACCCTCTCACACAAGTCAGTATGTCTGGACTAATAGCTAAGAATATTTCAATACACCAGCAAGATGTCTGCAACAATATTACAAAACTGCGGCCTCTGAATGTTGTAACGTGTAGTTTAGTATTTGTTTACAATATTTTATGCGCCGGCCACCTCGTCTAGTGGTCAGCGACGTCAGACCGTGATGCGGTGGCCCCGGGCTCGAGTCCCGGCTGGGGCATGGGCGTACTTTCTCTCTCTCCTGTCATTGTCCTTTCTGTGTGTGTGAAAGTGAGTTATGAATGGATGCCTACTCTATGAACGGGTCCTTATAGCATTGTGTTAAGCTTAAATCGGTCTTTCACTTAAATGGTGCTCTTAAAAACGGAAGCCGTATCTTTCCTGCCTTAAATCGAGCAGATTTCATCTACTCGGGTTCGGATACCCGAGTGGTATTAGAAACAACAACATATTTTTTGCACTTAATGCATAGTTTTACTTAATTTATCTCAGTATGAAAATAGTATACGTGCTCTTGTTTTAAAATGCGTGCTAATGTTTTCTAATACTTCTTGCATTAATCGGTTAGGTCGCGAAATCTTTAAACGTATAATTTATTGGACTGGTATTGAGTTACCGTGATAATTGAGGTCTTCTAGTACATTTTCAAGTCTTCTAAAAGATTAATAATTAAAACAATAGTTTGTATATATCAGTGACTTAGGTGTTAGGCATACGAACAAAAGCTACACATCAAATTTCGTCAAAATATTTCCTGTCCAAAAACGAGAGCAAACATTTTCTGAGAATGTTTTCCATTAACTTCTCAAAACCTTTCTTAAAAACCAAGCAATTACTTTCGTGGAATTTTATTTTAAAAGTTTAGATTCTTTATTAAAACAGGATTGTTCCCGGCGTAAGTTTGATTTTTTTGTTTATGGTAAAGACACTTCCAGTCTTAAATTAAAGTTTTATGCAAAACTTTTCATAAGTTGTGTTATTCCATTTAAGTGAGCTTGCGGCAAAGACAGATAAGGGTTTAATTATTAAATCAAGAGAAGTTTTAAGTGGTGATATTACCGAAAAGTTCATTACACAAGTTTGTATATATATTTTTTTTATTTACAAAATTATCAACTAATTCTTTATTAAACTAACACAAAATGTTAACAAATTTACTCTTACTCGTAAAAGTATATATTTTCAGCCCTAACATGAGACAGTTTTTATGCTCATTAATATTTTTCAAAAGCACAAAAGCTGGTTGTCATCATGAGTGGAAATTAAATTTTAAAAATAGTTACGGATACTTGTCCTGCATTAAAATCTTATGAATGTTTATTTTATCCTTTTGTATCCGTTATTTCATAGTCTATTCTTCGTTGTGTTTCACAGTACATGATGCAGGGGTGTTCATCCCACCAAGAGCAATGGCCCCCCGATGCCATGAAAACCCAACAAAAGCATAAGCCCTCTCCCCCTCAAATCCCCTCCTAAAAACAGTCTCCCTCACTAAAAAAATAGAAGTATCGATTTTGTGTATAAAAAATGTTATCGGCAAAGATTTATTTTATTTTTGGTGAAAATTTGATGACTTGTGAGAAGTTTTTTACAACGTACTGGAAAATTAAGATAGAATTTAAAACATTTTAAATCTTCAGTAATCATGATTTACCTATGAATTGGGATAGTTCCTAACCACTTTTGGGGTAATTAAATACCATCTTTTTAGAAATATGCATTTTTAAGTATTTAAAGCAAGAATATTTTTCGAAAAAACAGGTAGAAAAGGATCCCCCCCCCCTGGGCAGTAAGTGGAATATGGGTGTATAGTGTAAGTTATTTTAGCAATTTCAGTAGGGGGCAGGGGGTAAGGATTCGAGAGCGAATAGGTTAGACGTTGAAAAAAAAAACATATATATATATATATATATATATATATATATATATATATATATATATATATACATATATATTACAAACAAAGCATAAACAACTTGATTGCATTCAGTTCCGAAATTTTCTGATAAACTAACATCTATTCAATATTATCAAAGTTGATGATTTTCAAATTTTGCAAGTTACCAAAGAATGTAATTAAATTAATTTATAGTGCATTATTCACACAATAATAATCACAATGACAATATTGAAAGCAGTAAAAATGAAATAGAAAAATACCTCTGTTCATAAAAATAAAAGCGTATAAAACAACGTTGAAAAGCGTAAATGAGGAGGAATACTTCTGAATTACAAGGAACGCCTTTTTCAATGCAAAAATGTGAGCTAACGGATATTTAAAGCATGGTTGTGTTACCTTTTTCACAGCAAAACAGAAATTCGTTTTTACAGCAGCGAATTTCTAACAAACCTTCTTACATAATCATCAAAACAGTTATATAATAATTATTAACCCATTTAGGCCCAAGTTTATTTAACAATTTTTTTCAATTTTTATCTGCTTAAAACTCTTACTTGGAAGGGTTTACATACATTTTAGGCGTAAAGTAGATCCCCGTTGACATATACTATTAAGTTATTTAACGTCCTATTTATGGGACACTAGGCAGATATGTGCGAAAAATACAACCTTACTTGACTTTACTTTTGCAAAGTAACATTACAGAAGGCATCTGTGATCAATTTTTAGCAAATCATCTTAAAATAGTTTAGTTATGTGAAAAATAAGTTCGCAAAAAAAAAAAAAAAAAAAAAAACTTTTTGTGGCTACCCATGCTGGATTGTTGTTTGACTGATGTGTCTGAGAATAGCTGTTAATAAATAAACTGATGCCCAACTTATGGTTCTATCTGGTTTTCTCAAGAAGAAAGACTATTTAACTTGTGAAAAACAGCTTTAGTAAAATGATATACCCATTACAGGTTTTTGTATGCAGTAACTAACAAGCGTCCCGTTTTTAGGCTACTGGGCATAAATGGGTTAATTAATCATGCACCAAATGGTTCGCATAAAAAAATGCTGCCTAGTATTAATATCTATGGTAAATAAGTAATTATAATCAATAGTCTATCCATTTTCACTACAGCGGATCTCAGGTATAATACGAATAAAATATAGCGAGATACGACTGTTAGACACGGGCAAATGCGTAAAGTTATCAAAATGCTTCAATCGCAGTAAATTAAAAATAATACATTCGACAACATGCACGAGGACAAGACAGCATGCACGAGGTAAGATGATTAATTAGAAAAAATAAACTCAACACTTCAAAATTTCTAAATATCTATTTCTATTCATCAAATTTTGTTTCTTTTCACCAATATTTCTTACATTTAGTTATAAAATGCTTTATATAGATTACAATAAATAGGTATTAATTGTTCCCGTAAAAGAACTGAAATTAGGTATTCATTAACTATTTCTAGTTATTTTTATTACAAAAAATGACAATGATTAGGAATTACCCCAGGGATCAATAATTGCCTGAGCTTTAAGGGGCAAAATATGATATCACCAACCGTAATTATTTTTTTCATTTACAATAGACTGGAAACACTAATTAAAAGTTGACATTCTTTTTCTTTTTTTCTTTTGATAAACAAAAAGGCAAAACACAAATAATTGGATTATGAAAGAGGGAGGAGGATACATGCTTATATTTTTGAGTACTTATTTGAAATAACAAGCATAGTAAGCAGTTTAAAAAATGCTCAATTTTGATACACTGATTATTAAAATTCAATTTAATAAACATATTAGATAGTCTTCTAAGCGAAGTGCTGTAATATTTCTAGCAATAGTTTACATTTCTGTGATATTTAATTTTTGATTTAAATCTTGAGTGATCAGTTCAGGTCAGTGAAAAAATAGCTTCAAATAAGCTAATATAGATTACGCTGGTAAACCGAAAAAAGAAACTCATTTGTTTGATGCGGAAATAATTTATTATAGAAATGCAAACTTTTTTTTCTAGTGATTCTTTTGTAGAACCCATAACATTAAATGTCTCATTTAACAAACCTATTTAAAAGTTCCCACACGAAAAAAAAGAAAGAAAATTATCGCAACAATAATTGGTTTGATTACTTACGCCTAAATGATCCAAATCCAAGAATCTTGCAACTCATTTAAATCTTAAAGTCTTATTATTTCGTTCTTAATCATGTAAGTTGTATGTGATACAGTTAAAAGATATTCTATCTCAGGAGCTTTTACCATACATATACGTTTAAAATTTAATACATAGATCTTTAGATATTGATTGCAATTAATCTATGCAATACTTGACAAGCTATTCAAACAAGTAAATTGCATTAACAACTTCATAGGATTAAGTAACATTTTACGCTTGTTATAACCGCGTTGTTAAAATCCGTAACTTGTAAAGTCGCAATCCTTTACTAAGACCACAGATGTAGTCAGATCTAAATCTTTGAAGTGCAACAAGGATTAAAGGATAGAAATCTGAAAATGCGAATTCTTAACTAACGACACTTTTATGGGTTGACTAAGAGATTCGTTTCAATAATGAAGAACAGAAAATATCAGTTTTTGGAAATAAAAATCACTATAATTATTCAAAATGAAACCTTGGACGTACTGCAAATATTGTGGGGTTAGTGAATAGCAAGTAGATCTCACTCACTTTACAATCATTTTGGAAGTAAAATACACTACTTTGAGATTTTGGTAATATTTTCAAGAAGTCTAAACGGTATAACTTCTGCGCTTAGTTTCCCACTTTGAATTCTATGATCAGTAGAAAAGGTTTTCCTTATAGCTACTCTGCACTGTTTAATTTCCCCTATGTAGCATACCCAGGTAGCACAAATAACCTTTAAACGTTTTATAAACGTTTTAAAGCGGTTGTTACAACGTTAACAACCATTTTACAACTAGTCCAGTCAATAAACACATCGTGTCGCAACTAATTTAGGGAAAGCTGAATTTTTGCAGGATGTTAGTACATCAAGTGCACACTTAAAAAACACAAAGTCCCGACCTCCACCCCTCTTGCTTTCCCCCCCACCCCCTCCGAAACATTGCGAAAGCACTACTAAGATTACACGTTTTTCGTGTCGAAACTAATTCAGGGAAAGCTGAATTTCTGCAGGATGTTAGTACATAAAGTGTACACTAAGAAAGCACCAAGTCCCGACCTCCACCCCCTCTTGCTTTCCCCCCACCCCCTTCGAAACATTGCAAGAGCAGTACTATGGTTATACGCTTTTTGTGTCGCAACTAATTAGGGGAAGGCTTATGTTTTTTTAAAGATGGTAGTATACAAAGTATACACTATAAAAACACAAAGTCCCGACCCCCAACCCTCTTGCTCCCCCCCCCCCCACCGCGAAACATTGCAAGAGCAATACTATTACTATACGCTTTGCGTGTCGCAACTAATTGGGGGAAATCCGATTTGTTTCCAGATGTTAGTATATAAAGTATACACTAAAAAAAACACGAAGTTCCAATCCCCACCCCTATTGCGTACGCCCCCCCCCCCCCATGCCCCCTCCTGCAACACATTGCAAGAGCAGTCCTGTGATTATACGCTTACATCTCAAAAACTAATGATACAGGGTCGTTCCGTTTTTATTTCACTTCTTACAATATTATAAACCAGTGGTGCCCAGCCTACGGCCCTCGGGCCGCATCAGGCTCTTGAAACTTATCTGTGTGACTCGTTGTTTTGCGAAATGTTACTACTCTAGGCACCGTTTCTGAAAAACAAGTTGCATTTAGCAAAAAGAAAAAGCACTAAGTAATGCTGACAACAATTATTCCTTTATTACCGGTCACCATCTAACATTTCATTCACTTGGTCCGAAATATTGTTACAATGCATTCCACTACAGTTTCCACACATAGACGTGCAATCGAACCCAGCTTTACGACAGCTACAGTTTGTAACACACAATGTTTTTTATAATTGCAAGATATTAATAAGAGAAGTTTACTTGGAGCAGGGATAATTGTCATGGGCTTAGAAATCAGTCTATTTCTTGAAGTATATTGCCAACCACTCTTCTGGTAGAAGTTTAAAACCTAACTAAGTTTGAATTTTTGGTGGTAAAGCCTCAAACAATGCTGATGAGCGGCATCTGAAGTTGGTGGAAGTTTTGCTAAATCAAAAGTTGACTGAAGGGACATTTTGGCGATTAGTTGCTTATACTTAAAATATCTGGCTTCATTTAGGGTTTTCTACTGTGATAAATTGTATATATTAAGGATAAAATGTTCTCAACTTTCTACAATTATTTCTTTTGTAATATCTTGTTTTGTGTAAAGCTCAGCCTAAGCTTTAGCCTCAGTTGAAAAACGCATCAAGTCGGCAGCTTTTTTTCTCCTAGTCCATAGAAAGCCAATGTCGTGTCGCAACCAGTGATTGCATGAGCAATAAGGAGCACGAGGAATAAGAAGTACAGTTAGCTGCTCGACATGTTTATTTATTAGGAAATGTTTATTTGTTTATTGACAGAGTAAACTTTAGACACTGAAGATAAAGGCTTTAAGAAGAAAAGTGTGGCATCATGCTGGGGTGCCAATGCTACAAGTAAAACAAAGAGATCAGTATCAGTTCTCACAACAGTAGTATTATTCTTTTTCACATTCTTAATGAATTGGTTGACAATGACAGTGTCGGAGTCATCCTCTGCAAAAACCACGTTAAGAGCTTCAGCAACAAACCTTGTTCTAACTCCTTCTATTAATCTCTTCCTGTTTTAAAGGTTTGCTAGAAAATCTTGTTGTGTTTTGCAAACTGTATTTTCATCAAAAACAATTGAAGGGCTTGGTGGATAAAGGGGCTACGTTACATTTTGAAAAATGAACACTCTGGACAATGGTAAGCAATGGATACATGTAAGCAAATGAAACTTTGTAAATCAAAAAGTAGATATCATTAAAACACTTTCGCACTAATAGCAAAACCAGAAAGCAAATAAGCTGCAACAACTGCTACAATAAAACTTTGAATTTTAGTAACTCGCAATTTCTGATTTGTCACATAACCTCTTTATCTCCCAAGCCCTTCAATTGTGTGAGAAAATTTCTCTGATGCTCTTCCTTTTTGTTCTTGTAGTTTTGTTCGAAAACCGCTGTCACTCATTTCTATAATTGCAAAGTATATATTTTAAGTATGATTCTACTATTTCCTTGAAAGTTTTAGACACCAAACCTTTGCATGTAACAAATATCCCCTGTATATTACAAAAACAGCTTTATTTGCCTCAAAGGTCTCCTAGACTTGCCTCAAAGGTCTCCATCTTCAAATAATTTCACAACTTATTTTATAAATTGATAGGAGTGAAATAATACACGAAACAACACGGTAACGTCATTTGTTTTCGAAGAACACGCATTTAGCGAATGTACTATTCTTGAAAGTTGTTTGAATGGAGGGAGGGGGTAAGAAGGGTGGGAGTCGGGACTTGTGTTTTTTTAGTATATACTTTATATGCTAACATCTCTTGAAAAATCAGAAACTTTTTCAGAAATGAACATCCCCGAAATGTAACATTTCGAAAAACAACGGATCACACGGATCTGTTTTGCGGACCGAATGCGGCCCGCCGGACACAGGTTGAGCATCACATGTTTGTAATATAGTAAGAAGTGGAATAACAGAAGAAACACACCAATAACAGCATTAGTTTTCGAGCTGTAAGCATATAATCATAGTACTGCTCTTACAATGTATCGGAGGTGGTGGAGGTGGGTGGGGGTGGGAGAAAGAGGGTTGGGGGTCGGGACTTTGCGTTTTCATAGTGTATACTTTGTATACCAACATCTTGAAACAAAAAATCAGCCTTACCCTAATTAATTGAGTCACGAAAAGCGTTTAACCA
Source organism: Uloborus plumipes (assembly GCA_038373865.1). Classification (NCBI taxonomy): domain Eukaryota; kingdom Metazoa; phylum Arthropoda; class Arachnida; order Araneae; family Uloboridae; genus Uloborus; species Uloborus plumipes. The sequence goes on from JAXGGA010000119.1 coordinate 85,260, forward strand.
TAGTACTGCTCTTGTAATGTTTTGGAGAGGGTGGGGAAAAGCAAGAGGGATGGAGGTCGGGACTTGGTGCTTTTTTAGTGTACACTTTATGTACTAACATCCTTCAAAAATTCAGCTTTCCCTAAATTAGTTTCGACACGAAAAGCGTATAAGTAGTGTTTTTGCAATGTTTCGGAGGGGGTGAGGGGGAAAGCAAGAGGGGTGGAGGTCGGGACTTTGTGTTTTTTTAGTGTACACTCGATGTACTAACATCCTGCAAAAATTCAGCTTTCCCTAAATTAGTTGCGACAACGCCATTTTTTTTACCTTCATTGACTGGACTAAACCTTTAAAAAACGAAGTGTGCTACTTGGGTTTGTAATGGTGTTATATTTTTTCTCTTGAAATTGCTAACAAAATAAGTTTCAGAATCATTATTTCATGTTATGATTGTTTTGTAGTTATAACTTTTCCCTATTATTACACTGTTAAAAAAATGTCCTGAACATAATGAAAAAATATACGGCAGCTGAGTTGCCGGAGTGTTTCCGTTTCGTTAATTATATTTCCGTGATTTTGAGAAATGTCAGTTCATCATTTTTCCGTTCCTCATTTTTTCGTTTCTTAATTCTCCGTTCTTCATTTTCTCGCTTCCCCGCTTATACGTTATAGGCTTATACCTAGACGCTTACACTTATATATACATACATACACACACAAATATATATATATATATATATATATATACATATATATATATATTATATATATAAATATATACAATTCAAACTCTCAAATATCTTGCCTTTAAAAAAATACTTTAGCAATACAAGAATTGGTTTTTTTTTTTCATTAAAAATTTTAGTTCATTAAAATAACATGATTTTTTTTTTTGTAAAGATTACATCAATTCTCGCATAAAATACTCAAATATTTTGAAGGTGGAATGATCAATGCATAGTATTTCTGAGCGCACAACTTCAAAACATTAAGAAGTATTAACAAGGTGCATTTTTTTTAATATTTTCTCTTAAGTTTGAATACAAATTAAGTTCTTCCGAAAGTTTTTTTTTTTCTTTTTTTCTGAATTTGAAACATTCGTGGTTCCTTTAAAAAAAATCCTGTATTTTCACTGATTTCCTCTATTTTCATACATTTACGTTATGGTATTCATAGTGATCAACACTTTAAGAAATGGACTCTGAAAATTGACGATATTTTTTGTTTTTAATGAAATCGCTTCCAAAGAATAATCTTTAAACTGGTTTAAAAAAACTAAAAAATACGCTTTTAGATGCACTTATAATACATCAACATGTAATATATACTTCAGCTTTTAGTGTTAACAGTATTAAACATATTACTTTTAATATTTTCAAAGAACGTGAATTGATCTTTCATTTAGAGTTACATACATGCATACAAACAAACCGACATGTGAAACTAATAAAAGCGTATTAAAAAAGCTTAGTTTTGAGACTAAGTTTTTTAATCGTTGTGGAAAATTACAAAAATCATTTTACTAACTCTCAGCACTCATAGTTGGTTTATATATGTAACTCTTAAATGTCTATCAGTTCACATCATGAAATAACAAACTATTAAGTCTAGACTCAAATTAAATTAAAAATAATAATAACAAAAATAAAAACATGATAAAAATTGATGGGGCAAGAGCCTTACCTCTCCCTGGACGAAAATCTTCTCTCTAATAGACGACTTACAAAAAAAACAACAAAAGGGGGTATGGATTTTAAAATATACTCACACACCCCTTTGTTGCCCATTTTGCGTGAATGCATTGCGATGAATTATGGACTGATAAACTAAATCTTCTTTAAAATGTCGGACAAGGGAAACTCGGCGGATGCGTCTTGTATCCAACGCGGCATATAGAATCCTTTCAGGAATAGAATGACTTCCAGGAGCGTGAAAAGATCATTTTTTCACAAGTCTTCTAACGGCACAAAATAATTGGGGGAACGCTATAAATCCAGCTTAAGTTTTCCAATCCTTGCAATCTCAAATTTTGAAGCAAAATGGCTTCACAACACTATCGGTTTCTCACTACATTCGAACGATATATGTTTTGGCAAGCGTCCAAGTTTCCAAGTTCCTGGCGCGGGGAAAAAATGATCCGTAATTCACGGAATATGTCTGTTCCTTTAAGGAAAAGATACGTTTTGAAGCGAAAACAGAAATTTTCTGTTAAAATCAGAAAAAAAACTTCCTGAAAATTCAGGTTTTTTTTAACAGTGTAGAATGTCTTTTTAAAGGTTAATTTGTCCACACACACTATGTTGTTTGTTCACTCTGTTACTCGGATTGATCAAAATGTTTTTAAAACCCTCCATAAATTACTTATGAATAAACTGTTGTCATTTTATTATTCACAAATGAAAAGAAAATCAAGGAACATTTTAATTCATGAAAATTATTGAAATTGATGAAGAAAATTCAACTTTGTCGAACAAGACTTGTACTTTATTCATGAAAATAAACCATACACTCAATATAGATATACACTAAATGTATTGCTTCGAGCATTAAAATATTAACTTGTAATGATATACATTTTATGCAACGAAGCAATTGATTTCAATGTAACTCGTGAAATAAATATAAAAGAAAAGCTATGATACGCGTTAAAGTCATATACTATTTTTAAATCAAAACTTTTGCTAAAGGGAAAGGATAAAACAGATTTACGCCGTAACTTCTATTATTCGCGTTGCATTTTGAATGCAAATGAGCCTCATTGGTGCAGATATCATATGAAAGTTTCTTTTAATTCGTCAGTGTAAGTTTTTTCATCGGCTATGACGGCTACCATTCAGTGGTAGAAAAATCTGCTTGGTATTTGAATTTTTTTTTTCAATAGCGCAGAAGTAACTGGAACTTTTTTATTCATAAATGAGCGGCTTTTGGAGCATGAAAATTACATATCCTTAGACAAGCGTTACACTATATCGAAAGATTGCATAGAATGAAAGCAATTGTCAAGATGTACGAATGTTAATTTAAGGGCATTTACAAAGGTGTAACGAATTTAGGAGAAATGAATTATTTTGGTTCTACCATTGTTCTTACTCTGAATCTGTCAAAGATGTTATCTGAAATTTTTGTACCGATGTTTTTTTCCAGAAGTTATTTTTCTAAAATGTTCCTAAAATAAGTGAACTTTCTGTATAATAAATGTTTAAAAAAACATAAAAACAGACATTTTTTTTTACTATTTTTTTTACTATTTATAAGCTGCACGGTATTCTCAATGTGTTATACTTAGCTCCACCGACCATCATCGTATTCTGGCACAAAGATGTTTGTTTTCTAACATTTATTGAAAGCAGTTGTAAAGCGAAATATTAAGTAATAGTACAAGATCCGGCTTGGATTTACCTACCCTCATTGAGTTTCCTAATATATTATACATAAAAATGTAGATAAAAGTATTACAAACACGATGGAAAGTGCAATACACCACCAGCTCGTTTATTCCATCCATAGACTGCAGTTTCGTGCTTATTATACACTCATCAGCATGGAATAGGAATTAAACGTGCTGGAGGCAAAAATCCTCTTATAGAGCAAAGAGAGCCAACAAAAACAGCTCGGGTATAAAATCGGGTTTATACCCGAGCGTTGCCTAAGAATTTTCGAGTTGTACCGTACCAAGTACGGTCGCTCGCTAGTGATCTAATTTCCCATTAGCCACCAGTTTTTGTTGGCTCTCTTTGCTCTATAAGAGGATTTTTGCCTCCAGCTCGTTTAATTCCTATTCCATGCTGATGAGTGCATAATAAGCACGAAATTGCAGTGCATGGATGGAATAAACGACCTGGTGGTGTATTGCATGTTTCTGCCTTATTCCTGGCTTAGGGGCGGTTACTTACTGCTTTATACGATGGTATAAGTCTGACTACGCAAAAGTGCTCTTTTACAGGGTTGTCGCGATTTTTGAAATTTCAGTAATACAGTCATTTTCAAGATGTTTTGCAGTTATCTTCAAGTTAAAGAAGACATTTAGCGGAACTTGAAGCAAGTCTTAGTAACAAAAGTCTGTAATATTAGTAACGAACATTATACTAATAGCTGTTTTATATAAGTATTGTTGTACGAAAGAAACATAGCATTTTATAAAGTGTTAAATGCAGTTACGAAAAAGTAAAAATCTACTAATGCAGAGATGTATAGATTGTCAACTAAACTATGCTAACCGAAACATCCACGTTGAAGAATACTCGAACTTTGGTACCTCGCAGTGCTTTAAGAGCACCTTTACACTACACAACCTATAAGCGGGCAAGTGAATCTGCCGACTTTGAGTTTCTTTTTCTTTTTCCCTTTCCATTTTAAATTACTGAACCACCACCTTGTTATCCTAGAAAAAAAATGTTTGCTAATTTCAACACCTAATAATTTTTTTATTCTTACTTTTTTTTTTTCTTCTACACATTTTGCTGCTTATAATTCAGCACAAAGTTTTTGATTGCTTAAACAAACAAAAACGAAAGAAAATATTCATTTTATTTGTTTTGTCCTCGGCATGTGTACATTGAAACACAGCAGTAAAATGTAGAGCATGACTGTGTGTTCAGTTTCAGCTAAATAACGTTTTAAACACTAACATAGCTGTGCTTACGAAGATTGCATCAAATTTCCTTTAACCTGAAAAACGAGTTACTTTTTTTAATATGTCGTTTAAGCAGTTTTTCCTTTCTTCTTACGAAAAGAGATCGAGGAATAACAAAATGCAATTGCAACTGCTCCTCCCTAACTAATTTTCCCCAAAGAATGCTAAGAAGTACTTGATTTAAAAAATGACGAATTTAGAATTTTTCGTATGCTAGAAGAGATAATGAATAGTGGCAGCTGCTGCTTAAAAATCAATTCAAAATCTTAACTTCATCATTCAATTAAATATAATAGGTTTAACAATAAAAGATGACGGAGATGAAACTTTTAACTCTGTGTGTTTAATCAGCGTCAAACATAAAATTTTTTAATTAAAATTATTAAAATGTCTTTATAGTAATTTTTAAATATTATTTCGGCTTAGTTGTTTAATAGAAGATAATTTCATTTTGTCTTTGTTCTTTTGCATTTTTATGTTTTTATAGAGAAATTGCAGCATACTGCTGGTACTTTTGGAAACAATTAAGAGTAGTTTATTAATATATATAAACTGTAAAACTGGACACAAAAAAGATGGTTGAACAAAATTGGATTTAATTTAATTACTGTTATGGCGTTTTTGAAGTCACAATTCTTTTAGAACGATTAAGATTAATTTTAATATGCAGTAGAAGCATCAATGGCGGTGAAACGTCTTTCCAATAAAACGAAATAAAGCGAGAAATTGGTCATAGCAAATCGTCGTTGGGATTTGAACCTCGGAAACTTAATTTTCTGTTAGCTTTACAAGATAAGTTGCAGTAAAAACACTATTTGGCTCATACTATCATTTGTAACTAATGCATACAATGACTTTCTCCTTTCGTGAATAATTATACATTCACCTTGATTTGTCATTCGTGTTTGCGACATTGTTTCATATGCATCATAATATCGCACCCTTGCTACAAAAGTGCCACAACTCAAAAAACTACGTTTTCCAGGAATTGCAAAAAACTGTTCCCGGACTGACTAGGCACATTTTAGTATTTTTGAATTTGTCAATATAAAGACCGATACATCTCAAACTATGATCGTTAGTTACGCACGTTACTCTACGACGGCTGGACGACAACTCAAGATGTGATATTTCAGAGGAAGGGGTCCTATGCATCTTAATAATAACAAAACGCCATAACTACCCTTTGGCGGTTGATTTTTCAATGCAGCTTCTGGCTCTTTTAAAGATTGGTAGAGACGTGTAAACTAAGTTTAATGACGGTCATAACTCAAAAATTACAATTTTTGAGTTGTGGCACTTTTGTAGCAAGGGTGCGATATAGTAAAGTGCAAAAGAACGATAAAATCCTGAGTGATGAATAATATTTTAACGTTTATTTTACATTTTTTTTTTTCAAATTCTGGTTGAAAACTATCTTTTGCTGTGCCAATAACTTCTAAAGCGTCATAGAGGACACAGCAGTCATTACGTGTAAAAAAATGTTGGCTTAATTATTAAATATTCATATAAATTAAACTCATTAAAAGATGGGGACGTGCATTAACACATTTATTCCCAGTAGCCTAAAAACGGGACGCTTGCTAGTTACTGCATACAAAAACCTATAATGGGTATATCATTTTATTAAAGTTGTTTCCCACAAGTTAAATAGTCCTTCTTAATGAGAAAACCAGTTAGAGAGCTCTATTTGGACACCAGAGTTTTTTTATTGTTAGCTATTTTCAGACAAATCAGTCAAGCAACGATCCAGCATGGGTAGCCACAGAAAGTAAGTTTTTTCTGCGAACTTATTTTTCATAAAATTAAACTATTTTAAAATGATTTGCTTAAAATTGATCCTTCTGTAACCTAAAACTGATTGCCTTCTGTAATTTTACTTTGCAAAAGTAAAACTAAGTAAGATCGTATTTTGCTTACATATCTGCAAAATATCCCATAAACAGGACGTTAAATAACTTAATAAATATGGCAGCGGGTAACTATTTTAAGCCTAAAATGTATGTAAACTATTCCAAGTAAGAGTTTTAAGCAGATAAAAACTGAAAAAAATTGTTAAAAAAAACTTGGGCATAAATGGGTTAAACTATATTGTATAAACTATAATAATAAGTAAATAAACTATATTTCTTAAATTTATATATATATCTTTCCTTCTTGAAAAGCTGAGGAGGTAACTTTTCTATCGCTCGCTGTTATACGTTTCAAACAGTTCATTTTCTTCTGAGCCAACTTTTCTATGTATTATCGTTATGCGTTCCAAACATTACTCTTTCTTCAGAAGTATTTAAATAGATAGCCAACCATTTTTTGAGGACAATCCCCGTTAGATTTTGAACTTAGTTTGACAGCCTGCTTTGTTAAATCTGGAATCTCTATGGTGTGGGCGCTCTTTTAGCAATAGTAACATCTTTGCATTCATTGCCATGTTTCATGAATTATTGTACTTGAAAAATAGGATCAAATTATAGATGGTTCAATGAAATATTACATTATAGTACATTGCGTATTTTTTTTTTCTTTCTTTTTTTTCATAAGCTACAAAGTCTGGTTTAAAAGTTCGGAAGTAAGAAAAATTGAGATACAAAGAGCAAATATTTTTCCACAAAAAAATTAATTTATTATCCAGAGATAAAAGTAATGCATGTGATACTTTAGTGGTATTCTAAAACCCGCTATACATGGTTTCTAAAACTACTCTTTTTGAATATCTTTCTGCAAAAGTAATTAATATTTGGCCCACAAGCATGAAATCTGGTTAATTAACTATTTAGTAGTTCCCTTTTGGATTACATCATTGTAAAGTACAAACGCTCCAAAGGATATCTGCACCAGCTACGCATTTACGAATGCATAAACTTGTTCTTAAGTGAAACTACTTTTCAACTCACCGTCGGTATTTGAACTAGTATTTTCCGTGCTATTTGCGAGAGTTCTTTCCTCCATCTATGGACACTCTTTTATCGCTAAGAGCATTTGTTTTATACTCGTTGATAAACATGAAAACTTTTCCGTCCTCCTCCATGACAGCATGTCAATTCCTGTTTTTCTTACGTTATATAAATTACACAAGTAATGCTTAAAGTATTTTATAATAACTTGTATAGTACTCATTGATGTACAAAATCAGTTTTGTATTTATCATTGCCCGACAAAGATATATTTCTAACCAGAAGGTAGAGCACTGTAGGTGGTCCTTGTCTAAATATATTTTTTCCAATGGGTAACCCCAAAAAGAGCAAAGGATATGGTAACTTTTTATGCTAAAACATTTCCTTATCATCAAAAAATGTGTCAATGACAGGGAAGTCATTTCGAAATTTTCCAAAGGGGGCATACACAATATAAAATTTACCAAAAAGTGCCAAAAACATCGCCCACTTATCTGCCAATACATTGATTTCCCAAAGTCAGGGGGGCAATTGACCCCCCCCCCCCACCTGTCCCCCTAAATGACAGGCCTGATCAATGAGAGCATTATTTTTCATTTCAGGGATCATGATGACGAAACATCTGTATTTGATGCAGCAAGACGGTTGAATGAAGTATCCAACTTGAAAGGCCTTGGTCGGTAAGTAGCTTGATGTATGAAAATGTAGCAAAGTGCGTAAATTTTCTCCGAATATATTCGCTTTTAACTTGTATTATTATATAATGCACTCTATAACAAAGAATCGACGCCCCTAAAAAGAGTTGCCAGAATGAAACGAAATTTACCCACGTAAAGACAGCATTGATACAAGAAAATGGTTATAAAATGAAATCTAAATGATCATTCATTATTGGAAAAATCCTAGATGAATGGAAGTTATGGTACCTTGTTGAGCCACCTCTGGCATGAATGCACAAAAAAACGAAGCTGAAATATTAGGTATGAAAGTCTCGTATGATATTTTAAGTTATCGACTTACAGTAACTGTAAACGAGTCTCTGATTTGATCAAAGTCCAAGGCTATCTAGCTCACCCATCCCAAGTGATCTCGGATAAGCTCGATCAGTGAAAAACCATGGAATCGAGCAGGCCGGTGTAGGTGATAATCTGGTGGAGGAAGTCCTATGACACCATTGCTGTGTGAGACTGAGCATGGTCCTATCGAAGAATAAAAAGCTGGGAGCTTTGCCATGAAGGCATATATGACTAAAACATATCACAAACGTATGGCAGGGATTTCTGGTGTTATAAAATTATGATGGCCATTTATTGTATGCTATGGTACCCCATAACGTCTCCCAGCAAAAGGTGCGGTGTGTTCCTGAAAACAAAGGCAAGATTTGATTGTTCACATTTGTTGATTTTCTATCATGACTATAGGGCCAGCTTTTAAAAGCTTTTTTTTTTATGTGTAAAGAAGGACGAACTGTAACGAACTGTAAGTCGATATTTACTTTCCGTTGCATCAAGATATATTTGATTATTTTTATAACCTAGTAGTAAAGGGTCATAGCTAAAACATATCAAATGGAACACATGATTTAGATTTAACCAATTGATAAACATGATTTTACTTTCACCAGAACAAATTACATAAGCTATGCGCGAGCTACTATAAATTGTTCACTCATAGCTTTTACGGTTTTGAGCTAGAAAATTAAATGTATGTTTAAAAATGATTGAATGGTGATTCTGCTCAGTTAATTGGGGCAAGGTTAACTTCACAGTGCATATGATAGTGTTATAAGGCTTTCTATACCTTTACAATGCTGCCAAATTAACTGTGCCGCAGCTATAATGACGAGTTTATTTCTGTGATACAGATTCAGTTTTATCCAATAATATGCAGTCTCCATAGCGTATTTCTGTTAAGGTTTAAAGTGTACTTTAAAGGGAATCCAACTGGAAATGCTTCACAGAAATTTTGCTGCATTATTTCGCGATTAATTGTTATCACTCCAACATAGCAATCTAACTTAACATTAAATGTAGTACTTCAAATTTGAAATCAGTTTGGACAGCCGTGTGCAGATAAGCTACAAACGTCAAAGATTATTCGGCTCTTTGACACCTGTCTGCTTATGATATAGATTTCCTTGAGTCTTAACTCAGTAATAGCCTAAATAAACTTCTGATAAAGTATTTAGGAAGATGGCTCCTTCAGTAAGTGCTTTGAATTTCCTTTATGAACATTATTCGAATAGTGTAGCAAATGAATGAAAACATAAATGATGATCTCTCACGTAAACAGTTACATTGTTGCGAATGCCCTTTCATAGCTTATTCCTTTTTTTAAAATATACACGTATATGCATATGTTTAAAGATATATAAGACAACATTTCAAAATGTAATTTTTTAAAAAGAGAATGTGGAGAGCAGTAAATCAAGCTCTAGAGGGCGGTATTTTACACCATATTATTCGCTAAGGAAAAGCTACAAGCTCACACGATCTTATTCGATGCCAAGTCGGAATATCGGAAGCCTATTCCGAATTTAGCACTTGTTCTTGTCTTGTGACAATTTTAGGGTGCGCCGCTTCACTTTTCCAACTGTACCGTAATTTGGTACGAAGTCCGACTTCCAGAGTACATACAAAAGCCACAGCTGCTAGTTTATAGGGTGGGCAAACATTCGCAGCACAACCACACATTCATACAAAGATAGGACAAAGATAAGAGAAGGAAAGTACATCCATGCCCAAGCCGGGACTCGAACCCTGCACCACTCTACCCAGGTCACACTTCTCTGAACACTAGACAAGATGACCGGCAACTTAGCACTTGACACCAATGAGTAGAGTTAAGATGTTGCATTGAGATATCTAGCATTTGAAATATCGCACATCCAGAATGAAAGGGGCACATCTCAAAAATTGCATTTTTTGGAAATATCTTTAAAAAGCATACCTTAGTACAACTTACATAAGAAACTGAGCCATTTTTTTCTAGTGTTAACAGTCGCAGCTAAAAAGCAACTTATGCCCTTATCATTCTGTCGATTCTGCTGATCGTAAAGGGAGAATTGAGTTTGAAAGGGGCACATCTTTGATAATCAAAGTTCGCCGAGCGGAATTGGTGCAAATTATGGTTTAAGAAAACCGTAATTTTGATTTTTTAAAAAATGACACTCGTTTAAATTGTTTGTTATTAAGTATAAATTGTTTGTGCACAAGTAATTTACTAAGGGTTCTTTTTCTTAGAACGAAAAGAATAGTATTATGTAACCTAAGCGTCAAATCATTCAATTAGGAATTAAATTTGATTTAATATCGTTCTGAAATGAAACAGCGATATGAAGTAAAAGTTGGCATAATCTTTCACATTTCAAATAAAATAAATAACTAAAAATCCTAAGAACATTTTTTTTCTTCGAGAAAATTTGCAATTTTTTAATATACTAAAATTTCCTATATTTCATACAGTACATTCTATTATTACGGTTAATTCAAAAAGAATGTATAAAATTCAATTAATTTTGGCAACAGTTTTGGTAAAACTAAGTACTATAACTTTAGTGCATAATTAACCATTTTAAATTCTACAGTCGGAAAAGAAGTTTTCTGCCTTTTTAAATTAGGCCTTTTCAGATTCTGTAAAATTTCAGCCATTGTAAGTATTAAAATAAGTATTCCACTAAAAAGATTTTCTTGCAACTCCCAGCCCCCCTCGTAAGCAGGGGGAAAGAACTCTTGCGTAAAATTCTGAGCATACAAGGATCTACGTGCCAAATTTGGTTAAAATTCATCGTAATATTTGAGATTTGTATGAAGAACCTTGGGGAAAATTCCGTAAGGAAAGGCGGTTGCCTCCCCTCGTGGGTAAAAAAAGGCCCGATATAAATTGCACAAAACATGCATCATTTATATAAATGTAGGTTAAAGTCACGACAAGAGCTTCAAAAAAATTTTAAAGTAGTATAAGCTGATGCCTGTAGGAATAACTATTTTGAGATGTGCCCCTTTCATTCTCCACGAAAATGGAGAATGAAAAGGGCACTTCTCATTAACTAACGACTTATTTAAAATTGGGAGGGGAAACGCCCACCATAGTCACCTAGCAGAGCCTTTAATCAACCAAGCAATTAAAGTTTGGCTAATTATAATAGTTATTAGAGTCAGGGCAAGGCTTTAAAAAAGTTTAAATTTTCAAATCGATTTTTCTCAAAACAACTGTTTTAAGAAGTGCCCCTTTCATTCTGGATGTGCGATATGTCCTCCGGATGGAACAACAACACTTTCAAAGTCACACAATGTATGCAGCTAAAACTGCACATTAAATAGATTCGGTCAAAAAATAAATATGCCTTTTTCTTAACAGAAAATCAAAACATTTGATGTCTCCTGGAAAGCAAAAAATCAAGCTATGGCACTTGTTTTCGTTTTTTAACAGTATTGTTTTCCTTTCCTCATTTTATTGTTTATTCTGACCTAGTTTTTATAACAAAGTTAGTTAGAACGAAATTTTTATCGTGTCTTTTCGAATTTGTTGTAAAAGAAAGACCTTGTTTTAGTACATTTGCAACAGAAGAACATATATGTTATGCTTTAATTTAAAACCTTTTAAAGTACAGAAAAATGATGCTGACAAACCTTCAGAAAAAACTTGTCTTAACTCATATACATTCATTTGCTAAAAGGAATTATTATTACATTTGGGGAAAAATTAAGAAATACAGAACCTCTTGTGACTAAGCGAAACTTTCTCATCAAATTTAAAAGCATATGGAGGAAGAAAGTGCTTTTGAAATAGCAAAAACAAGTCTCAAAAAGGAATTAGGAAAAAATGAAACAGTTGTAAAAGCTAGATTTCTAAACTTAATTATGAATTACAGTTTTTGATTCTGACATTTAAAAGAGTTTTTGGGTTTGATATGCTTGAAAAAACTGGTTTTCTGCTTCAAGTTCTGATTGCAAAATTAGGCTGTTAATAATTATTATTTTTGGATGTTCACGATGTCTGAGACTTTGAAAAGGCGGAGGCAGAATTGACTTTTTGAGAAGGGCGGGGGGGGGGGGGGGGCTCAAGACAGAAATAATACATATAAATTACCTTATTAGGATTGATAATAATGTTAAAATCAAGGATTCTGGAAGGCTGAACCCCCTCGATACGCCACTGATGCTTTGACATGACATAAATATCAGCTGAACAATTATATATAGCGAATACTGTCCCACATGAGACTATGAAAATGGAATTTTAAATGCTCTAGTAAAAGAGGGTGCCAATGCCCCTTAAAAAAATAACAAATCTTTAACCTTTCTTGAAAAAACTAAAGAAGAAAGGATTTGAATCCCCAGACTCGTAGGACTCGTCCGGTGCATGATAAGTATCGCAGAGATTACGCTACTGGTACTATTGCGTTTTTTGCCATTTAAAATATCTTAGATATGAACTGGGTTTCAAGTACAATTCTAAAGAGCTTGTACTTGAAAAACAAACAATTTAATAAGATAACTAGTAACTGCAATTTAACGTTTAAAAATTAAAAAATAATAATAACAATCAAGATCAACAATCAAGTGCAACTGCCAGATCCTAGTAAAAATAGTTTTAAAGAACCTATATTACATTTCTCTTTACGGTCGAGTTTAGAAGGTTATTCTCGTTTTTTATTTTCTTGAAAATAATATTCTTCAACATTCCCTTCATAACTACTAAGTGTGATATTTTTATCGTTCCTGTAATTTTCTTGTTTGCGTCCATTTTAAAAACGGAAGTTCAACTCTAAACAACCTGTATTTATATTTGAAGTTAAAAATCAACGTAAATAAAGCACAAATAAGGTAGAAAGTACAGCAAATAGCTATTTCAAGGCTACAATGGAGCCCCTTCATCAGTGCAAGAAGCTCAGCAAACAACATGAAAGCTGTAAGAGAACTGAGCGCGAAGCACGTGTGCCCCGGTATTTATAACAAATGGGCGAGTGCGCTTGAACTCACAACAAAGCGGGAAAAACACCGACCAATCAGCGATCAGCGAAACGCCAGGAGAGCGAAGAAAAGGGGGGGAAGGCGGCAAAGGAAAGTAGGGGAAAAAAAAGCGCGGGAGAAAACACTAGAAGACGAAATTATAAAAATTGCTTCCAGATGTCAGGGAAAAATGGAACACTGGAAAAATCATTCACCAGAGAATGGGAATTTTTCCAAATATGGTAAGCTTCCCAAAAATCGAGGTCATAAACTGACGAACATTTACAAATAATTCTAGCCGAAGAAAAATCAAAGCAGTGACCAGAAGTCCAACAATGCTGAGCAATGGAAGAGCGTGCTAGTTCTTTATGTTTAACATAATTTTGATGCTCTTTCAGACGGTGCTTAAGAGGCCGCTTAGTCTGGCCTACATAGCTAAGTCCGCATTTGCAAGAGATGCTATAAATGCCCCAGTTGCTTTGGCAATCAATGGGATGCTTTAAGTTTGTAAACTTGATTTTGTTCACAGGAGAGAAAGAAATATCGAAACCAAACTTTTTCAAAATCTTTGCAACTTGATGACTTGTTTTTGGATAAAAAGGCAAAACAATGGTGTAACCAACCTTAGACTCGGAAACCTTGCTGGAATGAGAGGGCTTTATTAGCCTATTATATATAGAATCAATAATCTTGGGCGAGTAACCCCGATCAAAAGCCACAGCTTTTAAATAAGAAAGCTCAGTATTTAAAGAACTGGATGAAGAACAGATATTCAAAGCACGAAACACAAAAGCCTTAAATGAGGCCAACTTTTGGTTTCGAGGATGAGAAGAGTAGTTGTGAGGAGGTAGTGTAACAGCAAAGGGCTTACGATACACTGAAGTCATAAAATCGTTATTACTTTTAGTAATCAAAACGTCAAGAATGAAAGAGAACTTTCCATTTCCATTTCAATAGTGAATTGGATGCAAGATCGATAGAATTAAGAGTGAAAGTAAAAGTTTCATTCTATGTTCGTTATGTTGACGATTGCTTTGTTTTGCTTGACCAAAACCAAGTTAATAATGAGCTTTTACTTTCAACTCTTAATTCTATCGATCCTTGCATCCAATTCACTATTGAAATGGAAATGGAAAGTTCTCTTTCATTCTTGGACGTTTTGATTACTAAAAGTAATAACGATTTTATGACTTCAGTGTATCGTAAGCCCTTTGCTGTTACACTACCTCCTCACAACTACTCTTCTCATCCTCGAAACCAAAAGTTGGCCTCATTTAAGGCTTTTGTGTTTCGTGCTTTGAATATCTGTTCTTCATCCAGTTCTTTAAATACTGAGCTTTCTTATTTAAAAGCTGTGGCTTTTGATCGGGGTTACTCGCCCAAGATTATTGATTCTATATATAATAGGCTAATAAAGCCCTCTCATTCCAGCAAGGTTTCCGAGTCTAAGGTTGGTTACACCATTGTTTTGCCTTTTTATCCAAAAACAAGTCATCAAGTTGCAAAGATTTTGAAAAAGTTTGGTTTCGATATTTCTTTCTCTCCTGTGAACAAAATCAAGTTTACAAACTTAAAGCATCCCATTGATTGCCAAAGCAACTGGGGCATTTATAGCATCTCTTGCAAATGCGGACTTAGCTATGTAGGCCAGACTAAGCGGCCTCTTAAGCACCGTCTGAAAGAGCATCAAAATTATGTTAAACATAAAGAACTAGCACGCTCTTCCATTGCTCAGCATTGTTGGACTTCTGGTCACTGCTTTGATTTTTCTTCGGCTAGAATTATTTGTAAATGTTCGTCAGTTTATGACCTCGATTTTTGGGAAGCTTACCATATTTGGAAAAATTCCCATTCTCTGGTGAATGATTTTTCCAGTGTTCCATTTTTCCCTGACATCTGGAAGCAATTTTTATAATTTCGTCTTCTAGTGTTTTCTCCCGCGCTTTTTTGCCCCTACTTTCCTTTGCCGCCTTCCCCCCTTTTCTTCGCTCTCCTGGCGTTTCGCTGATCGCTGATTGGTCGGTGTTTTTCCCGCTTTGTTGTGAGTTCAAGCGCACTCGCCCATTTGTTATAAATACCGGGGCACACGTGCTTCGCGCTCAGTTCTCTTACAGCTTTCATGTTGTTTGCTGAGCTTCTTGCACTGATGAAGGGGCTCCATTGTAGCCTTGAAATAGCTATTTGCTGTACTTTCTACCTTATTTGTGCTTTATTTACGTTGATTTTTAACTTCAAATATAGTTCAGCACAAAGCCTATTTGATCATTTTTCATTTAACCTGTATTTAATTCTGAAAAGTATAATAATGCTTTGCTATTAAAGAAAGGCTTCTTTACTACTTAAGATCGGCAATAATGTAGCATTGATGCTTTTTAATAGCCATCTGAGAAAATCATTAAAAAGGAGCATTGAGATCTGAAAGTTACTAATAGAGAGCGTTAAAATATTATGCGCTTCAACAATGCGCAAAAACAAGTGCAAAAGAAAACTTCTCTTAAATAAATATCATTTTAAGATTGTAAAAAGTGATTTATTTATTTTTTGCTCATAATGTGCAGGCGGTTTTTTTTAAAGAAAAATTAGCTAATTTTTTTTATTTTTAAACAAAAATTTCGTAAAATGCATTCTAAAGTAACATTTAGAAGAAAACACACAAAGCATGTAAACAATAATTTGATTTCAAAAGTTATGCAGTTTATCGGTTCAAAGACAGAAAATCTTTCTTTTCAGACGTTTGCTTCAAACAATTTATTATAAAATCACATTTCTCTTAAAATATTTGGTATTTAATTTCGTAGCAACGTTTTACTTTCCTTAAAATATTGCAGTTATTCAACAGAACAATTGATTCAAAATTAAACTGAAAATGTGAAATAAATGTATTTTATGTGCAATAACATCAGTCTTCTTGAATTAACACTTTATGAAAAGATTTTAAATTAAACCATTCAGGCAGCATAAGACCAAATGGAAACATATATAAAAAGGAAACCATCTGCCGTTATTACTTGTATTTTCGCAACGTTTTCTTTTTCTTTCTTTTTTGTTCGCGTTTCCTGAATCTTCAAACTTACTTTTGAAGCAGATAAATGATGAAGCGGAGACTTCAGTGGGGAAGTATTGTATTATTGATCACTTGAGAGATCTTATTTTGCGTGATAGCTCATTTGCTCTTACATATTTAATGTTATTCTGGCGGTCCGTTTATGGTGCAGGTGTTGCATTTTATTTTAAGTGACATTTTAGCTTAATTCGCAATATGTAGTTCAGAAACTATTAAAAATACTTTAATATCATTTATGAAATAAAATGGAGATATTCATTTTATACTTCTCATTTTTAAAAAATGAATACTTTCTCGCCGCATCATTTGTCAAATAAAATATGCATCTGAGTTGATGGTAAAACCGCAATGTGAAAGATATGGATCTACAGTTGAAATTTCGTGCTTATAAGGGATTTCACTGAAAATCTGAGAGGTATTTTTTAACATAAAATATGACGACATAGTCTGCTAGCATAATTTCTGATGACCATGCAACCGTTTTCATATTAAATCGCTAGGGTTCTCAAATTGGAAAGGGGCGTAGAGTAATTGCAAGGGAAGCGTGAATGTATTTTTTTTAAGTTAAAACATGACTTGGGTACTTAATCTTTTGATCACACGTAAATGAGTGTGTTATTGCATTTTGGAAGTTTTTAGCGCAGTTTTCATCGATATATTTCTGTGAACCTGGTTTTTTAGCATGATAGATACTCCCATTGATGTTGTGAAATAAACTAGTATTACATCCCAATCTTACTTAGACCCTAAATAAACTCGTTAAATTATTTTAATTCTTTGATATCACAAGTTCTTTTCATAATATATCCAAAATAAAGTAATGTAAATTAATATTGACTCTTTTATACGAAATTACCTATATTTTCTTTTAACCCATTAATGCCTAGCGTCCCTTTTTAGGGACGGTCCAAAAAAGGGTCTGAATTTCCCCAAAATGAACATTTCAACCAAACAATAGTGTTCAATTCGAACCTTGGTATTGTTTCAATTCGTTATTGACAGATTGCAACACATAACCATTGTAAAGTGCGTTCTGTAGCAATTTTAATATAATCCTTATCGAAAATGACATCGTTCACGATCTCAAGGAAAAAAGCTAAGTTTTCAAAGTTATTCCCAGCTTCCCAGTTTATGTTAATTGCTGATTTTATTTCTTCTTATGAAATGTCTATTTAAATATTATATCGTAGGCAGAAAAAAAAATCAGTAAAAAAAGTATGTACCCTCTGGGGTCTATCGTATTTTTTAAGGGAAGATTTTTCTTTCCTTAATAAAATATTTATTTTTTACATAATATTTTTTAGATTATTTTTCCTGTCCATTAAACACTGTTTGTAACCAGTATACAAAATATCTTTGGAAAAAAAAATGTCAGGCATTAATGGGTTAATACTTCAAAAGAGTACGACCTCATATCAGTGCTGAAATGTCTAAAAGGCTCAGAACCTCTACTATAGAGTATATCATTTCAGCATTAAAGTTTTGTTGCTCCCTCCCTAAATCTCCTCTGCAAGACTTCCCACTTTTAAGAGAGCCGTACCAGAGTTGAGCCCTGAAAAAATATATATAATTGGTGTCTGTCCGCGTTGTGTTATTTTATAATCAGAAATCAGCAATGTATTTGCATTATATCCTGTGGGAATATTGACTTAATTATAAATGATTGCTTATGACTGTAACATGTATTGAAACAGAGTTTTAAGGAACACAGTGCACTGAAAATTGCTGAAGCATGTTCGCGGGATTTTTCCAGTAAAGTATAATTTAATTATGCATGCATTGCATTAAAAATTGCATACAAGTGATTCTGGGACTTTTGTATCAAGTGAAACAACTTAATAATATGATTGCTGCATTGAAAAAATCATACACGTGTAGTAAGAGCTTGTGTAAAGGCTATAATGTGTTACAAAGCATACATTGCGTAAAATTTGCAGATAAATGTTTGCGAGAACTTTTGTATAAAGGGAAAAGCATAATAATAATGCAAAAGTTGCTTTAAAAATTTCATATACGTGTTTCAGGAGCTTTTGAATAAAGTGAAACAACTTATTAAGGCACAAATACTTGCGCGCGTTTCGCAGCTGAAAAGAAACCCTTAGTTCGCAGCTGAAAAGAAACTATATGACGAAAAAAGAAAACCCTATTTTCCACAGAGCTTCAGAGTATTTGTATAAAAATTAAGTAGTAAACTTTATTGAAATCAACAAGAAAACAATGTTTTTTATCAGAGAAGCATAGAATCTATGAGAACTTAAGAGCAGTTCACAAAATAAAATTTAAGAACTTAGCGACAGCTGCAATGAAATTCATCGAATCACCTCAGGTTTACATTCAAAAGGCTTCCATTCAATGCGATATTCTTTGATGATTCGTAGTACGTTCAAGCTATTCTCGATTTCATTTCATGTATTTGAATAAACACATTTGAGCAGCCTAAGGTACGTCTAACAACTACAATTCACTACTTGTGCTACTCAGCATCTGGACAAGTAGCTTTATAGGTGAAATCTTTGACATCACTGCATATGAAAAGGTATGAGGAAGTTTAAATCTATCGTTCAAATAAGCTACACAATGAACCACCACGACCACGTGATAAAAATAGGGGATTTAGTTACCCTCAAACCATGACTCATGTCAGGATAAAAAAATAAACACTATTAATCAAAATAAATGAACTACTTATTTCTCATTCAACTTATAGTTTGTTATTAATTTAGTTTTGTTAATAGTACGGAACTTCTTTGGTACTGCCCGTCAGTGAAAGCCGTGCCTAGCCCTCGCTAACCATTCCACTTAAAAAAGGCGTGATGGGCTGTGAGTGGGAACTTTCTGAAATTTTCAATTTAAAACTTGCATTTTTGCTGTCCTTTTGACATACTCAACTAAACTATGTATTTGAAATTGACATCGTTCTACGTTGTTTGATACGACTCAAAATGCTTCTTATTATTCTTCCCTTACTTCTTATCCTTGCCTCTCACCCCTATTTTGGTAAGATTAGAGAATACCTGAAGCATGCGTAAATACGCGGAATGTTTTAACTAAGAAAATCACACAGTACTTATTTCTCATTCTACTTATAGGTGTGCTCCTGTTTATCACCATAAACTTATTTAACCTCATTTCGGATTTGCTGCTTTAAAAAAAACAAATTATTCTTTCCACACTCAAAATTACTAATAAAATCTTTGAACTAATGTTTCAGCTACTTCAAAGAAGTTGCACAGTCTGCGCGAACAAGCATTGGTGACAACGTTGATGATTTTCTTGGGTGTGTAAATATACCACTGGAGGTGAGTATTAGAAAATATTAACTCGATTTGAATTGCAAAATGATAACCCAATATTCCACAAAATAAATTATTCTTTTTAAAACCTTGATGGTATGGACTGAACGATTAGTGTGTATAAATTGGCGAAACATATCATTAAGGATTTATTTTCCTCTCTTTAAAGTTTCGTTTAACCACTCAAAAATGTAATTCTTGAAAGCAGTTAATCTAATTGAATGCAGTTAGTTTTTTGTTGAATTATATATATTTTTGACTATGTTTATGCTTTGTTTGTTTGTTTCTAATTAAACTATGTGTTGGCTGCTCGATATTTGCAGACCTAGTGCATCACCCCGAGACTGGCAACCATTTTTTCATGTGGCACCAAAATCGGTGGAAAGTCATTCCCAAGTAGCATCAACTCATCGGATTTTGCTCGGCCGATCATCGCACTCCTCGTAAACTGATTCCATAAAGCACAATGACGTCGTTCCAATCAATATCCGAGCACGGTTTTCGATGAGCTACATTTCCTCGGAAAGCTATATCCTGCCGATCAACTTTCCCGATGAAAATAAGCCGAGTATCCAAAATTGATCCTAAATTCATCGGCACAGGACTGCACTACTCGTAAATTGCTCCAAATCTCATAGTATTTCGAGCAAAACTCCTCGGATTTTGCTGCTCGGATTCTGCCGAAGAGACATATTGGGGCAATTCCCGATGAGAACTCATCGAATCCGGTCATCGGCAGATGAGAATTTCATCGGTTTTAGATGAATGGCAGATCATTGGCTGATGAGATTTTGCTGCTAGGGTTACTACTTGGCGCCCAGTCTCTAACCAAATGGAGGCACCTGATCTCTTAGACATCCACTAAGTCATTTTAACCGTACAGCAGTATTCAGATTAAATAGATACTCAAAGGATCTTTAATATACCTTTCACGACAGTAAAATACGACGTGAACGCTGCTAATTTTTTTCATCTTGAAAATCCAGCTACTGAAGATGTGCTAAAATACGACTTTGAGCGTGTAAGAGTCTAACATTTAACCCCTATGCCAGCATTCTGGCATATTTTTAGACATAGGGGTCTAGTCTATGCCCATACGTAAATTTACGTACGTTAATCATGCCGTCAACGTACGCACGCATCGTAACGAACTCTAATAACGTATGCTGATAACCGTACGTGCGGAAACTGCGTAGTCTCTGCCCAAATATTCCGAACGTACGTTAATATTCGGCGTGTTTACGAACGTACTGAAAAATATTAAGCCACGCCTTTATTCCGATCCAAATCAGCCAATCGAAAATTAGTGTTTCAATCGGCACGTATCGTAATCGTTGACTTGGCAATGCTCGGCAGACAACGCTTTTACTTTTGTTTTCCATTGTTTGCATACACACAGATCTTATACTGTTACTTATGAGAAAAGACAATGGGTGTCACTAAAAAAATCATTGACAATTATTGGAATTTAGATAAATAACAGCGGAAGTGTATTTTGAATAGTCAAAACAATTGATTTCATGATTTATAAATTATTGTTGTTAACGTATATACAGATTAAAGCGTATTGACTGTATGACATATCATAGAATATTGCATCTATCACCATTTATCTATATCATCATTTAAAGTATGATGGTCATTTGACAACAGCCGAATTTGAGTTTTATAAATCGGGTCTTCTTATTTTCAAAGGCAACAAAATTATGTAAAAACAGGAAGATATTGCAGCTTCACAAAAAAAGTAATACTGTTCCTGAATTTGCCGACTTGTCATTTCGAGCTTGCCGAATGAGGAAAACTCTCATGACCTCCCTTCGGCGCTCCTGAATATGTATAACCCTATAATATTTTTCAGAATCTAATTTAAAATATTTTTGTGCTGGATATGGAATTAAAAACAAGTACTACAAGCCCTAATTAACACAATTGCTAGGGCCTGATTATGGCACAGGCCATCTAGGCCTGGGGCCTCATCTTCCTAAGGGCCCCCTAATTTTTTAAAAACTGATGCACAGCATTGAAGAATTATGTATTTTTAAGAAAAAAAATAATGATTCATAAATTGAAAAATAAAAACAATCTCTTTTGATACTTAATTAGCACTTCTCTTATTTAGTTCATTTTATGGAAAGAAAAAAAGATTTCTTTCTTGGGAATTAGCTTTAAAAATCTTGAGCTAAAATGGATATAAAAAAACAGTATCAGGGCTAGACATAATGCATACAGTGCAACTACATAGGGCCTTGCAGAGCTCTATACAATGATCCCCAAAAATCACCCCCCTCAGGGGTGCCCACAGGGAGGATTATGGCGCAAGTTGCGCCAACAAAATTTTAGGGAGGGATTTTTTAAAACTGATTTATTTATTTAAATTATTTATTAATTTAGTTTTTTTATTTAAATTATTATTTTTTTTTCGTGTGTGTGTGGGTGTGCTTGGAATGTGTGGAAGAGAAAAAAAGCGATTATATTCTGCGCATAATTAGTACTTTTAAAAAGTTAATACATGAAAAACTAATAGTTATAATTTAAAAAATAAATAAATAATATTAGAAAAAAGAAATAAAAAAGAGAAAAAAAAAAGCATAAGAGGGTTGTAAAATTTGGGGGGGGGGGGGATTCGCGCCATTGAGCTTGGGGGGGGGGATGGGTAAATACTTTCTTCATTATTTTGCAAACAAAACATTTTTAATGCTTTTCGTCCATTTATAGAGTATTATTTAATTATTCCCCTCTTGTATCGCAGTGGCGATACGGGGGGGGGGGGGATAATTAAGGGCGGGGTATCGCGGTGGCGATACAAGAGGGCCAGGGGGCTGGCACCCTTATATCGTCACTGCGAAAAAGATTTTTTTTTTTGGTGACTTGAAAAGGCAGAGCACAGAAGGGGGCCTCTAAAGTATTGTCGGCCTTGGGCCTAAATTTTTAATTAACAGTGTCATTTATTTATTTATTTATTTTGTGAGAAAATCTTTAATCGAAATATTGTCGTTACATATCAAATTAAAGCGCATATAATTGTTATTAAAATGAGTTAATATGCAACTCTGTACCTCTCATAGAACTTGAGTTATAATATTTTACAACACTGCCAGCAAGAAAAAAAATGTTTTTTTAACGAATTTCAGAAATTAATTACTGATTAATTATGAATAATAGATTTTTCAATATAAAAAAAATAGACGTGAGGCCGCCCTGGACTTTTGAAACTGCCCCCCCCCCTTGAGGTGTTGAATTTCAGAGTTGTAAAAAAAAAAACTTTATTTACTTGACATAAAATGTATTTTCAAGGTAAACCGTGCAAAGCCCGACCGCATAGCGTTATTAACAAAGAACAGTATTTAATTCAATTCATAGATGTAATTCTTGCGGGCGATCCACCGTGCTGTCTAAAAAAAAAAAAAAAGTCTTCATTTTACATGAAAAAAGTGCCGCCCCCCCTCCCCCCAATCATGCCGCCCTGGGCTATAGCCCATTAAGACCATACGTAAATACAGCAGGGCAATTCCACGATAAGGTCAACCAGATGGTCAAATTTTCAAAATTAATATTTCTAAACAAACAAGGTATCATTTTAAAGGTAAAGAGTTGTATATTTTGAAATTCATGTCTAAATTTTGATAACTTAAGTTTTAACTAAGTTACAAGAGGTCAAACTAAAGTCAACATCCAGAGCGTTTTCAAACTACATTTGACGACTCTCAAAGAAGCTTTGTTTTTTCCAAAATATACATACTAAAATTATGAATTAAGACGAATAACTATTTACATATTCAATGTACAACAGGTGATGTTGCAAAAATGTGTGAGAATATAATTCATTCTGATTTGTGACAGAATTCCCATGGGGCACATTAAGTGTTTTACGTCCGACACCAAAATGTACGATTAATTATGCTGGGCCAATAATTTTAAAGCTACATACATCTAACTTTGTATACAAAGTAAGATCTTTGGTCTCATTGATGGCATTAACATTTTGTGACAAGTAAATATTTTTAATTAAAATCTAGGTGTCGGACGTAAAGAATTTTTTTACGTCCGACACTGTTACATTCCTTATATAACACTTGTTTTCAACTGTGATTCTCCATATTTTGCCTTTAATTACAAAGTTAAAGTGAAGCATGATTAAAAAAAAATAATTTTGACTTTACTGTGCATACATATACTTTAAATTTACTTATTAAATAGTAAATTTTGCTTCGGAATAATACTTTAAAAGTTTTTTTTCTCCTCATGAGACAGTTATATTAAGACACTTACAATGCATCTGAGCTGTTCTGGGAACTTTTGAATTAATAAAAAGTGTATATACATATTATTGCTTTGAAAAAAACAGCAACCCAACTCTTAAGTATTCATCTAAAGTTTTAAAGGCTAGATCATCACAACACAACCTGTATTCTGTTTCGCAAAGAGTCAGAACACATGGATTTCGTAGTTGGATTTGTACAAGTGGATGCTTACATTTTTTATCAGTGTACTGATTAATATTCATATTTGCTGGTTGATGGTGGTTGATGCCATAGGAGGCACTGTGAAAAAAATCGTTTGGCACTGCGTTAAAGCAGGAAAAATGACGGTGACAAAAGCGGAGCAATTTTCTCAAGTTTCAGCACTTTTAAATCCAAATATTCACATAAAGTATATTCCAGCAAAAGATATATACATAGATACAAAGCATTTGCATCAGCACTGGAAAGCTGTTTTCCATATTTCAAACATCAAATCTGTTCAATTTGCCAAATCAGTTGGACACAATTAAGTTCAAATTGGTGACATATCACGTGATAACAAATTAAGAATAACGTGATAAAAAATTAAGAATCTGATAATTCCGGGATCGAAGAATCTGCAGATCTTGACACAGTAAACATCAACGACTGGGTTGTGGTAACGCATGATGCCATGCTTTGTCTTGGATGTATCACCAAAAGAATTACATTGTAGTATCAGTTATGCATAGTTCTAAAGGTTATTTTAAATGGCCAAGAACTGAGGACAAAATATTTTACAAATTACGGGACATTATAAACGTATTGGTCCTCCGATCTCAACAGGAAAAAGGGGGCAGTTTAAATTTGATGAACCCTTTTAAATGTTAAAAAATAATATGTGTGACCCTAGGAATAAAATTTAAGCTAATTTTCTTATTTAAAACTGTAATCATTGCATTTAAGAACAACGGTTTAGGTCCAATTCGAAGAGTTTACGTCCGACACCGCAAATTTACGTCCGACACCAAGGTAAAAGTAGTTCCAAGTTCATTTTATTCAAAACAATATCATTAAAAAAATGTAAAATATGCTTTAATCATAAGTATACTATCGATCTTAGCTGTTTTTGAAATTAAAATGTAAGCCAATTCGCAGAGTTTCAGTAAATTTTAAGTGAATCTCCAATTTTACTATTTGTGCGTTTACGTCCGACACCAGCTCTTTAAATCTTCTTAATTTCTATTTAAGAGATCTATTTTAAAAAACTAACATGATTTTTTATTCATTGTGATGTAGCGAGTATTTTGAATACCAACTTAATCATTTCTATTCAGTTTATATTTGATAAATGGAACTAAAACTAAAAAATATTTCTTCGTTTTTTACGTCCGACACCATGGAATTGCCCAGCACTGCTCAAGGGTAGGATTCCCGAAAGTTACATGAAAATCCGAAACGGCCAGGTCGAGATTTCTTTCGTTTTTTGGTTGATTTAATATGGTTGAATAAAAGGAATCTGTGTGAAAAAAATAAACAGCAGTTTTCGTAAGGCGCGAACAAGATTTGCTACTACTCTATAAATGGACGCAAAGCATTAAAAATGATGTTTTGTTTGCAAAAAAATGAAGAAAGTACTTACCCGAAAGTGAGCTGGTAGTCTTCCGGCGGGAAAACTATCTTTAATATCTTCCGTGAGGTCAATCAATCGCTATATTTTTTGTTAATCTGAAAAGTTTAACAAATCTGCGATCTGAAAGCTCGAAAGCATTGAATTGGTCTTTAAACACCATTTCTTTCTATGGTTTCCAATCTTTCAACGTCTTCTAGTTGCTAATCCAACGCAGCAAACGCGGCATCCATCTTGGATTTTAAGTACGCAAAATGGTTTTCCGCCTGAAAGAAGACGGCGTAAATTTTCCGTATGTTTACATTTTAGAGTACGTATTTTGCGTGCGGAAAAAAAGGGCAGAGACTAGCGGGTCTCGCTACATACGTTAAAATGACGTCACGGGTTGGTTTTGAATGCGGAGAATTTTTCCGTATTGGGCAGAGACTAGACCCCATAGTATAAATACGTTGCTTGCTACCCTTTGGATTAGGCTCAAAAGCATTTAGACTCGATTTCTGAAAAATTTCTCTTTTAAAGTAATTTTCCACGCATGCATTCCATAAAATATGCTTTATTTTTCCATTGCGTCATACGTTGCATAATTGATCATTTTCTCAAACTCCTTTTAGCATTTAAATGAAATAATAATTTCTAAGTTTTGTAACTTTTGAAGAGAAAAAATATTTATGTTAAAAATGTTATTTAATGTTTAATATTTTACTATGGTGCCTTAGGAAATTCCTGCAGCGGGAATCAATAGATGGTTCCCACTTCACGGACGTAGTCAGCGGTCAAATGTTCAAGGTCAAATCCATTTGAAACTTCAGTTAGGGACCCGAGAAGACAGAGGATTGGCTACTGGAGACGATAATTGGCGGGAAGTTATGGAACATCAGCAGCTTATTTTTGTATTCATTAGCCATGAAATTAAAGTGTTCAAGGTATTTATCATTGAATAAAGCTAACACTGCCACATCTATTTTAAATGGTAGATATTTATTGCATGTGTCCAAATTCGTTAACCTTAAATTGTAAAATTAAAAAGCAGATGATTCTTTTTCTACAATCTTTATGAGGAGTCAATCATCATTAAAATCTTTTACTTAACAGCGTTTCATAAAAGTGACTGTAGCTGAACAACGGGGTTTGAATTCTTAAAAATTGAGAATGTTCTTACATGTTATCATTAACATGTAATTGAAGGGCTTGGAAGATGAAGGGGTTATGTGACAAAACAAAAATTGAGAGTAATTAAAGTTCAAAGTTTTATTGTTGCAGTTGATATAGTTTTTTTTTGTTTTCTGGTTTTGTCGTTAGTGTGAGTATGAAATTCATCTAATGACATTTACTTTTTTGATGTACCAAGTTTTATTTGCTTACATGTATCCATTGCTTACCATTGTCCAGAGTGTTATTTACTATTTAAAATGTAACATAGCCCTTCATCCTCCAAGCCCTTCAATTATAGTCTGGAAAATTCAGATACACAATCAGAATGTGTTACTGTCATTGAAAATATTAAAGCTTTCTTTGCGCCATTCTCGGACTTGAGTTCCTTCAAAAAAAAAAAATGATATTACCATGTTATACCATTCTTCAATATAATATTATACCATTCTTCAATATGATATTGTACCATTCTTCAATATGATATTATACCATACTTAATTATAAGTATTATTTATAACTTAAGAGTTTTTCAAGCTCCGTATTTTACCTCTTTTAAACATAGGTTATTGTTAATTAAAACACGATAGCTTTGTGTATAAAATAGATAAAATGAGAAACAACGTTTAAAAGCACAAATAAGATTAAAAGTTTTAAAAGGGGGCAAATATGCTTCGGAGGCAACAGCCTGCTTCTTCAGTGCCCATCAAGCAAATGGAATGAAACAGATACAGATACAGATAATTGATTATTTTCGTGCCGGCGCTGAGTACATTTACACGTATCTGAGGTAGCATTGACGGTGAATGACAAGTGAGCAACATCATTAAATGAAAAAAAAAGGAATCTTTTCAGGGCTACACTGATTATATACATATGTACAATCATGAACTATATACAATAAGACAAGGGGGATACAAGGAGCATGAGAATAGTATAAACATATTTACAATAAGCGCAAGGCCAAACCAGGGGAGGGAATAATGAGAACCTGTGATCGGGGGGGGGGGGGGCGCTCATCATTGCCAATCCTAGTTTGGCTTTTGAGCGAATACGTGATGAACATAGCGTCTTGGGGTGTGGAATGAACATTGTGTTTGGAATGAAACAAGGAAAGAAGATGGACCAATAAGATCTGAATGTGTGCTGAGGTAGTATTTGACGTATCCAATTATGTAAATTTGAGCCAATTGATTAAAATTTGAGAGATATGCGGAACAGCTAAAGATTCATTAGATTATTTAAATTTCTGTGAACATAAAAGGCTTCTAGAAAATCTGATTCACCTACAGTAGTAGGTCTGTAAAGGATGTTGGCTTCCGAAAAAACAAAATTATGCCGTGTTCCAACAAGGTCTGGCAATCCTTTTGCCAACGTTGTTTAAGTGTTACTTCTGAATATTCTCAGCCAAATAGTTCTTCAAATGCAGTTCATATTTGTCCTCCTTCCAGAGATGTAGCTTAAAAACATTTACAAATATACTTTTCAGGGGATTGACTTTATTGATGATTACTTTTCAGGGTCCCGTATACAAATGGCCAGGGGATTTGCCTCAGCAGGCGTTGACCATTTTACATCAACATGCCATTCAAGGAGATATTACTGAACTTCAACAGTCAGTGTGGTAAGAGAACGAACGCAGATATACAGTCAAGCCTGCTTATTAGAATATCGGTTAAAAGAATATCCCTCCTAATAGAATACCTTTTCAATGTACCAAACCGTTGTAACGTATTATTTTGATCCCCGGATAATGGAATATCCGGCTTATTAGAATATTTTTTCATTTCAAAAAGGCTATTCCATTAAGCGGGCTCTACTGTATTATTATGGTCAATATTTATAAAATTTGAGTCATATAATGCTTGATCATATTATACACAGTAACTAATTATATTAAAATAAATATGTTACTTGTTTTTTAACTATAGAAGACGTTTTTAATATTTAAAAGTTAATTTATACTCCTTATTTTATTTTTTTATTTTATGCAGTCAGTGGGTGTCGTATTTTCGAAAACATCAAGAAGATATTCTAGACTATTCACTGATGTTTCAGCATTTGGAGGAATTAGCAACGAATTATGACAAAAATGAAGAAGCTCTGTCGATGGATGAAGTAAGAAAGATACTTGTTCATATAGCTCTTAATGAAAACGAAAGAAATCGCACCCCGGTAGTAGAAGTGAAACAACTCATTTGTTTTAAATGGGTACAGTTATTGATTTAAAATGTTAATTTAATGCTCTTCTTTGTCCCAAAACTCGCACAAAGTCGCTGAATATAACTCATGCATGGTTGTATTTAAGCGATATAACCAATAGTGACACACACATACTTGAAACTTCAAAATTTAGAAGAAAAGATATTTAAGATTATGCCACTGACTTAGACTACAAAATCCAACCAGTAAACGTGGCATTGTAAATATTAATTGAGAGTTTATCAATTAATAGTAGTACTAAGAAAAACCTTGATTTTTCGAGTAGTTTTTTTTTTTTTAGTTAAGTTATGTATTTTAGTTGCTGAGGTGCGATGCATACAATTTAGAAATTTCAATCTAAATAAAAATATCATTTAATCAGTGATAACCTCATTACGAAACATTTGAAAGTCCGTATCAAAAGAAAAGTGGAACGGTCTAGTTTCCTTTCTCATTTATTGTTTTTTGCATAAGAATATTAACGAAAAAAAGCCGACATTGAGCCTGTTTACAATGAGTGAAAACCGATTCATTGCAATCATTTATTAACGAACCGCGGTAAGAAAAAAAAAATCACCATCTGAGGAAAGAGAATCATTGTTTGTAGAATTTTTGAATTATTCTTTACCAGGTGGAAAAGACAGTCCAGAGGTAATATTTTTCAACCAATGTTGTTGTTTTCACTGGTGATATTGAAAACCCTTAAACTTGACTTTAAGCACGTTCATAACATTTTCTTTAATACCCTCCCCCCCTCCCCTTCACACACAGAATATTTGGAGCAATTATCTTCAAATGATCCCAAAATTCTTATACTGCTCTAACAGATTAACCCCCTCCCCCCAGAATTTTTTTTTTTATTCAGAACTCAAGGCAACTCCTGTTGGCCTACTGTAATATGATATTACAATGTAATCATTTTATACCGAAGATTACTTCTCATTAACAAGCCAAATGCACATACGAGGTGTGTTCAAAAAATAACGGGAATTTTAATTTTTTGAAAAAAATATTCATTTATTCATCTACATTAATGTTGTCACCTTCAAAGTAATCCCCCTGGATAATATACACTTGTGCCAGCGCTTCTTCCAATCCTCGAAACGCTTATTAAATTCGATCTTTGGGGTAGCCTTTATCTCTTTCAGCGATGCACTCTTAATGTCATCTATGCTTGTAAATCGACGACCCTTTAAGGTTCTTTTTATTTTTGAGAATAAGAATAAATCACACGGAGCCATGTCTGGCGAATATGGAGGCTGAGGCATCATTACAGTATTGTTTTTGGCTAAATATTTACGAATAAGCAATGAAGTGTGTGCTGATGCACTGTCGTGGTGCAAACGGAACGACTTGTCTTTCCACAAATCTGGGCGTTTTTTACGGATTGCTTCACGCAAACGACGTTGAACTTGTAGATAGTACTCCTTGTTAACCGTTTGGTCTTGTGGCAAGAATTCATGATGCACTATGTCATTAAAATAAAAAAACACAGTGAGTAGAACCTTCACATTTGACCGCACTTGCCGAGCCTTTTTTGGTCTTGGCAAGCCATTGGGCTTCTACTGGGATGACTGGACCTTAGTTTCGACATCATACTCGTATACCCATGTTTCGCCACCTGTTAAAACACGTTTCAGTTCTTCTGCATCGTTGTTGACTTCATTTAGTAACTCCTGAGAAACTTCCATTCGCCATCTTTTTTTGTTCAAAAGTCAACAATTTTGGAACAAATTTTGCTGCTACGCTTTTCATACCTGAACACTTCGAAAAAATTTGATAGCATAAGCCAATAGATATTCCAACATCATCAGCAACTTCTCTGATTGTGATTCGGCGATCGTTCATAACCATTTCGTTCACATTTTCCACGATTTCATCGGTTGTTGATGTGCTCGAGCGTCCAGTGCGTTCATCATCTTCAACGTCTTCACGGCCATCTTGGAAACTCTTATACCACTCGTAAACTCTCATTTTACTCCCCCCAGAATCCCCATTGGCCTTTATCAACATTTCACAAACTTTGTTACACTTAATATCATTTTTTACACAAAATTTTACACAAATTTTTTGTTCCATTACTTTCATCCAACAAAAATCGCCAAACTAATAAAACACCTCTAACCTTACCTGTTGCCAACGAAAAAGTAACAATGAAAACAGTTGGAAATTTTATGTTTTATTTTAAGGGTATGTCTACCAACATAACACAAAAAAAAATTTGTCAATCGGACTCTCTAAACCCGCGCAATTTAAAAATTCCCGTTATTTTTTGAACACACCTCGTATTTAAGTTATTATAGATATTTTTGGGGTACTATTATATAGTTATTCAAGTTAGAAAAATATATATCTGAAGAAATATTTCTGATTTGCTCTTCAACCGGAAAATATTATAAATGCAATATTAATGTGATAAGTAAGTCATTACTACAATTATTACAATCAAAAGCTTTCGTGACAACAACTAAAATATGTTCTCCTGCATTAAAAGCTGCTCAAGATGAGAGTACTTATAATGTTTCAGGATGTCAAGTTGGTGGCACTAAACTTAAATATTCGAAAGTAAAAAATAAAAAAAAAACCATTAATTTTTAGAAACATTTACACCACAGCATCGGGAATGTAATTCGCTAAATAAAAGTTTGAACTGATGATATGTTAACACATTCATAACTTAAATATTCTTACAAAATCTTTGTTGTGTATGAGACAACTTAATTTGAACTTGAACTGCAATTTTGGTTTGATGAAACTTCAAATGCATTAAATTTAAAAGTAAAACTACTTCTAAAATGAGAAATTCATTTTAGCATATCATTCTTACATTACTTTTATGTTACAAAAAATACAAGTGTGGTATCAAATCTAAATTAATCAAGCTCAATCAAGGGGCAAGCATAATATATACTTCATACATTTACTAGGCTCTATACTACGTATTAAAATGTTAAATAAGTATGTGTAAAGCGAACAATAAAAATGTTATAAGCCCTAAAACAGCTGCAATCTTTACCTAACTCTCAATTCTCTGAATCTTAATTTTCTTGTTTTATGTCAACAAAAAGGATTTCAAATTTATTTCATGTTAACTGCAAATGCCACGAGTTTATCTCAAAAATGACCAGATGTCGCGTTAAAAATTTCCCAACACCAAAAAGAAAAAAAATATATACTTTCCAGGGACCCACTTTAGAGAAAAAGCCAAATCCAGATAAAGACTCAACCATGCAAAACCCGAACCCTTTATAAAGAAACAAAAAGCCTTTTCACGTTGTTTTAAAAGCGCTACAGAAACATACCACATCCTGTTGTTTTTCAGCTCTTAAGCAAGAAACGGAATCAATACACCTCTAAATCTCTTGTTTTCTGTAAAAACCATACGAAACCTTCCGCTATTTTGTATTACCCTGTCTATGTATAAATGGAAGTTATTTTCAAACATTCAAAAGTGTATTTATTTAAAACGCTCTTGCTCTGTTGGTTCAAACGGGTTTTTATTTTCTTGGAATGGAATTTAAATTCCAATCCAGGGATTTGAATTTTCCCCTTCCCAAATCTCAAGATAAAAAGCTTATGACATATTCCATCCAGTCCTTTAATTCTGAATGATTTTTTTAAAAATAAGTTTTAAATGCAGTAGGGAGTTAAAAAGTCGTTTTAGGACTCCCTATTCCAATAGGTTTTATCATGTAAATTCTTTTAATGCAAATTTTTGTCCGCTGCACTCATCCTTTTTTTAAAAGGAAAATAATTGCAGCTTAAACTGGTGATAGAAATCAAAATATCATCACATAACAGAATAAAAAAATACGGAATGAGTTATGAATGATGGTAATAAATAAATAAGATAGAAAAATGGTTTCGCAAGGAAGTGGAAGCTTAAGTTTAATTTCAGTAGCTTTGTTTAATTTTTATTTACTCACTTTTTTACTACAAAAATATGTCTTAAATTTAATAATTCTTTTAAAATTGCAGCGTATTATATTAGGTTGGTGCGTATGAAATGTCGGATTCTTAAGTGATTGTATAAAACTGCATATCTTTCTTCAAAAGCTGTTTATTCAATCAAAGTATGCTCCATTCGCTTCAATACACTTCTCCCAACGAGATTTTAAAGCGTAGATGCCTGTCTTAAAAAAATTTTGGTCTTTAGAATTAATAAACTCTGATATCGAGTTTTTTAGACTGTATTCATTTTCATAGTGTTTGCCCCTTAAGAACATCTCTAAATGCTTGAAAAAATGAAAATTGGTCGGCGAGAGATCCGGTGAATATGGTGGATGCAGCAGAACTTCATATTCCAGTTCGTTCAGTTTCGCAATTGTTTTGTGTGTCGGCATAATTCATATCGGCAATAAACTCAAAAGAAATAACAAAAGGGAAGACCTTCGAGAAAACCTATTTTGCTGAAATGAGTCTCTGGCAATGGACAATACGACTATGAATGAGGTTATGCCAAAGACAAAAGTATAACGAAAACAGCGAGACAAACGTCCGCATGTAAAGAGAATCCGACATTTTATACGCACCAACTTAATAAAATAAGCATTCAGATGATGCCACTAAAATTTGATGTTTAATATTTCTCCTTGATAGCTTATAGAGTATGTTAGCTTTTATCTTCTTTACTGTTTTAAGATAAAAGGACATTTTATTTTACTCATTTTTCATTGAAGTCAAATGTTCAAATATTTTGCAATATAGGAACTTAAATAAAAATATAATAAGCGGGAACCTAATAACCAAACATTTCTAATAACTTTTTATCTGTCTTCCGAACTATTCAAAACACAATCCACAATTAATCACAATTTTCTGCATTATTTTCTGGTACCTATATTTTTCTCTCTGTTTTTATATCTTGACTTTGGTCCTAAACAGGTGAGATTTCTTTGTTTATCTAACATTAGTGGTGAGGAAGGTTGTATGTAACCCCAACGCTATATTTTTTATGCACTCCATAAAATTTAGCAAATTAAACTTCCATACTTTTTTTTTTTTTGATTATATACACTGCAAAAAATAAATTGTTTTTACAGTGTAATACTGGCAGCAGATGTCACAAAAAAAGGTACACCACACATTTACAATATTTATAAAAAAAAAATCGCTAGTCCCCTTTGCACTAATTTTGACTACGTTTGCAATTGGTCTTTCGTTTCTTTTTTAGGAAAGTGTCATGTCGGATACCTTCAAGCTATTTGCAGATCATTGCATCAGCCTCTTACGTCACCATCGCCGGCTGTTTCCTGCATTCAATTACAATGCAGGTCACAAACTGAAGTTCATGTTAAAGTAAGATATATTCCACAACAGTTAATATTTTTGTAATTGAATTACATTCAATTAAACAAATTAACTCTCTACTGAGCACGAATCTATATTTATTTTCAGTTTCAATCCGTTCTTGGTAGTAAAATGAAATTAATTTTGTTTCCATTCTAAATGATGTAACAAAACTTTTTTGGAAGCAATAATGAACTCAA
The DNA here is from genome assembly GCA_038373865.1 of Uloborus plumipes. Classification (NCBI taxonomy): domain Eukaryota; kingdom Metazoa; phylum Arthropoda; class Arachnida; order Araneae; family Uloboridae; genus Uloborus; species Uloborus plumipes. Next base: position 119,764 of record JAXGGA010000119.1, read on the forward strand.
AATGGGAAGTAATAAGGTTTTATTGAAACAAAGAAAATATGTACGTGCTCAATGATGTACATTTGACAAAAACTTCTTACTTATACATATGTTTTATTAGGGCAATTCCGCCGTTACGGCAGTGGCCCCGGGTTCGAATCAAGACTCCGACATGGATGTACTTTCACTCTCTCCTGTCCTTGCCTAATTCTCTGTGTAAATGACTGTGTTGAGAATTGCTGCTTGCCCTATAAACGGGTCTTATGGCATGTGTGTTGAGCTAAATCGGACTTCTACCTTAATGGTGCTCGTGAAAACGGGAGCTATACATACTCTGCCTTAAATCGGGTAGATGTGTCTACTCGGGCTCGGTTCCCCGTTCAGAAACAATCGTTTCAGAAACAACAACAACAACAACCACCACCACCGTTACGGATGTAACGATCAAACTTTAAATATTTGGTTGTTTTTGTAATCAAGGAATCCACACCCAAAACTGAGGATAGCATAAACAACATCGAATTATACGTGAGGGAAAAAAGATGTATATTTTTATAAAACCAAATTGTAATTATGTGAGTCAAAAGTTTGATTGCAATGTTGGGTGTATATAAAAGATATTGGTTGACAGGTTTCTGCGTTATTACAGCTTGAAATGGTCAAAATGATATATTGGTCATACAGATGTGAAGAAAACGTGTATTATTTGAATAGTTTGTAAACTGTATTTCGTGTACCCCCAAAGTCTGCGGTGAAAAAGCTCTGTAAGGGGTCCGTGAAGGGTTTATAATTTACATTTTTATAGGCATTGAAAAAAAAAAGGCAGACAATGTCTGAGTACGATCACACATTTATCGTACTCTCAAAAATATCTTATAAAGTTAGCAGTTTTAAAACTAGCATATAGAATGACTTCGCCGAAAAGTAGGAGGGAAGACTAACTTCTACCATCTAAGATTTTCAACTGTTTGGTAAAATATTTTCTTTGAGATTTGAACATTTTTTTAACAATATTTATGAATATTATCCTTGAAACTTTTTAAACCCTTTGATACTTGCTTTAATCATTTACTCTCAACCGTCATTTAGGAGATTGTGTGACGCAAAAACTCTTTTTTAAAGAATGGTTTTGAAAAAGAAGTGGAACGTCACTCGTAGTGCCAAAAAAAAGGAAAAACAATCTTTGATTGTTCAATAAAAAAAAGACATTTTTATTGCTATAAATATGTATTTGATTTTACTTTAGTGCTGTCTATGCTATTCCCATGTGCCCTAAAATTGAAAAACCCATCCTTAAGTGTTGTAAAATGTTTTTCAAAAAAGACTCATTGTTTTCAAGAGAAAGGAGTAATAGTGGATATTGATTCCTTTCATAAAAGAAAACTATACAAATTCATCACAAACATGCATTTCATACAAAAGGCATTAAAATCCTTTCTTTTGCTCAGATATAAATGCAAAAAAGATTTGCCTATCTATTGCATAATAGGTCCACCACTCAATGAAGTAATCAAGAGTAATGTCGTCATAAATCTCTTAATCCATTAAAGCGCTGTATCAAATTATACATACCTATAATATATTGGTTACCTATCCGCTACGCAATAAGCATGTAATATCTTAACTAATGCCCCCGGGAATTCTAGGTTACTGACCTGCTACTAAAACTTCCGGCAACTTTTTCCGTTCTAGGTTTATGACTTTCGTTGACCAGGTAATATTCTTGTATTTTCCTGCTTCGGAAATCAACATTCTTCTTATGTTGCTCGTTTCTAATGTACGCTAATATTTGTCATACGAGCTGTTTTTATTACTTTTTCTTGCCTGTACAAATGAAATATCTCGTAGCTTATTGGAAATGGGGGAGGTTAATTAATTTTCTCACATGGAAAATCTTAATAAAAGTTATCATTTAAATATTCATCAGTTTTGAAATATTCCATTTTTATAATTGTTTAGCGTAACTTCGTTGTATATATTAAGGGTATCTCATTTTCAAAGACAAATATTAATTTAACTATTCTGAATAAAATAAATAAAGTGCCAATTACTAAAAACCTATATTCTTACCTGCATTGAATAAAGTAGTAATCCCATATCCCTTCTCCACAAAAAATTTCTCATTTTACAGTAAAAATTATTTTAGAAACGAACTTTACTTTATTTTAATAACACAATTGAAAAACAAACAAGAAACTATACAAGTAAAAAATTAGCTATCATTTTTGTTCCTAAATTTAAAAAGAAAGAGTTAAGCCCTTATTTTATTTTTAACACTATGCAAAATATAGCAACATTAAAGAAGAAAACTTTATTCAGAAATATTATTTTAGGAAAAAAAAAATATGATTAGAAGTTTAAGTAATAAGCTTTGAATCCGATTTTCATCCGATTTTCATTTTCTATTTAGCAGTTTCGTAAGAACTTTCAGATATATATAGAAACATCATATTTCAGTATTTATCATTTTAAGATACGAAATTCGAAACCCAAAGTATTAAAATAAGTAGAAAAACAAATAAGGCAAGACATATAAAAATACAATGCCGAAGATTTTACAGAATAAGAAGAGAAATAGTTGAAAAGAGAGTTACTTTCAATCCATGATGAATAAAAAAAATGTCTTATATCCTGTTTACGATCTTTGGAAAAGTTTTATATTTGACTGTTAAGCTATTATTTTAAAGTTTTATGGATTTAAGATATAATCCAATGAAAAAAGTAAAAAGCAAGGGTCAGTAAGAATGTATAAACTGATTTTTTGCGTTAATATATATATACCAAATATTTTTGTATAAAAAAAGTCAAAAGTACATAAATTAGGACTAAATCTAAAAATATGCCAAAAACAGATATTTGGGCTCAGATATCTGTCATCACATATTATATATATATATATATATATATATATATATATATATATATATATATATATATATATATATATATATATATTTCTATGAAGGGGCAGAGTAAAGTGGCTTTGAGTCACCAGAAGATGCCGCTTACGGTGCCACCTTGCGGCAATCAACAGTATTAGCACAAATATCTGGAAAACCGTAAGAAAAAAAAACATCAATAAAACTCGAGGGCATATCTTTCTAGTATGTAAAAAACCTAGTGGACATAAATGTTAAAGACAATGAGCTTAAAACGTGTATTTTCTAGTTTGTGATTATCTACTGTGACATAGAGGGGGGAAAAGTAGTCTTTGAACGAAAAATACAAGCTATCCCAGTATACTCCCATTTTTAATACTTAAGCTGATCTTCGTCGCCTTCTGTAGTTTCTTGTTTGAAAGATTATTTCCTTCCATTAAAGTTTCGCTTAAAAATAAATTATAATTGACTATTTTCTCTACCTCGTATAGTGTTCGAAATCATCTAACTACTTCTGAACCTTAAGCGGCCGCATCGAAAAGTACAGAGAAACTTTACTTAACTTACTTAAACAACTTTTAAGACTTGGTGCCGGCACTCAAAAAATAAGAGCCGGAGAAAGTTCTTAAAAGGACACCGCCCAAAAGTCGTAGATTTTTTTGGACCTATTTTTATTTTAAACAGTTTAAGTTTATCTTTACGGTAAATTAAATAAACAATTTTCTCACAATATAAATTAATCCTTTATAAGCAAATATATGCTTTTGAAGTATTTTAGTACATAATTAATGAAAGTTAGTAAAAGATTAAGAGAATTAAACTTTAATTATTTTGTCTATGTATCTTTCAGTTATTTTTTCATTTTCCACCAGTTTTAAATCTATATTTTTAAGAAGTTTTCAACTTCCCGCTAAAATCGCACATAGCTTAAAAAATCACAGAAGTGAAAAGATAATTTCTCTAATTTTCTCTACCCATTAAATTTTCTTCTCAAATGCATTAAATTTATTTTCCAATATACGGTTTACTGATGCCTAGTACCCCCTCCCCCCTATCTTCTCCCCTCCCCCACCTAAAACGTACATGAGAGAGAATTCCTAGAATTTTCGACTCAGCAACCTCGTTCGACTCTTTGTCTTTGTCTCTTTATTTAAACTTATGGGAAAAAAAACGGCCATGATGATTCAAAACAGTTGCAAATATGTGTCTAAAAATCTATTAAATAAATACGTAATTTAAATAACCAAATACAGAGGAACCATACGTTTATTAGTCATATAGTGTGAAATGTAATGGAAAGAAATATTCTATAAAAGGAATTTCAGGTTTACACATTAAATAAAAACGTTCTTTCTTTGGTGTGCCTCTTTTCCCACCTTGTGTTTCAAGGCATGTTCCTGCTTAAAAGGGTAAGCATAACATTTTATACAGACTGTTTGTTCAAGTGACTATCAAATATTTGTTCAGAACTTCACAATTTTCTTTGTATGAAGTACCTGATAACGCCTTCTATCAAGTGAATATAATTTTCCTTCCACATTTTTAAATATTTTCCAAAGATCTCAGGTTTAGAATTGAATCAATTTTGCTACAACTTGTCTTTTTCGAAGTTTTCTTAAGAGGTACTTCTATATGTACAAAAACTTACTGTGTTGGTTCTCTTTGCTTGAAAATCACAAAGTATTGCCTTAGTTTCTTTATATATTTATTTGAAAGGGATTTTCTTTTTATAGAATAGTTTATTAAAAACTGTACTACGTAAATACACATTTAATTGCAAGGAATTCAAAACAAGGAATTAAAGCTTTTTTCTTTCAGGCATTTACGTTATGCAGTTAGAAAAATTGTAAGACGTGTAAAGAAATGATTATATAAAGATAACATTGAGTTTATTTCTTTCAGTATTATAGGTAAATTTATTTGGTAGCTTAGATCGTTTCTTAGAAAAATATTTTTCCTAACTTTTTCAATATAGTAAAATTAGTTTCACCCCAGAAAGCAACGTAAAAATACAATATTTTCTAATATGAAAATGGTAAAAAATATTTTCTTAGCCAAATCTCTGTTCAACAAAAATAGCACCACTTCCACATCCTGAAACTCGTATTAGTTGTGACACACTTGCATGTGTTTTTTACTAAGTAAATCAGGTTTTGTCCACTGGAAAAAGGGTTTCTTTGCAGATTGAAAACGTGTAATTAATTTTAATTTAGGGATTTGTGTCTTATTGACGTACTTTCTGTATTCTAAATTCGGCGCAACGACATACTTTTTGTTGCGTCTAAAATTTTATTTTCTTCAAAAAAAAATTATTGCTATACAAAATTTGTATTTCAGATGTCTGAACTTCTTGTATTCAATGGCAGCTTTCAAGACAAGCTTTCCATTTCGCAATGATCTTCATGTTGAAATTACTAATGCATTGAAGGTAACGTTTGATTATTAATTACTTCTTGCAGCTTTATCTCTCAATGATTGCATGATGCATTCTAAATATTTAGTTCAAATATTCAACAGGCAAGTTCGTATAATATAAGCAAATGAAGTACAATGAAGAGAATAAACTTACCATTTCACAATTTTTCCACACTAAAGCATATTAAACTTCAGAAGGAAAAAAACTTGTTTTTTGCTACTGTACAGCATTTATAATCACTTCACTGACCACGATGAATAAGCTTATTTAGAAGGTGTTCGCTGGTTAATTTCATTAAATATTATTTTGATTCATAAGTTATACATTTATTTGAATTATCATTAACATCGTATAAAGTGGTACTTGTGTTAATTGTTTTGCAAAAGAATATTATTTTGGTCTATATTCAAAGATTAAATTTGTGCAAAATATTGTTTTTTATGTAGAAATGTTTTCTTCAGATAAAAATGCATTGCATTATAAATGCTTAGGAAATTTTTCCTGGAGACATTTTCATCACAATCTGATGCATATAATGTTTTATACAGCTGTGTTGTCTTAAATCTGTGCACCAGATAATCTATGTCAACTTCTAGTCATAATAGTGTTTTTTGGGACACGAATTTATTAGTACTTTTGACAATTAATTCCTGCAATGTGTATAGGAATGTTGCTCCATTTAAGAATTAGGGCCCTGCTCCACATCAGCGTAAAACGCGACCGAAACCGAAGGCAGAAACTGAAAACCCGGGTACTTTCCATAAGAACGGGGGGGGGGGGGGGACTATGTAATCCATTTTACGTTTCTGCTTTAATTTTATGCTTTACGTCAATGTGGAGTAGGGCTCTTATAAACCAGGGCTGTAAAGTCGGATGCGAACTGATGGACTCTGACTATTTTACCCCAAAATCAGATCAACTCCGACCGACTCCGCAGATCTGTTATAAACTTCCTCCTTTTATAACATTTAATTGCATAATCACAGATATGCGGCTTCATATGATAATGTTATGAAAGTTGTTGCACTTAAAAGTACCCTTAACAATTTTTTTTCAATATTTTAACATTTTATATGTGCCTAATTCCTTATTGTATTTCAGAAAGGAACTTTAGAATGGATGCGTGATACTAAGTATCGAGTTCGGAAAGATATGGTAAGCACTTTTTTTAACCAGCAACAACATTGTGGCTTCTCAGTTTAGGGCATCAATCTTTACATTTTTAACTATCAAAACGCATTTGTATACAGGGTGTCCACTCCAATCGTGGACCAATAGCTAATTTCTAAACCGTTAGAGATACGCATATAGTTTATTTAGGAAAAAATCTCCAAATTACGAAAGGAATTTTGGGTCTATTCAATGTTTTTCAAAAAATCAAATTTTGAAAGAGTTACGAAATTTAAATTTTTATACAGCCCCTCAGTCCTATCAATCATATTTAGTAAAACATTCTTGACACTGTAACGTTTAAAACTAAAAAAAAATCACTCCTCTACCACAAAAATTGACCGAGTTATGACGTTTTGAAAAATCAAAATTTTGCATTATTTCATGACGGCATCGAGAGATCGCTTAAGGGACCGTATGCGAAATCCTTCAAAATCTTGATTTTTCAAAACGTCATAACTCGGTCAATTTTTGTGGTAGAAGAGTGATTTTTTTTTTAGTTTTAAACGTTACAGTGTCAAGAATGTTTTACTAAATATGATTGATAGGACTGGGGGGCTGTATAAAAATTTAAATTTCGTAACTCTTTCAAAATTTGATTTTTTGAAAAACATTGAATAGACCCAAAATTCCTTTCGTAATTTGGAGATTTTTTCCTAAATAAACTCTATGCTTATCTCTAACGGTTTAGAAATTAGCTATTGGTCCACGATTGGAGTGGACACCCTGTATATCATGAATATTGTACTTCCGTTAATCAATATTTAAAAGTAAAATTAGTAATTTTACAGTTTATTGCTGTGCGTTTTATAGTTTTAAGCTGGAATCTCTCCTGTCAGTATAATACTGTAAAATCATTTCATTTTTTATAGTGTGATAATGACACTTCAGTTCTTCTCTCTCTACATGAATAGTTTTTTGCACTGTTAAATGCTTGTATTTTCTTTAGAGGGACGCAAATAAATTAATAATAGAGGCAATTTAATAGACTTTTCTATGGTTGTGAGGAGCCTGCGATAAGAAATTTAACCTTTCTAGAGAATTGACCAATTTGCTTAATAAATTAATTTATACGGCTTACTCAAATGCTCCTCCATTGGCTTTTTAATTCACGAGCATAAAGACTATCTTATTTCTAAAACTTTATTGAAAGCACTTTAATTTCGTCTGTTGTGTACTTTTCTTAATCCAAGTTCATTATTTTTTTGACAGAGTGGAAAACCACCTATTAGATACCTTATTAGATTTATAGAAGTCCTAAGCTTGGATATGCATAAGGCCACCACACACTATCTGCATTTATTTGAAAAGTAAGTTATTTTTACCCATTTTTTTTAATTAATTCAAAATCACTCTTAAATAACGCTATCGCTATAATTATACTTACAGATTAAGTAATATGAATCGTTGAATGCAAAGTAAATTATAAATAGTTTATAGGAATAGCGTTTTACTTATTTTTTCTTTTGCTTGCGTTCTTTTCCCTGAGAAATGCAATTTTCTAAAAAAAATTTTCAGGATCGTGCAAAATACATAGCAACTTTGTTACTGAAATAGATTTCTCAAAGTAAAATACATAATATTTTTTACTGCACACAAAACGATCAAAAATGTGTCTTGAAAAGTAAACATATATAAATATACGGTGGCTAGTTAAAATACCGTTTCAGGTACAGAGCCTTCTATCGAGTAAAATATTTCTATATGAGTGGGATGTGATTTCTAAGATAACAAAATAGAACTAAAAGTCACTACTACTGTCTAAAATTTTTTCATGCAACCTCCGCCGCATCTGCGCACGCTCCAAGTCTCTTCTGACTTTCTCGAAATAGGGGAGAAATGCAACGAGGAAGTTGCAAGCGAACAAAAGCTGAAGGCATCGGGAAGTGCGCATCCTAAACCTATCTCCCCTTTTTCAAATGGAAGCGTTCGTGACTGCCAGGCGCACAATACGCAAACAGACAGTACGGATAGTTTGGGCGCTGCAAAAGTGTACTACTGTGATTACTGAAGAATTAAATGCTAGACAATACATCTCACATTAATTTAATTTATAACATACGATTGTTACTTTCAAATGAGGTTTCATATAACCTCCATCTGACTTCATTTTCTAAAAAGAGAGAAAATTGGCACCAAAAGTCACTACATAGAAAATTCCGGCATGGCAATGAGGATGTCTAGATTCGATTACACTCATCGATGGTGCACTAACCACATTGTACTTAAGGTAAAGTTTGTACAGTTGTAACATTTCTCTAAAAATAGATTTACTAGTCGTACATTTCATACGGTCATTAAGTTTACCCAATCTCGATCTTAGTGGCGTTGTTCCGATTTCTTAAAGAAGTTGGGATATATCAAGGACATCTACTGATATCGCAACCTTTAAAAATTGAATAGCGTTACTAGGGAGATAAATTAGTTGAAGGGGTTGGAAGATGAAGGGGGTATGTGACAAAACCGCGAGTAATTAAAGTTCAAAGTTTTATTGCTGCCTTTGTTGCAGCTTTTTAGCCTACTTTCCCGTTAAAAATAAAAGAAAGACGAAAAAAGTATTAAAAGTAGCTTAATGCATCTAAAAAATATCGCCAAGTCCAAAAAATATCGCCAAGTCCAAAAAATATCGCCAAGTCAAAAAAAATATCGCCAAGTGAAAAAAATAAAAAGGTAAAATGAATATCGAAAAATTAAAAATTTGAAAGTAGGGTATTGAGATGGGGAATTTGTGTGTCGGTCGGTCGGTCGGTCGGTCGGTCGGTCGGTCGGTCTGTCTGTCCCCCCCTAATAACTTTTGAACTAACAGTCCGATTTGGACAAACTTTTTTTAGTTGGAAAGATCTCGGCGAGTACAGCTCATTCCCATGTTTGATTTTTTGATTTGAACAATTTTTGGTTCAAATTTGAGCCGTTCAAACAACCGGTCCCGCGATACTAACTTTTTAATGAACAGTCCGATTTGAACAAACTTTTTTTTGTTGGAAAGAACTTTTCAAGGATACTTCATTCCCGTATTTACATTTCCGATTTGAACAATTTTTCGTTCAACATTGAACCGCTCAAGCAAGCTGCCACCCCTAATAACTTTTGAGTAAACAGTCCGAAAAAAAATGACTGACTGTGCAGACGATTTTTTGTTTATTTATTCATTTGTTTTATTGAATTTATTATTATTATTATTATTATTTTTGGCAGACGATTTTTTTTGTAACAAAAATGTTTCATTCACGAGGGCATTTTATTCTTTATTTATATTTAACAACTGGCAACGGATTAATAGTGAAATTCGAGACATTTTATCAACGGACGAGTTTTTTTTTTCTTTTTTTTTCTTTCTTTGATAAAATGTGTTTTGATGTACTTTGTACTTTTAATTTTTTTTTTGAAAACAATTGAGGAATTTTTCTACGGAAGAACTGTAACAGTTACATTCTTTAAAAGGTGCGACAAAACTTTATTTATTCATTTATTTACTTTTTATGTGTCTATTTCATCTGATGAGAGGGGTATATTTTGCTTTTAGAAATCAGCTTCAAGTGCTAAAAAGGTATGTTTGACATAATTTTTAGTCTTAGATAATCAAGAGAATAATGATCAGATGCTAGAATGCCGATGTCGATGTACGGGAAAGTAGGCTCGTTTAGTTCTTGACAGAACTTCTTGTTTGTTTTCTGATTTTGTCGACAAGTGAGAGTATGAAGTTGGTCGAGTGACATCTACTTTTAGATTTACCAAGTTTTATTTGCTTACCTGCATCCATTGCTGACATTGTCCAGAGTGTTTTTTTTAATGTAACATAGCCCCTTCATCCTCCAAATCCTTCAATTCAGACATGCTACAAGGCGTAGTAAAAAATTTTGTGCATCGCATGCAGATCTTCGAGAATCACGATGATAGAATGAAATGCAATCACGATGAATGAAATTAATGCATTTAATTCTTCAGCACCACAAGTGCCCTAGTTGTGACTTTTGGTAGGATTAAATAATGGCAGCATAAACCCATGAAAAACAGAATGTCCCTATTTGAGCCGCCTTCCCCGTTTTGGGCAATTCTCCGTATTTTACAAGGTGATTATAAATTGTTTCTTGAAATTAGGAGAGGTAATAGTAACCATCCATACCAGCGTTTCTCAACTGTTTTTTGTCTAGGAACCGGAAAGAGTCATGGGAAACAATTTTGCAAACCGGCAAGCCTTGCAAACCATTTGCATGTTTTTCCTCCTTTCTTTTTGTTTCGTTTTTTTCTTTTTTTCCCCTCAAAAAGAAAAAAAAACTTGCATATGCGAAACGTTAAAAACATATTTTTTGTTCCGGACGGGTTATGTTTTTTTCATTTCTTTGCTGCTTTTTTTTTTTTTTATCGACTCTGAGATCATTAAACATGCAGGAATTTTTTTGTGAAAAGCTGAGATCCCCCCCCCTCTCTCTTTTTGTAAACAAAATAGTTATAATGATTAATGAACCAATAAGTAAAACTTTGCTTAGGGTTAAAGAATATTCAAACATACTGAAATGTTAAACAAGATATTCTAAGAACTATATATAAGTATCAAATATTTATGAAAAATCATAGAAAGCTACGAAAATTAATTTCAGGAACGTGCAAAATACATAGCAACTTTGTTACTGAAATACACTGAAGTGACAAAAGTCATGGGATAGCAATATGCAAATTTTCAGATGGCAGTAGCATCGCATAGAACAGGTATAAATGCGCAGTGCTTTTACAGAGCTTTCATTTCTGTTCAAGTTATTCATGTGAAGAGGTTTTAACGTGATGATGACCGCACGACGTGAATTAACAGACTTTGAACGCGGAATGTTAGTTGGAGCTAGACGCATGGGTCATGCCATTTCGGAAATCGTTAGAGAATTCAACATTCCCAGATCCACTGTGTCAAGAGTGTGCCGAGAGTATGAAATTTCAGGCATAACATCCCACCATGGACAGCGCAGTGGTCGACCGCCTGCACTTAAAGATCGAGACCGGCGACGTCTGCAAAGAGTCGTAAATTCTAACAGACAAGCAACACTGCGTCAAATCACCGTAGAAATCAATTAGGGACGTACAATGGACGTGTCTGCTAGGACTGTGCGGAGAAATTTGGATTTCTTGGGCTATTCCAGCAGAAGACCGACTCGAGTGCCTTTACTGACAGAACGACATCGCTTGCAGCGACTCTCGTGGGCACGTGAGCATATCGGTTGGTCCCTAGATGAATGGAAAACCGTGGCCTGGTCCGATGAGTCACGATTTCAGCTGGTAAGAGCCGATGGTAGGGTTCGAGTGTGGCGCAGACCCCACGAAGCCATGGACCCAAAGTGTCAGCAAGGCACTGTTCAAGCTGGTGGTGGCTCCGTAATGGTGTGGGCTGTTTTTTCATGGCATGGACTTGGTCCTCTAGTGCGACTGGACCGAACATTGACTGGAAATGCTTATGTGCAGCTACTTGGAGATCACTTGCAGCCATTCATGGACTTCATGTACCCAAACAACGATGGGATTTTTATGGATGACAATGCGCCATGTCACTGGGCCACAACTGTTCGCAATTGGTTTGAAGAAAATTCTGGACAATTCCAACGAATGATTTGGCCACCTAGATCGCCCGACATGAATCCCATTGAGCATTTATGGGACACCATCGAGAGGTCTGTTCGTGCCCAAAATCCTGCCCCATCAACGCTTTCACAATTATGGACGTCTATCGAGACAGCATGGCTCAATATTCCTGCAGAAGACTTCCAACGACTTGTTGAGTCCATGCCACGTCGAGTTGTTGCACTTCGCCGGGAAAAAGGAGGGCCGACACGATATTAAGAGGTATCCCATGACTTTTGTCACTTCAGTGTAGATTTCTCAAAGTAAGATACATAATATTTTTTACTGCACACAAAACGATCAAAAATGTGTCTTGAAAAATAAATATATATAAATATACGGTGGCTAGTTAAAATACCGTTTCAGGTACAGAGCCTTCTATCGAGTAAAATATTTCTATATGAGTGGGATGTGCAAGATAACAAAATAGAACTAAAAGTCACTACTAAAATTCACACTTTCCTTTTTTTTTCTTTTTCTTTTCAGAGTAATGTTTTCTTTTCTTTTCTTTTCTTTTTTTTTTTTTTTTGATTTAGAAGAGCAAAAATGTCTGAGAGTACCGGTCAATTTTTTCCGTACACCAGCATCGGTCCTCCGGACCAACGATTAAGAATCCGTGGTCCAGACGACCAATAATTTCACATAAAATGGGTCGAACAAAACTTGATTTTGTTTTTCTTCTTTATAATGAAAAATGAGCATATTTTATTTCCATTTTCTTAGTATCTAATGTTTGTTAACTGTCTTTCCATTGTTAGTGTTCGAGTGAATTATCCAGCTCTCATGTTCAAGCTGCTGGAAAAACAGGTAATTGATTTGACTGTTTGAAACTTTAAGATGACTTTATCCATTAAAAAAAATCACTTCAAGCAGTTATAAATCTGTTTAAATTCTTAAAAGTGGACAATCGCAGAAGCAGAGCTGCTCTAGCGGGTTCGGCATTACCAACGAAAAGTTGGAAAAATTCCATCGTAACTTTTTTCTTTTCATTTTTCTTTTTTTTCTTTGAGCAATCAGGAATGCGTGATTGTTTCACTTTGCCGTGGTTTGGAGTTAGTTTTATTTGCTTTCTGACCAGTAGATAGCGACTCACGTGATTCATAACTCAACCACTGTTCAAAAACACTAATAGTAGAACAATCAATTTCAGTTTGTCGCTCAGTTTCCAGCTAGCTGTTTTCTTTGTTACCAGTTCATTAGATTGGAATGCAGACCACGGGCTACAATGTGTGATTACGTTATGAATTCCCGTACATTTACGTATCTTTTCTCTTCTTTTTTTTTTTCACTTGAAACATTTTCCTACCATAACTCTGCATCTTATTTTGATCATTTTTGTAGTTGGAAGTATGTGTCCAGAACTAAAAGTTGAGAAAATAGAAGTATTGCAGGGCAAACAGGGACACGCTGTATATATGCATATATTTTGCCTTTGTTTTTCATACGTAAAAGAATTTAAACTTTCATAAGAATTTTAACGTTGATAGATGGGTGTGGAGTAAAATGTACAAAATTATAATCAGTAGAAAGTATAACAACTGTTTTTAGAACTAAAATTGTTAAAAAAATGTGTCTGCAAAAAGCAAATACTGAATGAAAAGAATAATTCAAACTGATTTTTACTATATATATAATATAACCAAGTTGAACCAAAGAATTTAAAAAAATCATATTAAGGATTTAATTTTGTCAAACTTTTAACTGTTTTTCTCCTTCCAAACGTTAATCAGCATAGTGCCATTAATGAAAGAAAAAAACTTCACCCTTTTCCCGAAACTTAGTCATTAATCCCTCATCCTGAAAGATTGTTTTAATGTGTAGACACTATGAGCAAAGCATTTTATCTTACAAAGCATCACATAGTTCCTCTTCGTAGGCTTCTTACTACACTGGCGATTCATTCAGTAAATACATAAATTATTCAGAACTTCGAAAATAATTCGATTTTATTATGGCAAACTTAATTAGCTCGAGTAATTGAATAGCTTACCGTACCTAAGCACTCAATATTTAATTAAATATGCATACGCGATAGAAAACATGTTTGCCTCAAAAACATGCGGATAAAATATTTAGAAACTTCCCAACGATCATATTTTTAATAAATATTTAAAGCTATTTCAACAGAGTTATCACTATGTATATTATTTGAGCAATAAATATTTTGGTAATGAGTAGTTTTCCTTTTAACAATTCTATGTTTCATATGAATAAGGTTACAAAATATTTTTTTTCCTTTGTCCAATACATAGATTGCTGAGGAAGTGTGTCGAATATTTGGAAGAGAGGTAAGGCATTTATTATTATTAATTTGAAAATGTGAATAATTTTCAGTAAATTCATACATTTTGTTACTTTACTACACGTAGCTCATACGACTAGAAAATTCTAAAAAATCACCGAAGAAAGCAAACCAAATGCAAAGAAGTTTAGTTCACTCATAATGTATTTATTGTAAACTCAGGAACACAGAGCTTTTTTTTAATACATAGATTTTTATCTATCATGTGGTCATTAAAAAATAAAGATACAACCGTTTTAAAGAGCCATATTATGCTTTTTGATTCGGCAACTTTTTTATTATTCATTTCTAAATTACATTTCAGTTTTGTTCCTAGTTTGATTACTTCAACGAAGCATCATTCAATTAAAATGCTGACTTTAATTAATATAACGCAACTTTTCATAGTTTTCAAAAATTATAAATATAGATTAATTTGTATCAAAGTTACATAAAAACAGTACAAACGTTTTTGGAGGGGTCTGTATTCTACATCTCATCTTTACCTACATATCTAAAACATCCATAAGGCTTTTTGCTAATGTGTAATGTACAATGCCTTTCTTTTACTTAAAAATACCTTTAAAGTCATAGGAGGCAAAACGCCTTATGTCGAATAATATCTACGTTCTATTTAACAATTTCTTTTTAATCATTTTTCTTTCCAGTTGTACAGTATAAAAGAACAGTAAATTTTGTTTTAAGTGCTCAACTTAATTTCCTTGCAAACTACTTAGTTATATGTCATTTTATTCATAGCCCTAATTCTGATGTCACACCATATCAATATTATCAGACGAATAGTGCGAACAAATCGGAGAAAAAACATTTTTTATTTTTTGTTACCTTCATCCGCAATCCGCGACAATATATGAATTGAATAATAGTTGATTATTCAATTCATATATTGTCGCGGATCGCTCTATAATATTTTTATTTTCACACTGCAATATTTTTCTTTCTAAACAGGCTGTGCGAGAAATTCATTTCATACAGCGGAACCAACATCTGAACGAAACTTCGCATAATCGAGCTCATCTGAACAAATTCTTTTCAACTTTGGTTGAAACTGATGTTTTTGAACTTTTCCTTGTACTTCAAGAATTTAATCGGTATAAAGAGTGTCTTCCGGAAGAGTAAGTATTCTTTAGAAATTTATTTTATTGTAAGTTTAAATATAGCAACCGCCGTTCAGTACTCTCTCCAACCCTAGAGTTCTATAGAGTCGTGGCACCCTTTGAAGATTTAAAATGTTCTGGTTACATCTCACTCATGTACGGTACTGTCTGATCTTCTGAGGTAAAACCTTCCACTCATTTCCGCATGCGTCAGGTCTTCTCTGATCTTATCAAAATAGGGGTGTTAGGTGAGATAACAAGAAGGGTGAGAATAATAAGAAGCATTTTGAGCCGTATCAAACAACGTGGAACGATGCTAATTTCAAATACATAGTGTAGTTGAATATGCCAAAAGGATGTGAAGGGCCATGGGGAAAAAAGATGAAACTGACTAAAAAGCGATTTCGAGAAAAACGAAGAACAAAGTTTGATTTCTCGTAGCTCCTTTTGTAGTTTTTCGAGTTTTCATGCACAGTTCGGTCAATTCTCATCTTTTTTCCCCTTTGTTGTTCTATCAGATGATACTACTCCTTCATAGCCCCTAGATAGTGCTAATATCTCAAAATTGACGAAAAAGTGACTCATCTTTTTTCCCCCTGGCCCTTCATCTAGCAAATGCAAGTTTTAAATTGAAAACTTCGGGAAGTTATCACCCACAACCCCTATACCCTTTTTTAAGTTGAGCTGTTCGCGAGTGCTGATCGCGGTTTTCAAGGACGGACAGCATCTCTATTTTATATGCATTAATTATTTAATTTATTTATGCATAAATCACTCTTTATGTGTATATAGAGATAGATAAATTAACATTATGTGAACATTTTCATAAACTTTTGAGGAAAAAATAAGAAGAATGCAGTGACAGGGTTCCCGCTCCTTCTTGTTTATTGCAAAAGACCTTAAGACCTTTTTATAAAACTCATAGTGTGGAGGATCACTGCATTTTTTTTTTTTTTTTTTTTTTTGTGGAGTTAAAACATTGAAACCGGGTGGGAGTTTTAAATGTAATCATAACACTTCTCATTTCTTTACAAAAATATATTTCATAGTTATGACACTTCGCGGCACCCCTAACTTCTCCCCGTGGTACGCTAGGGTGCCTCGACACATGCTTTGGGTTCCACTTCTAGCCAATGAGTTTAGTTGATTACAGTAATCAAGAACAGGACTCCAATGTATTAACATTCCCAGAAAATTGCATATGTCATGTAAAATATTTAAAACAGTAGACTTAGTCAATCTTTTTACTTCATTACAATTACATTTTTACTCCTTCACTGGTCGAACATAATTAATGTAACTTCAATTTTCTATTTTATTTCTTATTTAATTCATTTATTCATTATTTTATTCATATTAATTTATTTTCATTTACTTATTTCTTTAATTTTTGATTTTTATTCTTTTTTTATGACTCTTTTTTTAGTTATTTTTTGTGATAAAGTATACTTATGCTAAGATTATTTGTCGTTTCAGTGAACGCATGACTTTATTCATAGCCAGCAGCCACTTGTGGTTTGTAGATTCGATTGACACCTGGTTTGCTTACGCTAAATGCAAAGTGAGAGGACAAATTTACATTTCATTAGAGCGTGATAAGGTAAGAGAGCGTTTTATTTGTTTCTGACGTAGTTTAGAACATTTAAGAAAGTTTTTAGAAAAACAAACGAAGTGTAGAGAATATTTAGAATATTACGAATATGATTTTCCAAGCCTTTATATTTGACCAGTAACAACTTCAAACATTCATTTACTTTACATTATTATGCCTTCAATAGAGGCAGATCATAAATAATGTCACAATTTTTTAAAAGAAATTTGTCCCCCTTGCGTCCTTTATCACAAAGTGTCACATTTCACCTTTCCATTGCTCTCCCCTTGTCGCATATCATGCTGTTTTTCATAAGCATATTGTTATATTAAAAATGTGTACTGTACTACTTCTTGTTACACCCCTTCCCCCTCTTGTCACAACTGTAGCAATTTTACGAATCCCCCTCCACCCTCTAAATGTGACATCATTAATACACATTTCCTTGGGGCATTTGTGAAATATCTGGATAAGTTAAATTACTTCAATTGGTGGCATTAGCATAACTGATAAGTTTCAACACTGCTTATCAAATATCCGGAGAAAATTTGCAGTAAATATGATAAAATGAGGAATAGAAATCCTAAAAAAATGTCATCTGGAAGATATTTACATTGTAAGTATTACTAAAGTAAATAGTAACAAATGGGACTGCAAGTTTTGGAAGCTAACTAATAAGGTATGATACATTTTTATATTTTATAAAAAAAGAAACGAAGTCCAAGAGAAGCTGGTTGTTAAAATTATTTTATATTATAAAAGAAGACGGGTAAGTGCGTACATTATTTTCATAAATAGATTGTCTCCAGTTGAAAAAAATATCTACATTAATTGTTTGGTAAGTATTATGTAATTTCTTCAAGCTATCGAAATCTGTACATTGCAATGTATTTCAAAAGTTTTTGAAAAATCAATCTTTTTTTATTTATAGTTTATTAATAAATATTAATAAGCTATAATGATTAGTAAATATTAATAATTTACGTAATTGCTTCAAGTTGCCAAAATTTACACATTACATTGTAAACAATAATTAATCCTCGTCCCAGTCTTGACTAGAAGAATTGAGGTTAGAATCTGGATTTTTCAAACAGTTTCTTTTAAATAAGTTTGAATTGGAACAACAGATCAAAGTGTTTCGGTTCACCCCTCAAATCCTTATCCTATGACATTATAAAGAATTTTTAATTTTTATGACACAATTAAAAAATGTTGTCGATTCTAATGTGGCCTAATGTTCTCTCTATGCTGTAGCTCAGATCTATGCATAATTAAAAAATAATATTCTTAGGTTTGAAATATAAAGAGGTCTACTTATATATCAAGTTTTGCAGACGATGCAAAATTGATGCTTTCTAGCGTTCCTCTTGCGGCCCTGCTCATAAGCCAGTAGTGTCGCCAGAATGACAAAAATATTTATTTTTACCTCTTATAATATTACCTTTCTAAAAAAAAAAATGACCGTCAAAAATACCCGACGGTGTTTTTATGAAAAATTTCTTTATTCAGGAAGTTTTGTTCCGAATCACCCCGCTGTTCCGATTATTTTCAGCGCTTAAAAGCACAAAAATTTCAAAATGTTGCAGACACATGTTTCGACGTTGCAAAGAGCACTTTTTTAAATGCAAAAACGTGAGCTTAGGGAGAAAAGAGATCCAACAGAAGCTTATTTTGGATGTCTTTTCCTCCATAAGCTCAAAATTTTGGTATTGAAAAAGGCGCTCCTTGTAACGCCGAAACATGTGCATGTAGCATTCTGCATTTTCTGTGCGTTTAAACGTTAACGCATTTTTTCCTTTTATTTTCGATTGGAAGCTTAAGAGAAGCAATGTGTGTGATAGAGTTTGCGTTTGAGCACTAGGTGGAAAGAAGAGCTATTGTAAACATTTCGCCCACACAAAAACCGAATGACAGAAACGCATATTTCAACATTAAACGTCATTTACGCTTTTATGTGTCATGTTTAAGTAAATTAAAACCACAAAAGGAAAAAAAAGCAAACATCCGAGGAATTGGACAAATCACAATTCGACAATCAAAATAATCATTACTTTGTAATTACCAAAAGCATTTTTTATCTTAAAAGAAAAATTAAACATCTGCGCTTTTTTAAAACCCGAAAATTTCAAAATTCTTCTGTTTTAAAGGCCCCAAGATTTAAAAAGTTAATGATTCCTGTTAAAATGAGTTATACTTTGTTTGCTCTTTTTCAGATGGAAACTCCAGACAAATCTTTGAAATGCAGTGTGTCAGCTATAGATACAGTATTATCGTTCATCCAGGTTTGTGATTTCTGCTTAAAATTTAGACGATTTTTTTTGCGTGTGTGTGTGTGTAAACGGTTCTATTTCAAAAAGGGTTGACAGTTTGATTAAGAAAATGCACCATTTCTGCTTAGTCTGACATTATTTTACTTTTCTAGATCCGATAAGGAAGATTAATACATTACTTAAAAAACTCCAACACAAACCAATAGGTCAAATGAAAGAATCCGTGTTGACACCCCCGCCCCGTTATCTCCCTTATCACTATCACACCACTATTTTAAAGAAAAAATATAGAAGCAACCTGACGCATGCGCAAAATCGAGGAAGGTCGCGTGTAATATAAGACTGTAGTTCCATGTGGAAAAAATGCACATAATGTACCAAAGCTGTAACAGATCACGAATAAAAATTTCAAGAAAAGCAAGAAATATTTTTTTTAACGCGAATGGAATACGCATAAAAGAATATTTGTGAAAATAATTTAAACTGCTATTCAAGACAGTAAAAATGTTCGCACTCTTTTTGTTTTCATCTCAGTCAACAGCTCAGGAAATAAGTGATATGTATCAACTAAATATGAGACTGACACATACCTGATTATATACAGTGCGTACCGAAATGATAAGTCCACCCGCATTTTTCAAAATTTCGACTCTTAATTGAGAATAAGAATCACTTTTTTGAATGGAAACATCATTAATCGTTATAACTATATATGATGAAATTTCTTTAAAATTAATAATTCCTTTTTATTTTATGCAAATTTTCATTTTCGAAAAGATAGGTCCACCTTCAGAAATTTTGCACCAATCACGTTTATTTCAAAAAAAAAATTGCATAAATATCGTTGCTTAGTCTCACTGCTGGGATTATGCTGGCTTCTAATCTCGCAGTAGGTTTATTTAAACAGATTTGAATGTCACGTTGTAATCAAACAAAAAGGGTTGCCGTTGTTGTCTTTCGCTGGTAAAGCAGGGGAAAATTGATGCATTTAAAAAGTGCAAAATCGATTAGAAAAATAGGTAAGGTTTCAAACAGATCGCTCAACGTTATAAACATTTTTTTTTTTTTTTTTTTTTGCGATTTAGAAATGCTTATGGCTGTAAAGAATATTCTGGCCGCCCATCAAAAGTGACACCCCGACAAAGAAGGACTATCGTAAAGGACTTAAAATCTGGAAATATGAGCTTATCCACTTTGGCCAGACAACAAAACACTTCATCAAAATTTTTTCAGTTCATAGAATGCTACAGAAGTTGGGCAATTTAGTTTACTTGAAGAGGAAGGCGGTTCCGAAATTGACTAAAAAGCACAAAGAAAAGAGGTTGAAATCTGCACAAGAAGTGATGTCCTAGAAACAAGATTGGCATCGAGTGACATTCAGTGATGATTAGAAATTCAACCTGGATAATCCAAATGATTGGCAGTATTACTGGCACGATCTGCGTAATGATAGACAGATCTTCTCTGAAGCAAGCTGGTGGTGGTTTTTTTATGTTATGGGGCAGATTCAGAGGTGCATGATAAACCAATATATCATTTGTAGACATTCGCTTGGATGCTGTAGGCTATCAACAGCTGTTTGAACAATATTTTCTTCCAGAATCAGAGCACATTGGGAGCCCATTCTTTATCTTCCAATGAGATGGTGTTCCTGTGTACACTGCAAAGTCCACTTTCGAATGTTTTATGGACACTGGTATACATTTGTCAATAGGCCACTTTGTTGTCCCGATAGAAATACGGTAAAAAACATGTGGGGTATACTCGCAAGACCGGTGTTTGCAGGCGGAGGGCAGTACAACAGTGCAGCAGACTTGAACACGGCTATCTCCTCCGAATGGTCAAAAATTGACACAAATTGTTTGCAAATACTAGTAGAAACCATGCCAAATAGGATTTATGTGCTTATTCATAAAAAAGTAGCAAAATTTATTATTAATTCAACAGTAACTTCATGCTTGGTTCGGTGGACTTATCTTTTTGAAACAGCTGTTTCATGTAATTTTTGATTTCCTTATTATTCCTATTATTTGTATATTATTCATGTATTATTTCTCATTGAATGAAGTAATGTAGTTTATAAAATAACACTTTGTACACAATAAAACTTCTTTTACCAGCATAACTTTCGTTTTTACTGGTGGACCTATCATTTCGACACGCACTGTACTTCAACGGTCGTCTCGATTCTAGCCCCCTCCTTTTTATTTTTGGCAAACTTCTGGTGACCACGTAATTGTGATTACATCTGATCATTAAAAATCAAATTGCAATACAGGGTTAACTAAATTTAAATGCTCCCCCAATAAATTGAGGCCAAAAACAACTTTTAAAAAAACGCACGCGGATACACTTTGTTATCTTGACATGTCCTCGTAAATACGAACGTATAGTAATTCTAAAGCTACACCACGAAGGGATGGCGAGGGGACTGGAAGTGGAAACAGACCACTTCATTTTGAAATAGGTTGGAATAGCGAGAACACGCGACTTCACCGCTTACGTGTTCTTGCAGGTTCAACCTATTTCAAAATGAAGTGGTCCATTTCTGCTTCCAATCCATCTGCCATCTCTCCGCGGTCAAACTATATTTATAGACCCGTAACATGTGCTTGAAATAGTTTTTATTATCTGTGCTGTCTAATCACCAGCTCGTTAATTGTCTCTGCAACAAAAACATGTTTCTTCTTATGATAACTATAACAAATAAATAAATGCACTCGCAATAATAATGCTTTAAAAAAAAAAGAAATACAATCATGTTTAAGAAGTGGTACAATTTACCGTGCTGTACAATCAAGTGGTATGTGAGCTAAAAAATTTTGGGAAACGCCTGATGATAAAATTTAAAAAGTACTAATTTTTCGTTTGTCAGCAATGATAAACGTTAGTTTATTACTTAAACAAAAAAAAACCGAATATTTTCTAAGCCGCTTATATTTTTCGAAGAAACTACTTAGCTTAAAATCGTATTCTGTATTCTAGTTATCGTTCCATTAAAACAATTTGAAAAATTGTTTAAAACATCAAATATCCAAAACTGAAATGAAATGGCATCAAAAGAATCAGTTATATTAATCTAGCTGAAATTATTCAAAATATTTCCACGAAAATATTTCTTCAAAATAGAATGCCCAATTATCTACATCATTTCAAATGGGGTTTATCTACTTATTTTGAAATAAATTCATAGGTAAAAAAGTAAAAATATCGAAATAAATTAATTGAAAGAATTATCCGAGAATTTTTTTTTTCATCGAATGAAATTACTTCCGAGTATACATTGAATTTATATGTAAGCAGTTATTATTGAAACGAAATTTTAGTATAGAAATTTACGTTTTTGAGTTCTATGAATAGGAATATTTATCATTAATGTTGGCAAAAATACTTATCTAGAAATTGAAAATGATAAATTTAATGGAACAAAATATTTTTTTAACTGTATCAAACTAAAACACCCACCGTCCTTTGATGTACTTCTTTTACAAGTACAAATAATAAATAGATAATCATAGAATTGAAATTTTACCATTACAAAAAATGGGCGGGGGGAAGGGGTATCTTTTTGTTTTCTCTAGCTGTTAGCTTCACAAACCATGTCTGGGAATTCTTTTTAACCCTACACTACATCGTGTAACCAATTGGATACATAGACTATTTTTCTTTATAACCAGCAAAATGTAGTCATAAGCCAATTTAAGCATAAAAAGCAAGTATTAGGTATCTTTAAAGCAATTATCACCATCTATTCACAATTTTTTTTAAAATATTTTTCCATGTTTCTTATTACATTGAAAAACAAATATATTTTTTCAAGGGAAAACAAAAAATCATGCTGTGTAGGGTTAAGGATCTTTTAAGCACTGCGAAGTGTGAAAGTTTGTTAAACTGACATAAATAAGCAAAAAAAAAGAGATATTTGTTGCCGAAAAAAGTGGAAAACTAAAGTTTTGTTCTCTGAGTTATGAAATCTTTTAAATAAATAGTTCCCTAGATCTTCAGTTATTCAGTCATTGGCTTTGCGCAAACCATGATCAGGAATTCTTTTTGGTATCTTCAGTAAAGGAGAACCGGGAAGTATGGGACGACGGGAGAAATAGGACAGATGTATTTATGTACCGAAATAAAATGGGGAAAATATTTCTGTCTAGCCCTGTAGATATAGCAGCAAACGTCTAAAGCTGCTACATCTATTATACAAACTAGAAGTAATTTTTCAGGTGTTATTTCGGCTTACAAATGCAGATGTCTCATTTTTCCCATACTCCCATTCGTCCAGGTTCTCTCCAACAGGAAAATATGAGCGTTTATTAAACTTTCACAAATACTCCGGGAAAAAAAGAGAGAGAGAGATGATTTATTTGTTGATGAGATAAGAGGGAAAAACTAAAATGTTGGTTTGGATAATTATAAAAGTTTTTGAACGAAATTTTCCTTAAATCTTTAGTTAGTTTATATTGATTTAGTTTTTGCCTGGAAGCATGCTGGTACTTGAAAGTACCACTCCTTGTATTTTGCTGCGAGGCCGACAGTTGGTACCTGCAATCGGAAACAGTTTTCTTAGGGGGCCTAAGGCGTAGAGGGCCTTCGAACCAACAGATTTTCAAAAAAAAAAAATTGCTCGTTAATAGATTTTTTTTTTAATGTATTTTCAACTAAAAAAATATTTAAAAAATGTGTAAAATGTCATTGCTAAATTAATTTGGGACATAAAAGGCTAAAGTTAAGTTTACTTGTGGGGAAACTAAATGTGAAAAAAAAACGATGTAGTGCTAAAATTTCAAAATAAATTACCTATATGCTTTTTTGATTTATGACGCAGTTTGCTTAGATCCCGAACCTCACAAATTTTTGCATTGATAGCGGTTCGTAAACCCCGATACTCGTACATGCAATTTATTTTGGAATTTTCCTGCGTTACAAAGCTGTTTTCTCATTCAAAATCCTCGTTAGCATTTGAGGCACGTTTCAACATTGGTCTTTTCTTTTTGTATCAAAACTCAAAATAAATATTTGTATTTTTCAGATGAGAGAATTTTGGAATCAATTGTGTTGGCCAGTAAAAGCAACCAGTTTTCCATACTTGCATACAATTACTCAAGTAAGTATGTCAAGTTTCTCGTGATTTCTGTGTTTCTTCCTTATCTAAATCGAATTTTTTGCTTCTCAATCTCTTAAAATTATCATTATTTATACGTCTTTGCTTTCTTGGAGATGGTTAAACCTGCGTATTATCCTTCTTGATAAAAGAGTTTATCATTATTGCTGTATCTCAGAGCCAAATTTACGTAAGCTCTAAAATGGAGATTTACTTTATTACTGCATTGTATGTAGAATCTTCTTCTGCATTGAGCCATGAGAATGACATTATATAAAAAAAATTCCTTCACAATTATTTAGTAGTGTTAAAAGAGCGCGAGTTTTACCCTTTATGTGAATCACACAAACTTCTTCATGCCCTCATGCCCACGCACTAAGTAGTCCTAGTGTGACATACTTTAAGCTGGCTTTGAGATACACATTTAATGCGGACAAAGTTGTTGCATTGCAGTTGTAATGATATCAGGAGTATTTTAAGTTCGAAGAATTTGTCAGTGTTGTAATATCTGTACTGTTAAAACAACAGGTTGCAAAAGGAAACTTTATGGGTGAAACGTTGGAGCACCAGCATCACCCCCTGAAAGTACCACTTGACTCCTCATTGCATCCTTGAAGGTTCCTTTTGACTCCCTATGAGGTGCCATAGGGCACCCATAAAGCTCCACAAGGGTGCCATAAGGAGTCAAGTGGCACCCCTCGGGGATGCTGCTGGTACTACAACGTTTCACACATAAAGGTGCCTTGTGCAACCTGTTGTTTCAGCAGTGTGTGGTAAAGTGGCTAGAGCCAGTGTCTTTCGCCAACAGGACATCATATTGATTCCCGGCATTGTTCATGGGAAAAAATACGCCACTGCACCGTATGGGGACCCTAAGACTGCACGCTAATAGGCAGGGAGTTTTTCGATTAAAGAACATAAAAGAAGTCGTAATCACGAACCATGAAGTCTAGTGGCGTGTTAGTATCGCTGTCTGTCACCAAAGTGACCTGGTTTGATCTCCCCCATGTGTCATGGAGGTAAAAACACCACTACTCCCATGCTATACGGGACTCCGAAAGTTTCATTCCAAAAGGTTGGAGTTGGAGAAAATGTTGTTAAAAAGACCTTAACCAAGCAGTCTAGTGGTTAGCGCAGTGCTATAGGGTAATACTAAGGCTTTATGCTAATACGGGGGGAGCTTTCAGAGAAAATAGCGTTAAAAAGATCTGGTTATGTCTAACAGGTTTGGCACTCAAAATGTTTTCAATGAGTTTGGTGAACCCTTCTTTTTTCAAGAGCATAGTTAGTATTTTTTTTTTCATGGCGATTCTATAAAAAGTTTAAACAATATGAATGATCTTGTATAAGTGACTAAAATATTTTTAACTCAAATTTAACAGGTAAGTAAACCAATTTTCGTCCACAATTGCTTAAATATTGCCATACAGCAATGTAAATGGATTAATAAGTATACATATCTGATATACATTTTAAATTATTTAGTATGCTAACTAGTATTTACTAAGTAGTTAAAAGAAAAATATTGCGTCAATAGTTATAATGTATAACTATTGAGTACAATTAATTGATACATTTATCAACGCCAAAATAATTATGTTATGACCCATTGATTATCTCTATTCTTAACCACAGACTACAGTAGGCGGTGTCATCTTGTACACAAACTTATCTTGGAAGCGTTTGAAAGGAGACAGCACTTGCTTCAATAGCAGTGGAAATTTAGAATTATCGAACAAGGTAAATATGTTTTTAAGTAATTTTTGAAAACAGCACAAGCTCGGCTCAATTTTTAACCATCTATTTTTCGTACAGTAATTCAGAGTTAAACTTTGTGCAACAATTTGTCTATTTTAAACTGCCCCAGTCATATTTTAATAAGTTTACTGCATGTTTTGTAGCGAATTGTAAAAAATGTAAAAGGCAGTCCTAAACCTTTTTATAATTATCCAAAATTAAGAAATAATAATTTTTAAAATTATTTGAAATGAATGCTTAGCCCAGTTTAAAGCTATAATTCTATTTAGAGTAACTTTGAGTTACGTCAGAAATGACGTGGAGAAATTATTTAACAGAACTAATGCAACTTAAATGCGAAAAAAACAAATTTGTTAACGCTTAAAAACTCTCCCTTTTATATTAACAACCTCAAAACATTTCTATCACTTATAATATTGCATAGAGTATTATAATGTAGGAAGAATATCTTCAACAACTTCGAAAAAAGCTTCCAAACAGTAATTTAAGAATTATAAAATAATGTAGTTAGCCTGCATAAAATGTTAAGAACTTAATTTTTGTAAAATATAGAGTAGAAAATTTCTTTCGTAACTGTATCACGAAACTACAGCACTGAACGTTCTAGTTTTTTTTTTCTTTGAGGGGAGGGGGGTTGAAATGGGGTAAAGTTGCTTTTAGTGACAGTACAAAAATAATGAATGTAGTGCATTTTCTAGTAGGGAAAAAAGTGAGTCATTTAAAATGGCATTATTTATAAATAACACAGGCCTGCGATAAAAAAAAATACAAGAGAAGTAATTGCTGAACTTTACGTAGTTTTTAAAGCTGTTTCCAGCAAAAATAATGAAAAATTTCTATCGCGTCATGGTTTCTTAAAATGTATATGTTTAATGGGTTTTCATGTACATTTATTATTAAAAAATGTTTTGGCGTTGAATTACATGCCTCCCTGCCTGATCAATTCTCTACAGTGGTGAACCCAACCGAATACCTCTCTTTGACACCTCCCGGATACTGTACAGTAACAAGTGGAAACTTCATCACAGAAGCAATTTTAACCTTTACTTTGCACTTTTTATGAAGCATGGCTTCGAGTTCAAGACCTTGTGAGAATTCGTCAGAGTATTTTATTACATATGCGGCCATTGAACTCAGACGCATTAAATATTTGACATCATTATGGTTAGGGATGCACCGATAAGCAAATTGGCCGATTACCGATTACCGATTAATCGGCAGTTGATAATCGGCCAATTAATCGGTCAAGCCGATTAATGATTAAAATGTTTGTTTTCAGTACTACCAATTTCACCGTTACAGTTTTTTTTTTTTTTTTTTTCGTTTTTTTTACAATTTTAAATTTTGAAATAGTTGCTAATTTTTTCTTCCATTTTCCTAATTTTCCCAAAATAATTTCAGAATTTTGTCAAATTTCTCTGAACTAATTTTCATATTATTGTCAATAATATTACATTAACACATTGCTAATTATGTAAAATAGACATGAAAATTCAAAAAAAAAAAAACGGAGGAGGAGTCTGTGTGGTGAGCAATCCAATTTTGAAGTTCTTTTAGTTTCCATTTTTCATTTATTAGTAGCTATGTAATTCAAAACTTTTATTCTTTGTGAAAATTGAAGATGATCTAAAAGCAATTAGAAAAGTATCGACGCATGAAAAATGTTGCTACATTATCTATGAGTATTTTTATTGAAAATGGGAGAATTAATGTATTAAAAAATTTACATCAACGGTGAAGATTATTATTACTGTTAATAAAATTATTCATCATAATTTCTTAGTAAAGGTTTACTTTAAAAAATAATATTTAAAAAATATTTTTTTCGCCGATTATTAATAATCGGCAAAGTGGCCGATTATGGCCGATTAATCGGTGCATTCCTAATTATGGTTTCTTTGTACATGTAAACCGATTTGTCGTCATAACAAAAATCCCAATAAGTATTTAAGTACTTAACTTAATGAAATATATAAAATATAAAATCATTTTTCTAAATCATATTTCCTAGTATTCAAACTTTTATATACGTTTTTTCCTTGAAAACTTATGACTTTTGAAATCCTTTTAAATCCTCTCTGCATTCCCCATCATTGTATCTGCCTCTTGTCAAAACTTTCATTGATGTCAACATCAGATGATAAGAGCATTTTTTATTCAAAAATAATCTACGGTAAATAAAGTAGATTCCGTCTTTCTGAGTGAGCGAAAAATTTTGATTTAGGCGTGAGAAAAATTGCTTATTTTAGTCAGAAATAATAAACTTGTCCTCAACAATAACAATCAAATTTACGTCGTTGGTTTCTTTCTTTAAAAATTTTACCAAAATATAAATAATCATAAGTTTATTCTATTAATTAATATATATATATATATATATATATCTTCTATATATATAAAAGAAAGTCGTGCTATACTTTTATTAGATTGAGCCTTCGAATTTTTCGAGTAATTTCAGCGAAAACCGTTTTTTCTGCCCCTCACGCTAAAAATCTGCATAAGTCTTAATTTCATTTTATTTATTATTATTTTTGTAACGATTTTTTTTATTAGTGGGATTATTAATAAATAGAAGTTTTCACCTTTTTAGCATTCCAGAGTTAGACAAAAACTGGATTATAATAATAAAATAAATTGATACTTATTTGTCGATCAACGAGCTTGAAACGGAAAATATAACGCAACACATTATGCTATAAAAAAACAACAGTAAACTTAAAGAGATTTAACTAAAACTAACCCAAAATATTACTCTAAAACAGCTGTCAGCAGTAAAAATTGACTGAAGATTACTTTCCAAGTTTGGTGTGAAGAACACAAGATCGACTTTGTGGGCGGGGGGGGGGCATGATGCATGCACTATTGACCTAAGCGGACGTGTTCCGTACACGTATAAAATGGGGCTATACCGACTTCAAATTGTGAGTTAACTCTTCTAAAAAAGACTTCGATACTTTTTAATTGGAGACACTGAATGGCTAAAAATATGTTATGTCAACCCACAACAAAGAATTTTCAGACTCAAGTATATTGCTTGTTTTAAAATTAATAAACTAGTGACTATAAAAATCTCCAGTGACTATAAAATTTTTAAATAATTTTTTGGGTAGGACGCTCAACCTCATTTTGTTGGAGAAATTTATTTTTATTAATTATATTTAGACAGAAAGCAAGGTTCGAAATATCGCTACGATCGACTCAAAATGGGCTCGCGATCTACGGGTTGCTTACTCTTATAATGGATTGGTTCATCATTGGTTCATCATTCAAAAAATCATATTTAATAAAAGTGACTCGTTGAACTGCATATCGTTTTCAGAAAGTGAAATGAAGAAAAGTTCACGAAAATATTGGATTTTTTTCTCTCATGTTTCATGTATCTTTATTGTGCTATTTAGGTGCTTTTGTATGTGAACAATATGGATCATGTGTTAAGCGGTCTTAACACTTTGAAGAAAGACTTGGATTTTGAAGGCGTGATCGAGGAAATAATCAACCGTGATGGCCAGACCGTTGCAGATGAATGCAGAGCAATGGTGGATACTATGGTTACTGAAGCAGCCGATCACGTTCACACAATGATTGAAAGTGTATTAAACAACATTGCCGATCAAGTGAGTGCAAAAATATGTCTCTTTACCTCTTTAACAGTTTCATTTTTTCCAGCATTCGGGCTAAAAAATATTCTTTTGAATAATGTTACTAATCCAAAAGCACTGATAACAACGTAACAAATTTGGTGCCAAATATTCCGAAACGGGCATCTAAAAAATAGTTACATTTAATAAAATAAGCATCAAATAATGATAAAAACCAATTCTAGATCTCTTTTTTTTTCTTTTTCCATATTTTCCAATGTTTTTTTCAAAAATTGTAAGAATTTAAAAATCGCAAATGTACTCTGGCCCGCTTAAATCATTTTAATGTGAGGTGCGGCCCTCGAACGGAAAAAGGTTGGGCACCACTGGATTAGAAGATAGAATGAGCTTTCTTAAGTAAATTAGAGAGTTTCGTATTTTAATTAATGATTACTCAGATTTTGCGTCTGTGTTAATAAATTTAGAAACGTGTCTTTGTTTTAAGTCTTATTCCTCTTACAATGATTGAGCTTATTTGATGACTTCTTTTATTATTCACTTCTTTCTGTAATGTATTTTTTTTCCTAGATGAAGCCACCGATAAGGAAGCTAATTTTCCACATGGCTTGGGCTCCAGAGAAACTGGAAGCAGAAAAGGTTAGCGTTTGTTTCATTGTTGCAGCCATTACTATTTTTAATGATGATATTTCCTTGCAGGACTTCTTTGAAGTTTTGTTAAACTTAGAAAATAAACTTAAGTCAATAAAATGACGAATTGTAATTGAAATCAATCTTTAAAAAATATATTTGATTAAGTCTCATGTTATCCCTTTTACAAACGTAGGTGTATGAAATACTTCTTTCTAATATTTTTTTTAATTTAAATTTATCAGTAAGAATGCATGTACGACATAATTAAACACGGGGGGAAATACAGGCTTAAACTGTTTTAAAAAATGCGTTAGTGCGAATTAGTTTTAGCACTTTTTCGTTATTCAGAGTGTAGTTACAAATTCTTTGGAAAAGATCTAAAAATATAACTCCATTATCACGACAGATTTATATACTAGGCATTTGAATCGGTGAGTGCAAAAACAACATCAGCCACAAAAATTCGAAAATTCGTTTTTTGTGGAAACAAGCTGCGGAAGGCAAGATGCATGTTGAGGTCAAAAATCACGTCAGTAAGGTTACTAATGCAAACAATACGATGCCTGTTATTTGAACGTTGACTGTAGAAACAATGCTAGAATTAAGACCGTTTTTTCTCTCTCCTGAACAATTTGAAGTTCCGGACTGACGTTGTTTATGCACTCACCGATTCATTTTCCTGCATAATTTTCATTGTGCTCTTATAAAACTTATTTTAATGCATAAAAATAATTATCAAACTGTTCTTGCGATACAGTGAAATTCCGTTATAACGACTATCAATACAACGAAAGATCCATTTCAAAGAAATAACTTTTAAGTCGCGATTAATTTTCCATTACGTTGCTTGAATTCCATTGCAATAAAACTCTCGCTACGACGAACATAATTTGCTGTCCCTTATAGCTCTTTATAAGGAGATTCAACGGCATTTGAGATATTGCTCACATTTTTTTTTTTATTATTTAGCGTTTTTAAATATCATAAAATAAATAAGCAATGGAAACTAATAATTAGTCTAACTATTTTAACCAATTAAAGCAATAAATTGGAGAAAATTGGTAACTCTGTTTGGAACATCACGCTGGCAACGACTTTTAAAAGCTACGTTTTCTGCGTATGTTCTTAATGTGAATTTTATTTTACCGAGCTTTTAATCGTGTTCGGAAACATTGAAAAATAGCTCAAGAGAAAAAAAACTCTAATACTGTTCACTGCAAAAAATAAATGTATTTTAGCTTTTTCTTAAACATTACATGATCGAGAAGGATACGAGGAGTGATAAAAAACTATCAATAAATGCTTCCGGTACCAAAATTTGAAATATTTTCCGAAAATTTCAGGTGTGGATTGGATGTGGGAGATCACATTTTTGCACCCTGAAATTGAATTCAAAAATGTGTTCATGAAAAGATTTTCAAATAATTTTAAGCTTCTGAAGCGCATAAGCAACACGAGCAAAAAAAAAATATTTCCCATCTTTTCCATACACAAAAGTCATACACCGACACTTCATGTGGGAGAAAACCTCTAGCAGCGAAATGCAGAAGCCGGCCAACTAATCTCAATCTCTTTTCTCCGAACTGAATACCTGCATTACACATTCAGTTTCACAATGGGTATTGTAAACCAAATGTCATTTCAATCTGTGGCAGGCTGAAAGGTTTTGACATGCGATGTTCAAACAGACATAGCTAAAAATCGACTAAACTCAAATTGATTTCAATAATAATCCTCCTTACTGAACTGTAAGTCACCAACATATTTCGAATTTTAAGAATGATAAAAAAGAAGTCAAAATCAGCATGTAGCTTAAAAAGCAAAGCATATACAACTTAAACTTTTATTTAAATAGCTGCCAGCACTCAAACCTTACTTATTTTCAATCTTTTTACTTTTTCTTAGAATGAAAAATAATACGTACATTTAACAAGCACAATGAAAAGTAAAGCTTGCATTTAAACAATAAAGCATGCGCACACTTTTAACCGTACACTGCATGATTTTTCGTTTACCTTTGAAAAAGTATATGTTTTTTAATGTAATAAGAAACATGGAAAAATATTTTTAAAATATTACTTTTGAGGATAGATGGTGATAGTTGCTATAACGATACCTAATACTTGCTTTTTATGCTTGAGTTGCCTTATGACTACATTTTGCATAAGGAAAAGTAGTCCATGTATCCAATGCAGTGTATGGCTTGAACAAGAAACTAAGATGACTAAATTTATAAACAAGAATTAAGCAAAAAATGTCTTTAAAAAAGTGTAAAATATAGTACGAAAGTGTAGTGAGCAAAAAAAAAAAAAAAACAAATACTTCAAAGAATGAAATATAAAAATAAAATCCTCTCAGTCAATATAAATGTTTAAAAATAATAATAATAATTTTCCTAATTTGAACAAATATATGCGTACTTTTAGACGATGTTGCAACATTTTTTATGTGTCGATACTTACCTTGCTCAAACTTATCACTTATTACGTTTCGCATTCCTTTTTTCCTTTTTTTTTATTTTTAAAATTCCTTTTTTTTAATGCTTAGTAACGGTTTTTTGCAGCAAAAAGATACTAGTCTCCAAGATTTTTTTTATATTATTATTATTATTATGGCCAAAATTTGCAAAAGTCCGGTCTGTGGCCAAAAAAGGTTGAGAATCACTCATTTATATGAAAACATAACCGTGGCACACATGTGTTAATAATGTAGTGCAATTTCTCTGGATATAAATACCCCTTAAATATCTCAGTCAGTATGTTTTCCATTTATTACAAGATAGAAAAGTAGAACAGTTCTTTCTTTAAATGTGGTCGCGAAAGTTCTTTTCTTGCCATTCTCGTCTAAAGTATACATGCTGAAGAAAAAGACTTCGAGGATTTAAAGGGAAAATAAATAGGAATAAAGGGTTATTTGTTTGACTAGGAAATGAATTACAAAAGCCTTATAAGCTCGATGTCAAATTCAAAAGCAAGAAAACGCTTAAGAGAAAATTCCTGAAAAGAAGTGGCCAAAACGTGACTGAATTGACTTCAAGAAAGATTTTGCATGGTATTGTTTAAAAAACCTTTATCGTTACCGCACTAATACTCTGTTAAAGTTTTTGAAAACTGTCGAGCAAAAATTTCATGAAATTTCATACTTCCCAAGCAATTGCAAAACTGAATTTGGAATTAAATTTACTTAATTCAAATAAGTACATTAACTAGAAGCTTACTGGAGTAAAGTGAAAAAATAAATACTCTTTTTTGCACCCCCTTTGACGAGAAATTTTACTTTTTTTTCTTTTATTTAAGTCTGATTGTTGAAAATGTGTCACTTGAAGCAAGTTTTATTTTCGATGTATAATATGCAACTCCGGATAACGCAGCTAGCAAAATATAAAGTAGTATAAACAAAGTAATTTATGAAAAAGCTATATTTTCCCACTAACATTGACTAGGTAAAGATTTTGAGGAACAGAAATTCGGCAAGAATATCATTACCCGAATAATCCAAACTAAACATTTGCAGATAAGTAGGTTAAACAATTCTTTCGGCTCTTCTGTTATTAACAGACCAAGCTTGTTCCAAGCTATTATTATAATTTAGTTTTTCAACATCTGAAATATTCTAAGTTTAAATTCAAACAATGGATTCAACTTTTCTGCATTATATCATCATTAGTTGATCTTTTGAACTATTAAAAAATTAAAACATTCTTTTATTTATTTCAGTGTATTGCTCCTCTCTTGGATTTCCTAGAGAAAAGTTTTTCCCAGATGAATACAAGCTTTCTCAACGACAATTTTCAGAGATTATTGCAAGCTGTATGGAGACAGGTTCTTGCTGAAATTTCGTACATGTCCAAAACGAATGTTGGGGTAAAAGTACCAATGGTGTTTAATGTTAAATATCTCATATTTTAAATGCATGTTCTGTCAAAACGTGCTGCTGCATTAGAATATGAAATATAAATTAAAATACAATCTTGTATTCGAAAGCGAGCAACACGTTTTGATAAATGTTAATATTTTAACCCATTTTTATATTAAACCGTATTTTTATATTGGATTTAGGAAGATTGAATATGTGATATCTCGCCTTCTATTGATCAGTAGTAAAATCTAGTCTGATACTATATTCTAGGGATGCACCGATTAATCGGCCGTAATCGGCTACTGAATCGATTATTTATAGCCTGCAAAACTTGGCCGATTAATTGGTAAATGAAATACATTTCAAGTAGGTTTCTTAATGTATTCTTTCAATGAGAAACTGATAAATACATTTGTAAATAAATGTAAGATAAATAAATTTGTAAGTAAATAAATGTAATTTTCTGATAACATAAACATTACTATAACATGTTGTCACAATAGCCTCCTCGATATTTTAATTTCCTTGTATGGAAATTGGCTCATTGAAATATGTTGAAATTTTGAGAACATTAGGAAAATAAAGATAAATAAATAGTTTCTCAGAAATAAATTAGTAACTAATTTCTAAAATCGAGATTGTGAAAGGAAAGAAAGTGATAGAGAAAGTAGCAGCATTAAAAATAATAATCATGATTAATAATCGGCCATGCCGATTAATTGGCAGATTTTCAACCGCCGATTAATCGGTAATTGGCCAATTTGCATATCGGTGCATCCCTATTATGTTTATTGACTTTTTTGCTATTCTACCGTGTGCTAGTTAATTATCACTATGAAGAAATTTAGCGATATTGTCTTAAGAGGTTGGGCTACTCTATTAACAATTAAATAACATTAAGATGGATTTACAGCACAAAAGGAGAAAACAGCAAGCAAAGCTGACTAACGGCAATTTTCCACTTAATGGAATAAATCGTACGCGATGTTGGATCATCGCAAAATGAATTAACATATGCTTTTCGCTTTTCTACCAACCGATTTCGTAGTTCTTGCACCTTTACAAATAAAGGGATTTTAAATTCAATACAAAACTCATGTAAAATTTAATGGAGTTTTCATTTAGTTGGCAAATTTATATATACTCTTGGTTGACAAATTATAAAATGTAAAGAAGCAAAATTAGTCGTGATAGAAAAGAGTATATTTTTAGTAGTGAAATTAGAATAAGTCCTTTTATTTACGAACAGTAAAATTTAAAATATATTTTAATGAGCAAAAAGGACGAAGGTGCATAGGTTAGTTAATCATCAGTCACTTTCTGTTTAAAATCAATTATAAATGCTATATACGTAGAAAAATTATCACATCGCGAATTTGAAACAATTACAACTAAATCGTTGATAAAACACAAAACGTATCTATTATTTCTCTGTTGTATACAAAAACTTAAAATTAAATGCTGATATTAAAAAGGTTATGTATGATCTTTTTACGTTAACGAACCGGCTAATTGTTATTAAAGGGTATGATTTTTGTTAACTTTTGCCTGATTCTGGTTGCGGTTGAAAATTTTAGAAATCTGATCACATCTAGTTTTAAGGTATTGGTTTGCAAGTAATTTTATCAGTTCAAAATTTGGTACTGAAGAATGTGACATTTTTAAGCGGCTTTACTGTATATTTTTTACTCAGATGTTTGGAAATCGATCTTTTTTTACTTTGTGTGATTTAGTTCAAATCACACAAAGTCATTAGTTCTATCAAAGTCATATTAACATCATAAATTCAATAGGTAAAACACTTTAAAATTACTAAAAATATAATGAAAGTGCATATTTGAACCTGTATACATAAAGTGTAAGGAATTTCTTAGTATTTAAAATTGTTTAGTCATTTTGCCTAGGTATAATTATAGTAGCTCAAATTAAATGCTGAACTTTTGAATACAGAATATTTCTTACCTGTGGAAAGATGCATTGCTGCCTTTATTCATACACTTGAATGCTGGTCATCTATTCGGCATGCTTGAGTTTCATCAGTTAAAAACATCTAAGAAACGAAGTGAATGGTATTCCAACGTTTTGTTTACGATCGGTCACCAAATGGCGGCTGCGCGAAGTTCAAGGGAGAATCATTTTCTCCTTCGAAATTCTGTAGTATTATCTATCTCGTTAGCGCGCGACGAGCGAGCTTTTCCAATGTCTATGGCTGAAACTCAGCAGGAAAATGCAGTGCTACGAAAAACTTAAGCAAAAAGTACAAAGTAGGGATTACAATTTCATATTCAAACAAAATGTCACGTTGACTAAACTTAAAACGTGAAATTTTTCAAGTCTGTAAATTCAAAGGCATTTGTATCCATCCATTAATTATATAGCATGTCACTTGTTTAATATGACTTTCACGGTATTTGTTATATGCCATTTCTAGTCCGATACATGCATGTATAAAATGAGACTTAAAAATAATTTCTTGAATACATGTAATTGTTTCTTTTTCTTCAAATTCTAAACTCTTTTTCAAATAAATGCATGATGATATGAGGAACTTACAATATAAACATTCATTTTATTACTGTTATCTTTTAAAGATTATGATAGATACATGTTTTAGTAATATGTTCTCATTTTCATGTGTAATTTTTCTTGTATTTGTATTTTAGAAAGAAAGGTGCTCTTTCTTCCTACGCCTTCACACTTGTTTACGCATGCTTGTTAATTTCTTTCATAAGAATGGAACCATTCTTCATATTGAACATGTACAAAATTCGTTATACCAAGTAAGTAAAAACTTTTTTCGTATTTAGGACTCAACCTGGCTTCAAATACAGAGCCTCTTTTTTTTGCGGAAGGTTTCTGAACTTTTCAGAAGCTACTAGTTTTTAGCGTAAAACCGTAATGATTTTTTCCACACATGTTATTGGCAGAAATTAGGCACATCAGTTGCCTATCATTATCCAGGAACGATTCAGATTTCTTTTTACAGTGTTCTACACCTACACAGTCAAGAGCTGCAACTCTGGGCCCATTTTCAATCATTTTTACTCAAATCTTCCATATTACTTCAGATAACGGGATGAGAATTTTACCAAACATTAGTACACGTCTCAGAAACGTAAAACTTTGACTGAAAAAGATCCAGGTTCGGTTTTGAATATTCTTTTTTCTTCTTCTTTTTAGAATTGCACAGAAGGTAGATACTTTTGCCAGTTCATCTGAGGAGAGACTTTGAAACCTCGTTTTTTAAAACAAAGTATAGTACATTCTCGATAATCCGCGAGCGGATTATCCGAGAAGCTCTCGGGAACGAAACAAACACAATCAACGGAATTTTTCGAAAAAGCACGAATTTAAATTTTGTTTTTTCGTAACATTTTTTACCCAAGAGTGCGATGTACTTTATCCAATAAATTAGTTTACCTGCGCGTTATTGTAAGCACCACTTTTTTACAGATTTTATATGCTTGAGAACCTTAAATACATACCACATTTTAAGTGTAATGCAATTATTTTTAAGCAAAAGACTTAATTCTTTATCAATTATTTTATGCTTTTATCGGATTATCCGCGGTACCCGTGCCACCCAACCCCGTGGATAATCTGGGGTGTACTGTGCGAAATGTTCTTTCATACTACCATATCATAGCTTTTTACCTTCACTTTTCGGTGTGCATCCGCACTACGTTTGTCGAGATCTCACGCTGGGGTAGTAAAATATATTCAACTACCGATATGAAGATATAATTGTGTTCTTTATGTAGTATTTTTCTTTCAGCTTTTTTTCCATTATTCCATCTTGAAAATTTGTAAACAAGGGCAGAACAAACGCCAATGCGAAGAGCACAGGTGTTAATACTAAAATTTAAAAAAAAGTGTAATCAGCTCAAGTTTACAAAACTGTTCGCAAAGATGTTACGAAGACCTATCTCCTGTTTTTTTTATAGCAAACTGATGGAAACCAGTTATAACCGCTCGAAACAATCTGATATTTCGGACATTTCTTACCCAATGTGTTCCAGAACACACACACACACACACAGACACTAATATTTTTAGCTATTATTATTATTTTTTTTTTTTAATTTTAAAAACTACGTCCCGTAGACAAGACTGCAAGGTAGCAAATGATTCAACCATAATGCTGAAACATGATTTCAGGAAAATGGAGAAGGAAAGATGGAACTGGCTGTACAGGAGTCGAATAAAATATAGTATTCATCTAACATGAAAAAACAATACAAATTAACAGATTTTCAGCTGAAGTTCTAGCTCTTTAAAATACTTTTAGATAAAAGTAATCCCAGTGCTGATGAAAAAGAAAATGTCATTGCAAGATATTTACATCATTTTCTATTTTTGTTTTAATTAATTAGTAAAACTTGAAATTACTAAATGACTTTTTTGTCAAATATTAAATTATAACAGTAATATTTTTAACATATACATTTTAAATTTATCGGATTAGCTTCAGCAGGAAAATTCCCTATAAAAGTTTAAGCTATTTATTACGATACTGTGTCCCTCAAGCCCGTGCCCAAGGGTGGGGGTTAACCCCCCCCCCCCCTTGAGAAAATGAAATTGAATTTGAAGAAGAAAGTTTTAAAAAAAATATCTCATAAAAATTTACCTTTTTTAAATAATAGTTACTAGGGATGCACCGATAAGCAAATTAGCCGATTACCGATTAATCGGCTGTTGGTAATC
Organism: Uloborus plumipes; assembly: GCA_038373865.1. Taxonomy (NCBI): domain Eukaryota; kingdom Metazoa; phylum Arthropoda; class Arachnida; order Araneae; family Uloboridae; genus Uloborus; species Uloborus plumipes. The sequence continues at coordinate 158,722 of JAXGGA010000119.1, forward strand.
GGCCGATTAATCGGCTAAGCCGATAAATGATAAGGATCATTGTTTTTCTACTACCAATTTTACAATCGCTGTTTTTTCTCTCTTATACAATTCCGAGTTTAGAAATAGCAAATAATTCATTTCTGAGAGAATTTTCTTTTTTCATTTCCCTAGTTTTCACGAAATTATTTCAATATTTTATCAAATTTCTTAGAACCAATTTTCATATTATTGTCAATAATATTATTAACACATTGTTAGTTATGTTAATTGGACATAAAAATTCAAAAAAAAAAAGGGGGGAGTGGGAGTTTGTGGTGAGCACTCTAATTCTAAGAAATACTTTTTAACCGACTTCAACAAAGGAAGAGGTTATACAATTCGTTGGAGAATTTTTTTTTCTTTTTGTATGTTATCAGATGGCTCGAAGACGCTTGGACCGATTTCAATTTTTTTTTTTTTTTGTTTGAAAGAGTTTCACTTCCAATTGGTCCCATCGCTCGTGATCCGGGTTTGATAACAGTAACCAGCAGAAATCGATCCAAATAGAAATCGTGATCACAGTAATCGTAACAATGACAATTTTGAATGTAATGCTTACTCATGAACATAATGAAACACTTACATAATGAAACTCATTTCTATGGTCTTTTTGAAAGTTTTATCTATCTATCTATATATATATATATATATATATATATATATATATATATATATATATATACACATATATATATATATATATATATATATATATATATATATATATATAAATCAATGTCCTGAGATATTTTCCCATTCATCAAAGCACAGCCACTGAAGCCTCACTTAAAATTTAGCAGGCATGTCCACATGATTACGAAAGTATCCACTAAGAAAGGATTTTTCGAAATATCAATTAGTTCGGGAGAAATTATTTAAAAACCCCTTAATTTAAATGTGAAATTAAACCCTGTAATATAAATTTAAATCCCTTATTTTCGAAGGCTCTCCTTCATTTAATTCATTATTTGGTACTTCATCTCAACTTTTGGCCGATAGCTAATTTTAAATTTGATATTTTTGTTTCTAACGCGATTCTTCGAGGCTTTTCTCAGGTCAAATAATAATGCTTGTCTTTCGCTTTCACTTTTTCAAAACTGGAAACTATGGTTTTAAGAACATCACAGATAAAATATCATGTACACACAGATAGATATATATGGATGGCCTGCGTTTTCAAAGAGGATCAATACTTTAAAAGGATTGTTAATGACAGTTAAACATTACCTCATTTCTGTAGTACATTTACACTAAAAAGAATAAAATAAAATATTTATGAAAAAACAATTGTACCGACTTCAGAACTTCAATCGGCAAGTGCTCTAAAATAATTTTATTCTTTGAACACCATCGATACTACATTTAATCATCAGTTTTGAAGTCGGCGCAAAAACTATAGGTAAAATGACTATATTTTACCAACATTTTTCAGAGAAACATTGAAATATAAGGGCTTAATATTTGTACCATTACATAAATATATAGTTGTCAATATAAAGTATGCGAATGCGATTAAAGAAGCTGGATTCATTGAAATTTATATTTATAGTTGAATTATAGTTTCGAATGATTCTATTTAGTGTTTTTGCGCCGACTTCAAAACTGATGTTTAAATGTAGTCTCGATGGTGTTCAAAGAATAAAATTATTTTTTACTTTTTAGAGCACTTGCCGATTGAAATTTTGAAGTCGGCACAATTTTTTTTCAAAAATATGTTTATAATTTATATTTTTTAATAAGTAGTTGCAATTTAATTCAATACTTTTATACTCTTTGAAAATTAGTAGTCCGTGGTTCAGCTCCAGAATTGTTGCTAGAAATCAAGTTTCGCAATAAAAATTCTGGCACGAAAGAAAATACCACTTTTTCGTAAAATTATGCTTAGTAATTACGAGAAAAAAAGTTCTGGAACTAACTGCTGCAGTTAAGTTCGAAAATTGAAATTAAATGAGGAACTGTATCATCTTTGCGAAGGAACATGCTTCTTTTATCGTTGCATCGTCCAGCAACTCGGAACCAATCATAGACAAGGAAAATGTAAACATGAGCTCCGCTTTAATCTCGTCTACTCGATTTTCCACGTAAAAGCAATGGTATTGCTGCGGTAAATACGGGTTTGATGAGTTGTAAAATTCATTATGGACGGTAATTTAGAGGATGAATTTCATACAATAACGGACGAAACATGGTCGACAATTTTATTTTACGCTGAATACTAGAATAAATTGAACTGCAGCTCCGAAAAATGTATTACGGAACGGTTTCAGTTTTTTCTGTAGGTTGGCTACCTTTCGGCTTGGCGACATTTCTTTCGACGTCGAGCCGTGCTCACGCGTGGTTTTCTTGAACGGCTGTAAAACTTCAGCTGGTAGTCTGAGAGCAACTGGTTCTCCGTGAGAATTTTGTAATATAATTATGGGAGTTAGTTTTTATGAAAGGTATTGCCACCTGGAGTATGAAATCGGATGTAACCACCCCCCAAAATAGTGCAGGGGGGCGGCTTAAGTTACAAAAAATTGATTCACTAAAATACCCATATCTTCATTATGTCTTGATTTGAAATCGGTCCTCAAGGCTTAAAATGATTAAATACAATGGATAACAACATTTTGAAGCATAAACGACTCTATTCAAATTGTTGACACGTGTTTCGAAGCTATTAATAAGTCTTTTCTCAATGTAAAAGAGGAGAGTTCATGAATGAAAAGTCATCCGACTCTGGATGTTTTTTTCATTGAATAAGGGCTACATGTAATCAAGCCTGTCATTTGGACAATCATGTGGGTCCTACCCCCCCCCCCCCAAGTTTCGAAACAAAATGTGAATGCACATTTTCTGAACGTAATTATCATTTTACCTAGATTATGTATTTAATTTGTACTTTTTGCCCAAGCTTATAATTTAGGGGAGGGGAGGAAAATAAAAATCAATATATTTTGGTATATTTAGCCCTCGCAAGAATTAATTATAAAAATTTTTTCCAGTCTGTAAAGACTCCTTCATTCTTTACGCCACTAGTTACAACCAGGCCTGTCATTTCAATTTTTTTCCACCGAAGGGGGGGGGGGATGGACAGGCCCTTTTTTCCAAATTTTTATCAGGAGCTGCAGGAGTGTGTACAGAAATTTTGGTCTAGCCAAAAATGGCTGCCCTCCCCCACCTTAATTTTTACCCCCTGCACATACTTCCCTCCTTATTTAACGATTTTCAATTTTAGGCTTGCTTTATTAACATCAGGGTGTATATTCCCAACCGATTTTTTTTACAAAATGACAGAAAAATTTAAAGCTCGAAAATAAAAAGCTTTTTTCTAGACTAACAGGTGTATTCACCTCCTTTGTGCACGCCCCTATTCAAAAAAGTATAGAGAAGGGGATAAAATGTTGTATACTCAAAGTAAATTTGATAGGAAAACAACAAAGAACACACTTATACGTAAAAATGTTTTTTACATATAAGTGGGAGCGACAAAAGACAACAAAATTTTTCAAAGAAATGGGGTGGACGGGGGGCAGTTTAACCCCCCTCTAAACGATGGGTCAAGGCAAAGGGGCAAATTCAATACATATTGTGAAAAAGGTAAATACACACAAATTTGCATTCACATTTTGTTTCAAAACTTGGGAGGGGGACCTCCCCCCCCCCCCCCGATTGGCCAAATGACCGAATTAATTAAAAGGAGCCCCTATTCAATGAAAAAAACATCCTTAGCCGGCAGACTTTACGTTCATGAACTCTCATCTTTTACATTGAAAAAGAGCTCTTAATAGCTTAGAAACACGTGTCAACAATTTGAATTGAGACTTTTATGCCTCAAATTTTTATAAGGTGGTATTAAGCATTTTAAGGTTTCAAAACCGGTTATAAATCAAGAAATAATGAAGATATGGGAATTTTAGCGAATCCATTTGTTGTAACTTTAGTAGCCCCCTGCACTATTTTTGGGGGTGACAACATCCAAATTCGTGCTCCTGGTGCAAATACCTTTCAGAAAAACTAACTCTAATAGTTGCATCACAAAAACCGCGCGGAAATAAAAATTTGACCAGTTGCTCCTTCATTAGGAACAAAGTTTCGCAGAAAACTTTTTTCTATAGCTTCAATAAACCCAGGGTTGGTGCAATTTTTCTTTCTTTTTTTTTTTTTTTTTTTGGATAACTCGTCTTGTATATCAGAAATATGGATCATTGATTTTCTATTCAGTTTGTAAGGCAGAAAATGTGAAAAACTGTGTTTATAAAGTACAACTAAATACTACCTTATTAAAAAAAGATGCTGAAAACAAAATTATTATTACAGTTTGAAAAACAACAATTTCTCAATAAATGTATGCTTAGTTTTATTCCTGTAAGGTTTTATGATAAGATTCTATAGAAAAGGTTTTTATTAACACTGAATATTAAAAACGGAAATATTAAAAGAAGTAAATTTCTGTTCATTGTAAATCTTCTATAGGATAAATACATTTGTTACGGTTTCTCGATGAACACAAAATAGGATGTTGAGTCCTTGAGGGAAAAATCAAGTCAATTCCTCTGCTCTATGGCAGCTGCTTGCTCTTAAGTATTAGTTATCATTTCGGAAATTTATTCGAAGCAGGTTCTTTGATATTTGGGAAAAGTTTTGGCTTGAATTGTAATGTGCTTAGCCCCCGTTTATACTCAGTTCTACTCGGGGGTCTTTTTGCAGTAAATCGTTTGAAAAGTAAGTGAATACTAACCTGTGTGAACGAAATTAAATATGAAAATAATAAAACTTGTAGCACATACTCATTTTTCAAGACATTTAGAAGAATGAAAGAGGATCGTGTTTCCAGAAAATATCTTGAGTTGATTCAAATCGGTTTTAAATGCCGTGATTACTGTGATGTTCTGTGACGGAGTTGATACTTCTGCTTTCTGCGATGTAAGTTCCGCAGCACAGTTCAACACATTTTTGAGAATATTTAGAAAATAATGTGATAAGAATGAATCTTGATCCAATGATGTATGTTGAAAAACACGATAGCATTTTAAAAACCAAACGAACAAACGACGCAGTGCACATGACTCAGACATAACGGTGTAAATATTTGTTGCCAAACGTTAGAAAACGACGCTGTGATGCCAAATTATTATTAAATTTGACATTCTATTAGAACAAAAATTCGTTTTAGTAACAAAGTTCGAAGAATAAAACAAATATTTCTGCATATGACAAACCAAAACAGTTAATACACAACGCTTTGCTCTTGCACTTAGAGAAGCTACATAAAATAAACACTGCGTATTACGATCGAAAGTTTGTTTACGTTTTCGGCGCCTCCTATTGGCTCATCGGAAGAAAATTCGGTGTAATTACCTACGCGTTTGTGAAATAGTTCGTTATTTAATGGCACTTTTTTGTACTTGAGAGCAGCGTTTTATTCCAGAACTTTTAATATTCTTCACACTAAACATTTTTTTCGTACACTTCCGTTGTTTTCTAGTGTGCCAAAATTATTTCTTCCAAACTAAACGATATGGCTTACTGTCCCACGGACTATAGAGGTTATCTAAAAGCAATGTGCTAAGGAGAAAACGATCGCCACATGAAAAATGTGTTGCAACATTGTCTATGTATATTTATTTCAAAGTAAGAGAATTAGTTTAAAAAAGAAACCGTTTTTTCAACCGTGAGGATTGTTATTACTGTTATTAAAATTATTCATCATAGTTTCTTAGTGAAGGTGTCCGATTAATCGGTGCATCTCTAATAGTTGACCAAAACCACTCGTCTTTTTCCAACTGAAGTTTTTAGTCTTTTTTATTTTATTTTATTTATTTTTTTTTTCAAACATATTAACTGCTGCCGTAATACGAAAATTTAAACCTCGTGAAATATTTCACCCTCATATCAACTATAATCAATTTTCGGTTACGTTCATATAAAATAAAATTTTAAAAATCACCGATATCTTTCTTCATTTTGCAAAAATAAGATTTAATTTAACTTGAAGTTTCTTATTATGATGTACTTGCTGTAAAATATACTTAAATGTAAAAATAAGTAATTATTGTAGAAAAAATACAGAATTTTTTGAAAAGTAAGCCTTAAAATAAAAAAAGATACTGCATGAAACTTTTTTTTTTCTTTTTTATATTGTTGTCAATATGATTTAGCACCGAAAATTTTTTTTGAACCCCCCCCCCCCCCTTTTTCAAATCCTGGGCGCGGGCCTGGTGTCCTAAATAACATTTTTTAAAGTCCCAACAGTATTATATTTAACAGGTTTTACGTATTTGACTAACATTCATTAATGTGATTTTAAAAAAAAATAATTTGGTTCATTTTGATTGAAAAATGAGCTCATCAAAGGAGAAAATAAAAACGCTTAGGTTTTCAGTATGAAATTCAAAAAATAACTTTAATATTATTTTATTGCATCATAGATTTTGAAGTCATGCTGGGTTCATCTTTTAGAATATAATTAAATATGTAACTAAAAGGGGAAAAGATGATTGGATTTCCCTCGAAAATTTGAAATTTTATCGTTATTTGGATGAACTACGTATAAGTTCTCACTATTAGATTTTATCGCTCGTGTCGCCATCTGTTGGATTTATTTGGAAATTCTTTTATTTATTCCACCATAATTAGGAAATGACAAGACGAAGTAATTTAAATAAGAAATTTTCAAAACAACATCTGAAGCTTTATGTACTTCATTTCAAAAAATGTAATGTGCCGTATATAGGAATGTACTTCAAATTGGAAACTATTTTAATATTTTAAATTGAATGAGATTTCACACATTCGCTCAACAAATACGACCCCCATCCCACATTTGTCAAAAAGTCATCCTTCAACTTCCCTCTCCTCTCGTCTCATTTCAGGCTGCTGTTCTTAAACATATTTTTATCAAAAAAAAGTGTTACATCACTTTTTGTTACCACCTCCCACGCTCCCCTTTTTCACAAACTGTCATAATTTCACTAAACTCCCTACCACCTCAAAGTGTTACATCATTTTTAGACGGCCCCTTATGTTTTTAAATTTTGGATGATTCCTTTGTCTATAGAGCACAAAAATAAAAAAGAAAAGAAGGAAAAACAAATAATACATAAAGAACATTTTCTTATGTTCTTGTATGAATAAATTTCAATAATCCCATCTAATCCTTACATCTTTTACACCATAACTACAAAGAGAAACAAGAAATACAAGAAAAAAAGGAGAACTGACAGAGCTCTGAAATAAGCTAGTATAATTACGTTCCAGTTCGTTTAAGAGGCTGTCCATAAATGATGCCATCCTTCTTTCAACAGTTTTGACCCCCTTCCCCCTCTTTGTCGCAAAGTGTCACGTTTCACCTCATACCCCTTTTGTCACATATGCTATTTTTCATACACATTATTTAAAAAAAAAATCGTGATGTCATACTTCTTGTCACCTGCTCCCTCCGCCTTGTCATTTACTGTCACGATTATATAATCCCTTCACTCACTCTCAAAGAATGACAAAATTCTTTGCGGACAGACCCTATGTGTATTCTCACGCATTACATGCACATTTACGTTGTCCATAGACTGTCATTGAAGCGAGGGTGTCGTGAAAATACATTTTCAGTCAAAAAACACCCAACATGTATGACAAAGAATTTTGAACGTTGGGTAGAAACAATTTTCAAACAGTCGGGTAGTTGGGGCAACAAAATCTCAACCTCGTTTCATTTGGTTGACAAAAATGGGCAACAGCTACATTACCCCAACATAGTTAACACGTTGTGACAAATAACGATGAAACCTGTAAACGGCAGAAAGTTAGGCCAACCAATCGCCAACAAAACTCCAATCTCAGGCAGAATATTTTACTTTCCCTTTATACCTCTTAACGTAAAGTTTACACTAACTGAAATTTCATTCACTATCATGAAATGTTGTTAAAAGATAGATATAAATGGAAATTATCTTTTAATACTTTGACATACACTGATGAGTCTGGCTCGTTATTAGCTGTAGACTTTGATCAGCCTGAATTGTCAAGCGCTTATTATTTAAGATGTTCTTTATTGACACCAGTCTAAACGTAAAATGTATTCTTTCTCGGCTTTCTCGTAACTGTTCAGTTGAGCGAAGTTAAATGTTTTTTCCGTCACATCGTCACATTTAATTTATAAGTTAAAATATTAACGTTTTTCAACATTACCTTTGTAAGTTCTCTCATCAATTAATAAAAGTTTGTAACTGTTACGAAAGTCTGATGAAAAACAACGAAGATAGTAAAAATTTTTATTAATGTTTTTACTAGAAATATTTAAATCAAAGTTTTTCTGCTTGTATATTGAAAAATATTAAATATTAGTTATTAAAATCTATTAAAGATACCTGCATGCTTATGCTTTACAACTTGGTTTGATTCATTTTTATTTTACGTATTTTTTTTTTTTTTTTTTTTGTCACCCTTTAATTTCTGAGTCAAGTCAAAATATAAAAAATTCTCTTTCACCCATGTAAATTAAAACCACGATAATGATAATTTTAATTCCATTTATTGTGCAGCGTTTTACTGCTTGACAGTTTAAACTACAGTTAATCTTCCATTTTTCATTTTTTAATTTGGCTTAAAGTCTCTCCGCTTGTATAATGAAATTAAACGTTAGTAAAAAAGATAGACTCATATCAAAAAAAATAGTTCTGCTCAAACAAGCCGAAGCGAAGCAGAAAGGTTGTAAGTTTGAACCCTAATAATATACAAATCGTTAGAGATCGTCAAAAGCGACTCTCACGAAATCCGCGAGGTAGCTACAAAACATTATAAAAGTTTTTTTCTTAAAGCAGTGTTTTAACGTTGACATCATTTGGCTATCATTTGAGGGACGGTTTTAGTTTTTTAATTGGTAGGCAGGAGTGCCAATCCGAACCGTTGTCCTACCGAGGCCGGTACGGTTGAGCCAACAGTTTATACTACTGCATTGTAGAATTTGTCATTCAAAAAACTCGTCACTAAGTAATTTGCAATTACCCCTCATGTACAGAGTGACTATTAGTGATTTACATGAAATCAAAATTAAAATTTTCAAAAACTGACAAGTTCAAAACTTGTGTAAATGTTAAAAATAGCTGCAGATAATCAGATTTAGTTTTGGGCATGTTTAATATGCTGAACGAATAGCAAAACTATACTATATTTTTGATGACCTCTAAATGACCGTTTTGAGCTCTGGTATGTGGTTTTGAGTGACATGAAGCAAAATTAGAAAATGGAGCTTTGCGAGATAGATTTAGAACTGAAACAAATTCACAAGATCTCTTCCTTAACCGTCGTAATAATATTCAACTTAATAAAGTATTTTAATCCAGAATTAAATTCGCATTCCATGTTATTCCTTCATTCGTCATTGCCCCACAGTGAAACAATAAATCCACGGATACTTTAGATTTTTCCTCCGTTTGATTTAATAAGTATGCCATCTAAACACTTAAAAACTAAGAGAAGCATATTTTATTGCTCGTTTAAACTTACTTTGCAGTTTCATTTTCAGATTTAATCCCTAAGCAACTCTTCAAGCCGTAAAATCTCACATAAAACCTTTTTTTCTCTGTGAACTTTCTACTCAAAAAAAAAAGATTTTTTTTCCCCTGAAAACAATTAGCGATTTTTTAGTAGAAAAATTATGTCTTTTCGCATTCATGCTTCTCAATTTGTAATCCTAACGTTTTTAGGAAACATTGAAGTCTTTTTTTTTCTAATCCTTTTCAACAAGTTAAAATATTTTAATGAGGAAAAAGTATTTAATTAAGGATTTTTTTTTTGGATAAATGAAGGCAAATGATGATGCCAAAGAAACATTTCAACATTTTTACCAGTTTTTCAATCATGCATTTGATGGGAAAAAGTTTCGTTTTGCTAATGCATAAATATTTCTTCCGTGTATTATTAAAATAAGAGAAAATAGGCACTATAAGAAAAAAAATAAATTCAAGTGAAGGTTCTTATAGTAAACGCTTTAAGGAATCGAGCAAAACTTGAGTCATAAAAATAGTACAATTATGACATGGTAGTGACTTCTACGTAAAGTAATTTGTTTAATGTACTTTTGAACGAACTCAAATACCTCTAAAAACTATTATCAGTTTTTTTTTTATTCCGAAAAGTAATGAAAACTTTAAATGGTTATGGCTCATCGCTGCACTTTACTTCCGGTTCCAACATGCCTATATGTTACATCCAACACCAAAAACAAAATAAGTGAAATTCAATAAGTACGATAATTGAAGATTTATAAGATATTCAATATAAAGCACAAAACAGTTTGTAAGTTTTAATGATCTTTTCCTTTGAAAGATTACACCTAACACAAAGCTTTTTTGTGCATTTTTTTTATTATACAGCGTGTCCCCATTTGCCCCTCAAAACCATTGTTTCCACAACCATTTGTTTCAGATACATAATTCCAATTTAAAAAAATGGTCAAAATAAGGAGATGAGTTACATAATTAAAAGCTTAAAACGATTTTTTTGGAAGAAATACGAAAGCAAACTATCTTTATGCATCCCCTACGTCCTCCCATTTGCATTTAGAGAAATCCCAAGCATTAAAAAACACCTGAAGCACAAAACATTTGAAGCACTTACGACTTAATTTTAAACAGATTTGACATTAAGTTGCGTCCCTATTCCTGTCATTCGTGTTTAAGGAAATCACGATTAGAAAAAAGAAAATTAAATTAATTTAAAAAAAAACATTTCGAAGACAAAGAAGGATTTTTTCTGCAAATTTGTTCTGAAAATTTTGTCGAAGCATTTAAAAAGAAGGATTTTTTCTGAAGATAACTGACCGTTATTCAGAGAAAATTATACGGAACGGCCAATACTGGGGAGAGGGACAGTGACCCATAAAAATGTCCACTAATTAAAAGTGTCCGGTAGATTTCATTATAGTTGGAAAGTGAAGGATGATAGGATTTTTTTCATTTCGTATTTTTCCTACTAACTCATGAAGATTTTCAAAAGTAATAGCAAGTGTATGCATTACGTAATATTTTTTTCGTGATTATTTTATTTTTTCAGGAACTTGAAAGAGATTTGAGACTACAGAAAGCTACGACCTTAAACTTGGTGGAGATGTATTATCTTCAGAGAATGAATGACCAAGTAAGCAGAAGTTTCAGAATTTAGATGTAAATAGCTTGTTTAACTTGAATTCGTATGAAAACCAATTTAGAAAGATAATTTAGTTGGTTATTTAGGAACACTGCACCAAAACTGACACTTTTAAGGTGAATTACAAAAATTAACTTAATAAAATGTAATAAATATTAACGTAAAATATGAAATGATCGTCCCGAATTGTAGTAATTTACTCCATAATGTGATAGACCATTTAAAAACAAATTTGAAATAGCCAACTTTTTTTATGGCATCCTGCTCTAAGACTCGATATAAAGAACATAAAACTATTGAATCACGTTACAATGAAATAGAAAAGACCGCAACTTTTGTTCGTTGTAAGGGCACTTATATTGCAATGGAATTTAATCAAAATGGCAATTAAAACGGGATTGAATATTTATTTTGTTCAAAATGACATTTAGTTCTATTGGTGCTCAATTTCATGAGATTTTGTTATTTTATCCCGTAGGTCCTAGATTGAAGACCACTGCACTGGATTATTCACTAAAGAATTTTAACACATCAACCATTCATGAGTTTTTCGGAAATTGAGCAGAAATGATAAGCTAATTCATATGTATTTTTAGGAAACTGCTAATTGATATCATTAGCATTATATGAATTAGCAGTTATTGGACAAATTTATATTGTGCGGCAAAAAAAAAGCTCCAAAAATACCTCTAACACCATTCTTGCTGATTTCTGTGTAAAATGACCATTAGAGTCCGAATATTACTACCGTTATTTCCCATCTCCCTCCACTTTTTAGATATAGTGCTTCCCCCTCCCAACTCCCAAAAAAGTTTCCCTTTTTTTTTCTTATTTTTTAAAGGTATTTTATTTGCTTATTTATTTATTGGTTAGAAAGTTTCATTGCCATTATTTTTGTTAGGAGGGAATGGAAGCATTATATCAACCGTTTACATTCTTTTGAAGTGCTAGAGAGGTGAAAAATTCCGAAGCAGTAACATTTGTTGCAAGAAGGGAAGAAGCATGAGGTTACCCCCCCCCCCCCTTGAATATTTACAAAATAATCAAAATAGTACTCCAGATAAAATATTAATGATCAGGAAATAGTGGCATAGCCATAAGAGAATTTCTTAAACCAATATATTAAGTTTGGAAGCTTTGAATTATTATAATTAATTGGCTTGTCAACGTTGTCACTTTCTTCATATTTAATCATGATATGGAAAACAAACATATTTTGTACTTTCTAGAACCTACTATATTCTAGAACCTCTATTAAGTATCAACTCTTAAAACTCCCATATTACACTTAGGCTTTGTAAGGGTTGCGGAACTGGTTAGTGAATCTGCAGAAATGCATCTGAGGTAGAGGCAAGAAGTGGAACACCTTTTATATTCACGATCATAAATGCTAAAACTTAGTAGAAAAGAAGTATATAATTGAGCTGTAACGTTTCAAAACCCGTCTTATCCATTTTAATAAATTTTACTCTAAATGCAATTAATGTTTGAAAATAGCGAGCTTTATTGCGGCAACTTAGAGGAGATGAGTTTTGTTTAGGCGTCTGAATATTGTATGGACAATTTTTTAACGGCAATCAATTTTATAGATAAATGAAAAGGGTGTTAAAAGGAATCATTTAAATGGCATTAGAACGAAAAGTTTAAATATTTGTATTTTTATTTTTAAAAAATATTTCAAAGAGGACCATTTTTTACTGTTTTTTCAAACTTAAAAAACTCATGCGCGATCTTGAAATGTAAACACTCCTTTATTTATTTGTTTTTCACATTTTGGATGTCAATACGCACTTTTTTCACTTGCTATTAGTAATTGCTTACTGAAAATATGAGAAATATCACTTTTTGCCCCCCCCCCCCCCAAATGTACGTTATCCCATAGTGGTGTACTGTATTCGCCACCAGAAAGGAATAATGAAAACTATTTATAATAGTATGATGATACGGATATGAATTTTCAAATGCTGGTAACAATGTATTTCATTTCGCAGGTACAATTGACAGCTACTAGATTTGGCTGTCTGTCTGTGAATGCATACTACGATGACTCTAAGGAAGCGATTTGTATTCAAAGTAAGTTAACCTTTACTGATGATTTAACCAAAACAGCATCTGTAAGTGTCAATTAAATCCCTAGAATAATGCAAAAAATATTTGAAATTGAGTTAGCTGTTTGTGAGTGTGTATTTTACGTAATGAGCTGACGGAAAAAAATTCCAACATCAAGAAAAAATTACTGTAGAGTAATGAAATTTGGGTAATGCAATTGTCTAGTTAACGTGTTTAATTGATTAAATGTACAAGATCACTGGCTGGTTTAAGCTCAAGAAAATGCTGTGCAAATGTGAAATTATGTTACTTTAATAGCCGGTGTATTCTCCAGAATTTTGAAGGCAAGACTGCAAGCGTGCATGCATTGTGCCATACAGGTGCCAAATGTCACTTTGTGGTATAAAGTGCCATTCTTATTGCACTTGTTGCGTCAATACTAGGACAGTCATTGCTGACAATGGATGATACTGGAGTTGCCGTCCAATGATATCCCATACGTGATCAATTGGAGACAGATCTGGTGATCTTGCGGGTTATGGTAACATGTCAACACTCTGTAGAGAACATTGCGTTACAGCAGTGGTGTGAGCGCGAGCGTTATCCTGTTGGAAAACTCCCCCTTGAATGCTTCTCATAAAGGGCTGTACTATAGGTTGAATTACCTGACTGAAGACAAATTTGCAGTCAGTGTGCTTGGGATAACCACAAGAGTGCTCCTGCTGTCATAGAAAATTGCTCCCGAGCCCATGACTACTACTGTAGGTCCCGTGTGTCTAGGCAGCAGACAACTTGGACGCGGGCGGTCCCCTGGCCTCCTTTTGACCAACATATGACCATCACTGGCACCTAGGCAGAATCTGTTTTCATCAGAAATTACAACAGATCTCCACTCAGACCTCCAGTGAGCTCCGTCTTGACACCACTGCCGTCGCAAACGGCAATGGTTTGCAGTCAATGGAATACCGGCTACAGGCTAACTAGCTTGGAGCTGTCCTTGAAGTAAGTGATTTCTTACCGTTCTTTCGGTCACGACGGTACCAATTGCAGCTCGAATGTCAGCCACAGATGCAGTAAGATGCGCCACAGCCGTACGCAGAATTCGGCGATCTTCCTTCTCAGTCGTGCCACGTGGCCGCTTGAAACTCTATCTTTTTGAGGTAGTACCATTCCTTGACCATAGCTTCTAATAATCATGCACGGTTGAAACATTCTCACCAAGTCTTTCTGCAATATCGCGAAATGAAAATCCACCTTTTCGTAGTCAAATTGTACAACCTCGTTTAAACTCGGTGAGCTGTTGATAATGATTTCTTCGTCCTTTAAAAGGCATTCCTGGCTAACATGGACGCAATGCGTCAAACTTCACGGAAAAATAATGCTCACGAGCTTTGCAACACGCTTCTAAAACAAGCCTTATTTACATGTTCTGAGTGACGCCAACTGCGCCTTAATTCCACGTGGAGCGCGAAATTTCAATCGATATCATCTTTCAGTTGTATAAACACCCCCCCCCCCCCCAAATTTCGTTTATCTAGCGCAAGTCTTTCTTGGTGTTGGGATTTTATAGTATATTAGTTAGATGTTGTTGGATTTTAAATTACATTCTATTTTTACGTATGTTATGAATATTTAACTTCACACCGATTATACACATACGTACTACGTTTTTTTTTTTTTTTTTTTTCATTTCAGTAAATCCATCACTATTTCACAGAAAACTCAACAAATGCAATTTATTTTCCATGAAGATCTGAGTAAATTCTACACTCCTGTGCTTGAAAAAAAAAATGCGCCACTTGTAATATGATTACTGCCAATGAATTTATTGCTTTGTGTGCATGTGCGTGAACCTGAATTTCACATAATCACACATTTTGGGGTCATTCTCCCGAAAAAAGTACAAACCATATCCGACATTTTTTTAAATTTTGATTAGCAACTCCAAAAAATTTCACTTGTCTT
Source organism: Uloborus plumipes (assembly GCA_038373865.1). NCBI lineage: Eukaryota > Metazoa > Arthropoda > Arachnida > Araneae > Uloboridae > Uloborus > Uloborus plumipes. The sequence goes on from JAXGGA010000119.1 coordinate 173,881, forward strand.
TTTCTTTAATTGATTTCCCATTTGTTTGAGTATGATAAATTACATTATGTATAAGTAATTTATGAAGGTTTTAAAAACATTTCGACTCTCCATGGATGAAGTGGACGAATAAGCCTTTATGAAAACACTTTATTTATAAAGAAAAGTTACAATTAAAAATCAAGCATAAAATGAAATTTTAATTCTGAAACTTCTGAACTAATTCTTCTGTCTGCAATTTCTGAAAGAAAACTTTTTTTTTCATCAACACAAATATGCTAACAATGGATACTTAATAGGCCAAATTAACTCTCCGAAAAAAAAAAGAATCCGACTTATCTTCATTATTGACGGTAGAATTCAAAGTAGATAACTTAGTCTGAAAGTTACTCTACTTAACTTATACTGCGTTCGCAGAACAGATAGACTAGATGTAAACGATAAAATGTGCCATTTGACAACTTCAATCATGTGTTGTGGTTGAACAAGAACAAACTGGCGCCAAGCAGATTGCGAAAGCGAACACTATTAGTTAACTTTTTTTTAAACTTTAGAGAGAATCTCCAAAAAGTGGCATTCTGGTGAGTCTTCTGGCAGTCTGCTTGTTAACTTTCGTGACCAGAGTGCAGTTTTATTAAAAACATTACAAGATTAAATGTAAATTTTTATTTTTTTTCTTTCTTTTTAAATAACTGCAACAGAGTGGAATATGTGGAACATAAAGTAATGGGACATGGTTAAGTAGAGAATCAATAAAAAAATTTATGATTAATTGGTGTTAGTTATTAAAATTTATTGTAAAAAAATATCCGAAGTCTGGGAGATGATTCGTAGCATTTCTGTGAGAAAAACGTTTGTTTTATAAACAAGGTTTTTTTGCTCCATAAAAAAGGTTAAAGAATATTTTCTACCATATTTTTACTGCAGTGAATTATTTTATATATTTCATTGATAACTTGGAACATTAATGAAGTTTTATCATCACTTTTCAGTTATCAGTGCCAATAATCTCCTGCCGTGCGACCCGAATGGTAAGTTCAATGCTTCTTATCTATCGTTTTATTTTAAAACTAGCTGCATTGCACAGTGTTGCACGGTCTACCTCGAAAATACAAGTTGATCTAAGTGACGCATGTTCGACAATCAGGCTTGAATAAAAGAAAACAATAGTTCAAACTTTCCCGACAACATGTAAAAAGGATCAGCTTTATGACTCATCATTTAAATTTTCTCTTTTTTTTTTTTTTTTTTTAATTTACAAAAATTCAGTCGTTGTTATGCATAGGCGTAAACATTCCGTTTCACGAATTTTCTGGTGATGGAGGCTTTACCCCCCATAGGAGTGCTATGAGGGCAAAGCCTTCCTATGTGACATTTTAAGGAACACAGGACCCCTATCAAAGTTGGCAAAGATCTGTAGTAAACTGGATTTGGCGTAAGATCCCACCTCCCCCTCCCCCCCCCCCCCCATAGGAATTCCTGAGCTTAAAAGAACCTCTGTCCGAAATTTGGCAAAGCTTCCATCGTGAACTGTAGATGGTGTACAAGGAGCATGTTTTATACAAGCAGAAGTGCTTTCAAAAATTCATATAGTAAAAAAATTGCTGTTTCAGTGAAGTACTTTATAAATGCTTATATAATTTACCAAATTTAAAGGTTTTCTAATTGTTAATTTTTTGTAAAAAAAATTTACCTTTAGTTAACGTTTGTTGTAAGTTTTTCTGAAGTTTAATTTTACTTTACCTTCTCAATTGTTTCGTTTTTTTTTTTCTTTTCTTTTTTTCTTCAGGTCTTAGCGACCCATTCGTAATTATTGAGCTCGTTCCGAAACATTTGTTTCCAAATGCAAGCCCACATAGGACCAAGACAATAATGAAAACACTGAATCCAGTCTTCAATGAATATTTTGAATGGTAAGTAAGATACAGTTTCAACTTTTAAAATGTCTCTAAAGCATTTATAAAATTTCTTAATCACAATTCAGAGAACCCAGCATATGATGATGTTTAGCTATAGCAACGAGTATTGTTAATGTAGGGTCATTCCATTTTAAATCAACAAATTTTCAAAAAAGTTGTTGCATCACCATTTTTGATTTTGATGAAAATTTGCATGTGTATTCCTTTTACTTCCAAGAGCTCAAAATAGTGTTCATTTTATTTTTAAAAAATTTACCCTTTGATATATAGGCCCTTTTTGTTGTTGTTGGCAACAGCGAAAATCGGGCGTTTTGATGCTTTGCCTTATGAACCATAACTTTTTTTCTATTAAAGATTTTGAGCTCAACTATAGCTCATTGGAAAGCTAAGAAAAAGATATTTTTATATATGCTATCGATAAATTTCAGATTTAAAAAAAAATACTTATTTTTTCAAGGTCAAAGTTCACGACGAAAATGACATTTTTTACTACTTTTGAACATTAAAAAACCCATGAAGGGTTCAAAGTAAGAAGCCGATTTTTTCCTCATATATTCATAGTCATGGTTACTTACTGTATAAAAAAAATTGGCTTGTTATTCCACCCCCTTTATGAGATATGCCCCCTCAAAGTTGTAAATTTTTTAAAAAATCCAATTTTCAACGCTAAAAAACTGCATGTGGGGGGCTAGATAAAAAAATTTTTATATGTGGTATTTTAAGTACTTTTTACCAGCTTTCTAATAAAATAAAAATTGCTTTGTTATTGAAAGGCGTTTGGCAAATATAAGGGACTGAACTTTCAAAAAATTGCACAAAAACAACACGATTATTTTCATTTTTAAAAATTTTTTTTTTATTTAAATGTAATTATATACCTTATTCTTTGCCTTAAATGCTAAAAAAAGACTAAGAAGAGCAATGAAGAAACATATTTAAAGTTTAATAAGATAATTTAATATATTTAACACCTAGGAATATAGAATACCACTAAACTTGTCTGATTTTTAAACATATGATTGCTACCTACAACAGGACTGAGCATTTCTCAACTTGTCCAGGTTTGTTCATACCATGTGGTCATCCTTGTTCTGACTTGCTCTCACATGTGTATCTTAGTTGTCTTTCAAATTCTGAAAGAAGTAGGTTATTGAGCTAGTGTTTCTGCTGTAAAATCTTGTGAAGCTGATGTGTTCTCTTTAGATTTCAAGTTCATTCATATTCACAGAATGTTTTGTTAAAGGTAAAAGAAGAAATTCTTTGGAATCCTTAAATATAAATTTAAATTTGTCTTTCTGCATGCAAACTGTGAATAAGTTATGGATAACCCTAAATGCTCCATAGGAGTTTTTGAGAATGATGGTTGTAATATTTTAAGTTACGGTAGTCTACTGTAAATAGTATTTCTGAGTACAGTGATGATGATAAAACTTTACTGCACCTGAGAACTAGGTGTAAAACTATTGAAACTGTTTGTACCTACCAGCAAGAAATTCCATAAAGGTGGCAAAACTTGGCAAGAAATTTTTTTGCATGGTAGGTACAAACAGTTTCAATAGTTTTACACCCAGTACTCAGGTGCAGTAAAGTTTTATCATCATCCCTGTACTCAGAAATACTATTTACAGTAAATTTAAGTTACAGCCTACTGTAACTTAAAATATGACAATCATCATTCTCAAAAACTCCTATGGAGCATTTAGGATTATCCATAACTTATTCACAGTTTACATGTAGAAAGACAAATTTAAATTTATATTTAAGGATTCTAAAGAATTTCTTCTTTTACCTTTAACAAAACATTCTGTGAATATGAATGAACTTGAAATCTAAAGAGAACACATCAGCTTCACAAGATTTTACAGCAGAAACACTAGCTCAATAACCTACTTCTTTCAGAATTTGAAAGACAACTAAGATACACATGTGAGAGCAAGTCAGAACAAGGATGACCACATGGTATGAACAAACCTGGACAAGTTGAGAAATGCTCAGTCCTGTTGTAGGTAGCAACCAGATGTTTAAAAATCAGACAAGTTTAGTGGTATTCTATATTCCCAGGTGTTAAAAATATTAAATTATCTTATTAAACTTTAAATATGTTTCTTCATTGCTCTTCTTAGTCTTTTTTAGCATTTAAGGCAAAGAATAAGGTATATAATTACATTTAAATAAAAAAAAAAGATTTAAAAAATGAAAATAATCGTGTTGTTTTTGTGCAATTTTTTGAAAGTTCAGTCCCTTATATCTGACCAAAGGCGTTAGGCCAAACGCCTTTGAATAACAAAGCAACTTTTGTTTTATAAGAAAGCTGGTAAAAAGTACTTAAAATACCACATTTAAAAAATTTTTTATCTAGCCCCCCACATGCATTTTTTTAGCGTTGAAAATTTGATTTTTTAAAAAATTTACAACTTTGAGGGGGCATATCTCATAAAGGGGGTGGAATAACAAGCCAATTTTTTTTATACAGTAAGTAACCATGACTATGAATATATGAGGAAAAAATCGGCTTCTTACTTTGAACCCTTCATGGGTTTTTTAATGTTCGAAAATAGTAAAAAATGTCATTTTCGTCGTAAACTTTGACCTTGAAAAAATAAATATTTTTTTAAAAATCTGAAATTTATTAATAGCATATATAAAAAGATCTTTTTCTTAGCTTTCCAATGAGCTATAGTTGAGCTCAAAATCTTTAATAGAAAAAAAATTATAGTTCATAAGGCAAAGCATCAAAACGCCCGATTTTCGCTGTTGCCAACAACAAAAAGGGCCTATATATCAAAGGGTAAATTTTTAAAAAATAAAATGAACACTATTTTGAGCTCTGAGAAGTAAAAGGAATACACATGCAAATTTTCATCAAAATAAAAAATGGTGATGCGCACCCCATTTATTGATTTAAAATGGAATGACCCTGTAGAATTTACATTAACTTAGTCCATACCCAAATATTAATATTCGAAATTCAAGGAAAGCTTTATTCGTAATAAACTAATGTGCAATTAGGGGCCTTAACTTCTCACACTGATTAGGGTAAAGGAGAGTGGGATAACAAATCGAGTAAGATGGTGAATTTAGCATTTCTATAATGCAGATGAGACAACATCAATTTGAAACTGTCGGGTCAATTCTATGAATAATAACAGAAGGAAAAAAAATCTATGCCAATTCCATGAGCAATTTCTATGCCGAATTTTTTTTCAGCCAGACGAAACCGTTCGATTTATTTTTAACAGCACATTCAAGCTACACCTTTAACCACATTGGAAACCAAAATATTTCGCAAAGAGCTGGAAACTGTATACTGTCTAATCTTTTATCGTACGACCTTCCTCGCATTTGCGCATGCCTGAGGTCTCTTCTGATTTTCCCAAAACAGGGAGGAAATGTAAAGTAACATTCAACTAGGAAGTAAAAACTGAAAGCACACGCAAGTGCTTCTCCTAACCTTCTTCAAATGGAAGCGTTCATGACTGCCTTTCGCGGTTGGACAGTACATGATTACAACTCATGGTTCTGCGTCATCGAGCAGTTTCAGTAATTCTTCAGTATAAAAACTTTTTGCTGACAATAAAAGAGATCGCCAGTTTTTCGCCAATCAAGTAAACATATATACATATTTATAGAGATAAAGAACAAGAGAAAAAGAGAGAGAGAGACGTATAGTGTAAGTCAGAATGATAAGTTAATCTTCCCTTGAATGCCTCAGCGTTACGAGCATTTTGTTAAACTTAATATTGTAAGTTAATAGCGAATAAATTTGTTGATTCTTGTTAAAATTACTCTTGATAATTTGCCTCTTTTTATCATTTTGTTTTGATGTGCGCTTTCCTTTTTTGGACAAAACAAAAATGTTGTAAAATTTTTGATGGGATTTTCTTTCTTTTTTTTCCATCTTTCCACTAGGCACATCGAAAAAGAAAAGGTGGAGAACAGCATTGGTGCTATAAACTTTATCGTCATGGATTACGATTACATGAGGCCAAATGATTTTGAAGGGGAAGCTTACATTCCTTTGAGTATGCTACCGGGTTGTAGCTCACAACGCGTTCCTGCACCCGTGACTCTTCTTCTCATGGCACCGACCCCTAAAAGTAAGTTTTTAAAATGGTCTTTTGTTTAAGACAGTTCTATTTCCTTATTTGAAGTATTATGTGTCATTTTTGCAACAAATTGCTTTTAAAGCCAAAAACTCCGGAAATAAAATATTTTCTGAAAAATTGACTTACGTGATAAGATTCAGATTTTTTTAACCAAAAAAAACATTTATGGCGAGAACAATTAAAGGAAAAGAAAATAGATGTTAAACATTTAATTGAAGTCAATGGATTGATTAAGTTAGATCCCTCTAAAAATGGCTTTTTAAAAACCTTTTTCTTTATCATGCAAATAAAGAAAAGAATCAAGAATTTGACCTTGAATGGTTTTATTACGGTTTGGGCAAAATGCTTATTGAAAAGCGTAAATTAAAATTTTCGTTCATAATTTCAGTGCGTTTCTTAGCAACGAATTAAAGGTAAATGATTTTTTCTTTATATAGTACACGATTAAAAACTCGCTTTTTTCTACTTACTCATGTTCAATGTTTGGTATGAAATTTGTTCTTACTTTAGATCATTCAAAGTATGCTTTTTTAATTCATTTTCATACGTTTGTGAACTTGGAAATATTACGCTTGAATGCTGATAATTTGTTTCCAAAAACTTTGATAGTTGAAACTAACTAAACTTTTAACGCCTACTATTTCAATAGATTGAATTTTGGCATCTTTTCTACCGCAAGTAAGTAGTCATAGAAGTAAGCATTAAATAGCTCGTTGTGGCGTTCAGAGACTGCAGTTTTACGTTTATAAACGACCATCAGTCTAAAAGAACAATAACAGAGCTGGAGGTAGTTCACCCTTCATTAATGTTGAGATCACTCCCAATGGTAACTAAAACTAATTTAGCCCACCTGCAACGATCCTCAAACTTGGTGCGGCTCAGTTCATGAAATAATGATAAAAGCTTTGGTAATGAGCTCAGAGTTACCGACCTTTATCAGGAACTGGCAGAGCCACAGGCTAGTAACTTTTGTAGTTCTGTGTTGCTCCAGCTAAGTGGCGATATCTCTCGGTTTAATATGTATTATTTTCAAATGATTGTTATACTAACGAATTACTTGATTTTTTTTGAGACTATAACCTAACTCACTGTTGGCAAGAACAAGAAGAAAGTAGTTTATATAGTTAGGGATAAAAAGCTTACGTGTACCTACACTGTAAAAAAAGAATGTTTTTACAGTATAATGCAGCTAATTTTATAGTAATAAACTGTAAAATTGCTAACTTTACAGTACAAAACTCTAAAATTGCTAATTTTACAATAATAAACTGTAAAACTACTAAGATTACAGTTTATTACCGTGCATTTTACAGTTTTAAACTGGAACCTCTGCTGCCGGTATTATGCTGTTGTTTTTACAGTATAAAACAGCTACACTTTACGGCAATAAAGTGTAAAATCTCTAACAGTAAGAAACTATAAAATAGTTAGTTTCACAGTTTATTACTGTACATTTTACAGTTTTAAATTGGAACCACGGCTGCCAGTATTATAATGTAAAAACAACAGTTCATTTTCCGCAGTGTATGAAAAATCTCCTTTCTGGTAAAAAATTTGACTCCGCCACTTAGCCTCGATAAAAATCCGGGATTCATTTACTGCGAAAAAGAGTTTCATTCACTTATTTCGGAAAAACTGGTTTTATTTAGTATAAAAACTATTTCGTGAAACTATTTTTAACACAAATCTTACTACCAGTTTTTTCATTAGCTTGCTAAAAATATTTGGTACATTTCTTCAAGCACCCAGAAGTTGATATCAACAGAACAAAATTATCGTGTCTTCATATAATTCGAGACATTGTTTATACACTGCTCTTTTTTATTCCTTAAATTTTTTCTAGGAAAAGGTTGTAAGGCAAATGACGGTCAAGAATTTCTATCAGATGACATCTTGAAAGCCTTGGCAAGCAGAAGCTATGACAGACCTGCTGCAGATCTAATTCGCCAGGAGAAACTAAAGCATTCGTGATCTGTTTGCTGGCTTTCTGTTTAAAAATATATATTCAGTGTTCGTTTAAGTCATGGTCTTCGTGAACGTACTGAACATATTATTCATTGACTGTCGTGTTGTGTCTGTGATGTTGACCAGATGTTCTGAAAGATTGCATGTCTTTGTTAAATAAAGAGATTAACCTTTAATTTCAACTAAAACTAATTTCTGGTCATATGACTGGTCTTATGATGAAATGGTCTTATGAATTCATTAAAGACAGGTCATTTGAGTTTTTGTCAAATGCTTTGATCGTTAAAAGCATGTTATACTTTTAACAGATGCTTTAAATGCTGGTTATGAAAACAAGTACTTTTGAACTAAATCTGGATAAATTCATTCTTATACTAGCAGGAAGCATATCTTATTATTGGTCTTATGATGAAATGGTCTTATGAATTCATTAAAGACGGATCATTTTATCAAATGCTTTAATCGTTAAAACCATGTTATGCTTTTAACAGATGCTTTAAATGCTGGTTATGAAAACAAGTACTTTTGAACTAAATCTGGATAATATCATTCTTATATTAGCAGGAAGCATATCTTATTATCCATATTGTTTTGAGATAAGTCTTCTCCATTGGTGGAAATATGTAAGCTTCTGAGAATTGAAAGTTTATAAGAGATTTGGCAAAGTTTATCTGATATTCTTTTATATATATATATATATAAATACATATACATTTAATAAAACAGCATTTCTAACTGGTAAGCAAAATGTGATGATGGTTGGGTGCTAAGAAATAAATTTTTGAAACTAAAGATACTTTGTCATTAATATGTATGGGGAATTACAGAGTAACGGTAAATCTGCTGTTTTATTAGTGTTTGACGATGTGTGTACGTGAAGGAATAAAGATGTATTTATCGAACTATTTATGTGATAAGATTTTTCATTGTGTGCTCGTTAAGCATTCATTTACATGAAAACTTAAAGATTACTTTTTTTTAAATTTAGTAGTATATTGTACTAATATAATGTATCCGACATTAAAAAATGGAACTAAAAATAATATAAGGTGAGTTATAGATCTATTTTTACCTATATTTACGCAGCGCATAATCCTGTCCGAAAAAGTATACGCCTCACATAATTAACAAAAGGCTGGTGGTTATCTTGAGCAAAATAAATTCCTATCGCACTTACATATAATTCCCAGAAAAAATTCAGTGAATTAATACAGTGGTTTTTCTCCCTAATTATGCAAATCTTACAATATTAGTTGCTAAAAATAAGAGAAAATTAGTCATTCGTGCGGTCAGTTTTTTTTTTTTTTTTACACAAAAAAATTCGCTTTTTCTATAATTGCATGTAAACTGTTGACAACATCAACTACCTAAAATGTTTTAACAGATATTTTTTCAAATTAAATTTCTGCTCATAAATTATTATGATGGCATCATGGGAAAACCTCGCTTGAGTTGGAGATTCGACTACTAGCTGAAACACCGCATGATCAAAGTATGCAGAAGTACAGCTGCAATGTATAATTACGTGTGTAAAAGAGGAGCGGGTAGTTGATATTTTCGCATTATATTTACTGTATTTTTTTAATGCAAAGACAAGGGCATTTTAAAAAGCATGCATTTTTACATATCATTATAAAATTTGGCACTCGTTTATCGGACACAAAATATGAAAGTCACTTTTGTACTCCAAGTTCGTTTCTCATGATGCCATCCTTTAATAAGGTTATGGACAGAAATTTGTTTCTCAGGAAGAGTTTGCGTATTAGTAGATTATAATAGTAAGAAATGTATGGTAAATACAAAATTAAGTTTGACTGTTAGGAGATGACACTTGGCGATGCATTATTTTTTAAGATTCCATTTTCATGAAGGATTGGGAAATTGAAGAACGGGTTGGCGAAAGTATAGTTTCAATTAAGAACTCAAAGCATGTCATTTTTACTTTTTCGCCAACTAAATGTAGTTATTGCAGCAACTTAAGTATTTCAATTATAAATAATCACACAACGAACATATTTTAGGAATAATTTTTTTCTTTAACTAATTCTGAAAATCTAAGATATTAATCATCGAAACTATGTACGTTATTCGTTATAATAACAATAAACATCAACAAATTTCAATGCGCAAAAGATTAAAATATATATTTAAAAATAATAATAAATTCTCTCAGTCAAGATATTTACTGCAATCTCAATTGAATTACATTAGAATTTAATGAAATAAACGTTGCAGACGGTAAATCTCGACCGGTTTGCTCCACCGCCGCTTTTCTTGTTGTCCATTTGCTGACGGCAAATCTCTTAGGTAAAACCTTTCGCGTATTTACGCCTGCCTCAGGTCTCCCCTGATCTTACCAAAATAAGGGTGATAGGTAAGATAACAATAAGGGGGACAATAATACGAAGCATTTTGAGCCGTATCAAATAGCGGAAAACGATGCTAATTTCAAACACATAATTTTGTTGAATATGTCAAAAGGATAGCAAAAATGCAAGTTTCAAATTGAAAACTTCGGAAAGTTCCCACTCGCAACCCATCACCCTTTTTTCAAGTGGAATGGTTTGCGAGTGCTAGGCGCGGCTTTCACGGACAAACAGTACATTTGATTGCTTAAGCAGTTTTTCTAAGTCCGGTTCAAAAATGTCTCTAAAATGTAGAAAAACTTTTACATATAACAAACGTCCTTTCTTTTCAGAATATACCAAATATATTTTATGATCAAATATGACAAAGATAAAATTTACCCATACCGACAAAACGGCACTAAACTAGTAAATATGGCATACGTCCTTTTTTCCTTCTCTACAGCCACTCATTTCCAAGATCGAGGAAAGATATTTTTCAGCTTTGCCTAATGACTACTTTGACTAACTTTTGATTAATGTAACTTTTGACTAATGTATGCTTGAAATGAAAATGTGATATATCTTTTAGTAGTGAACGTGAGGAACTTTTCCTTTATTGACGAAAAAAGTTTTTAATTATTTAATTCCCTTATGAGCACGCTACGAAATAAATCATAAAGAATGTAAAAACATCTTTCATTTCTTTCAAAAGTTCAAAAGTTTCTACAAAAGTTGAAAATAAATTTGGACGAATTGTATTTAGCGTAGTTGATTCAGAAAATGTTCTATAACTTCTTGATTTTATTCCTCAATCTATTGAAAACATTTTCTTTAAAAACTTAGCGCTTGGCTAAATTTTTACAAGAGTAATTTTAAAAATACTTAGATAACTATTTTACTCTTAGTATATTGAAAAGAATAATTACATAGTGAAACTTTAATATATTGTTCTCCGCAAAAAAATAAAACAATGCTATTTTTGACACATTTAGTTTTTAGAGCAAACTTAAAATGCTTTTTTTTTTTACAAACTATTGTCTTTTAATTGCAACAGGATTAAAATAACGTGGTTTAATAATCCATATAATATTCAATTATGCAAAAATGTTCCCATTTCTTTAGTGTTAAAATGGTTAGAAAGTAGTTTTTCGCTTCTCTTTCGTTCTTTCTTTTTTCATTTGTTGAACTAATATCGTTTCCGTTTCATTAAATAGGACAGAAAAACTATATCGTAGCTTTAAACTGTTCAGATTTTCTTCTCTCTTTTCGTGAGTAAATAAATTTAACTTGTTAAATATTTTTAAGTGCTGAATCAATGATGTTTCCCTTTATTGAATGTTATTGGACAAAATAAACTTTTAAATGACGAACTACGTTTAATTTTTTAACAATTTCTTGTGTACTTATCATTAAATTATTAATATTTTTGAGTGATTGAGTCAATTATATTTCGGTCTTCTCTTTTTTGAGAAAAATGACTCGTTTTAATTGACAAATTGCTAAGATTATTTTACCTTTTGTACGTAATTACCGTTCGAAATTAATAACGTACGTAATTAATGTTTTTAAGTAGCTGAATCATTTTCGAATACGCTTACTTTTTTTTGTGGACGACAGTGACTCTCGGCAAATGACAAATCATTCAGACTTTTTTATTTCTTTCGTAATCACCAATAAATTGCTAAAGCTTAAAAAAAATTAAGTCATTGATGTTTCCCTTTGTTTATATTCCTACACTAAAGGGTCAGTTTTTTAAAGGTCAAGCCTTATATTCAACCTCAAAAAATAAATAATAAAATGAAAAGAACTGGCAATTAACGATAAAAGACAAATGCTTTTAAATAGCTGAGTCACTGATGTTTCCGTTTGTTTAATACTATTGAAATACTATGTCCTTTTTTTTTTCTTTTAATAACTAACCATTCACATGTTTTATTTTTTATTTACTCAACATTCAATTATTGAGTTATTTAGATAGACAAACCATTTTTTTATAATCACTAAGCAAGAATGTAATTAATTTTCAGTAAAAAATTATTCTTTTTACTTACACTGTTATAATGTCAATGTTTATGAATGGCTAAACTAGTAGAACTACCATGGGCGCCCATATGCGAAATTTCAAGGGGGGGGCTGAGATATTTTCCTCATAGTTTACCATGGCCTCCTGTAACCTCCTGTAATATATATACATATGTATTTTAACTGTAAACTAATGTGTGTGTTTCTTTGATTTAATAAGAATATGAAGCTACTAGACTTGTTAAGATATATATTTTTTTTAATTTACTCAGAATTAGTTGTTATTGAGATTACTAAGCACATTTTGACTACATACAGATAACGCATATATGTGCGTCGCGAAGCCGTATTCAGAAAAAAAATTTCGGGGAGAACCCATTTCGCACATTGACCAAACACTCTTTTTTGTGTGTTATGAGCCTTTTTCTTACGGTTTCCCTGCTTTTTCTTGTGTTTTTTTTTTTTTTTAATTATTATTATTTTTTGTTATCTATTATTTTGACTGATCTTTATCGGGGTAGGGGAATTAAAAGAGAGATGCAACGAACGCTTTTAAGTGGGGTAAAATATCCGTAATTTTTGGGGTGCCGGGGGTTTTCCCCCGGAGAAATTTTTGAAAAAAAGCTTTGAAATTCTGCATTTTGAGGTCTTTTATGAGGCAATTGGGACTTCAAAAATATGTTGGAAAATAGGCAAACAAAAAATTTGTAAATGTTCTGCATTTTTTTGCAAATTAAGATCAATCAATTTTTTTTTTTTTTTTTTTTTTTTTTTTGTAGTTTAACAAACGAGTCACATTAATCGACAGAGAGGAAGAACGAGGGAGGAGAAAAGATAAACAAATCATCACTTGCTTACATCGATTTTCAGTGCAGTTACATAGTAGTTTATGATCAGTTTCCTAACTCATCGACAGAAATGGCACTTAATAGTATAAAATGATCAATAGTATAACGCGCATAAAATCCTTTTAAAGAAATAGTGTAGAGATTTAAAAAATGATTAACGAAAGAGTAATATTCTGGCCATTCAGTTAATTCATAGTTTGATAAGAAATTTTATTGAAGCACTTTTTAAGGAGTTACAAAAAGGTATTAAATGATTTTCAAAGTCTCTAGAACAGGCCACCCCCACCCCCACGAAACCAGAAATGTTTTGTAATGTAAAACAGAAAAAAAAGTTTTCTTTTTCTCCAAATTCCAAACGCCAAAAACTGCCGAGTTGTCTTGCCATTCTCGGATCAGCCCACTCTTTATCTTAACCGCTAGTCCGCAGGCATGGGGGAGTTTCCCATGCAAATGTGGCGTCGGTTGACCCACGAATCTGCCTTTGTTTTTCTATGTAAGAATGTAGGAAGAGGAAGAGACACAATGTAATAATTCTGGAAGCGATTTTAGTGTAGATTACAGTTATTAAAATTTGGCATTTTTAATAACTTATTCATGAATGTGTGAAGAAAAAATGTTTTCTGAACAAATAGTACTAAAAGCAAAAAAAAAAAAAAAAAAAATACTAATTTCCAAGGGGGGGCTCGAGACCCCCTTGCCCTCCCTTATGGGCGCCCATGAGAACTACCGTTTATAATACTGGACAAGCATTAATAACTTTTTAAGCTGTTAAAGCTGAAATTATCTCCTTTACTTAGCTATTCAATTTTAATAGCAAATTAATTTATTTAATTTGTGCTACTTAGTACTACAATACGAATTTTTGTAACGACGGAGTCATATTTGTTTCTTATGATAATACATTTTCATTTCAAATTGATGTAACTATTCAATTATCAGAAGAGTTAAAGTGCGATCTGCAAGAAACCACCAGCTGGTTCTACAAATATTATTGAACTTCACTAGTAAGCCCTTGTCCTTGCATTTATCAAACAAAATGTCCTTTACTTTATGCGTAAATATTAAAGACCCGTTGATAAGAATGCATACGTACACGTTAATATTGAAGCTGATACTTTGCAAACTTTGATCGTGCAGTATCTCAGCTTGAAGTCTGATCTCTAAGAAAAGTGACTATCTATAAATATTTACAGTGCAATTGTAAAAAAGTTGTTAAAGTATTCAAATCAATTGAGCTTTCCGACATGTCGGATACATTAAAGAACCCGAATGGAACTTCGGCTATTATTTGTCTACTGTTCTGTAATTTCATATCGTCCATGTTGTTTTGTCTGCTACCTATATATCTTTATGTTGCGTTATTTGAATAACGTTGTCTTTTGAGAAACTCAATGTATGTGTTGTACATTTAAAGTTTTTCATTAATGTGTTTTGTATGTTTTGAAATAACCTATTGTTAATATGAATTGACGCTATGTTACTTGTTTCGTTTGAAAGGCTGAGAATGTCATTAACCTCATAAAAGAAGGAATGATATTATGCTTTGTGCGATATAATCATTTGTGAAAAGCAAGATAATTCTAACATATTTAGTTGAAAAAGTCACTATGTGATGTCTGTACCTAAATGTTTTGAAGAAAAGTATTATTATCAGAAGTCGGAGATTTTCTTAATATCTTTCATATCCTAAATATTTCATAAATCAGTTACGAAATACACAGAACTCATTATTTGTTTTTATTATTTTTTGAATTTAGAAGAAAAAATATAAAAATGATTTGCACCCTAAATACGGGTCGGTAAAATCCTTCACTTCATGAGGTAAAACTCTTTAGTTTTATTTACTTCATCAAGTTTAAGCCATTTCTATAAAACTCAAAACTCAACTCATTGACTTAGATTTTTTTTTTTTTTGGCATCAATGCAACCGTTATAAAATAAAACTATCTAAACCATCTTCCAAGAAGAGATAACTTTGGATCAAACTACCGCAATAAGTTTGGAGTTTATACAAGACACTAACAAGACCTACTGTTTTACATGGCAGCGAATGCTGGACAATTAACTGAGAAGATGAAATGAAACTTATGACTTCCGAGAGAAAAATCTTGCGAAAGATCTTTGGAGCAGTAAAAAAGAACGGATTCTGGATAATACGATACAACGATGAGCTTCAATTGAAATACAGAGAACGCAACAAAGTCAAAGTAATCAAGATTTCTCAGATTAGGCGGTTGGAGCAGGTATTTCTATGTAACGATGAAAATATCGGAAAGAAAATAGTTTTTCAAACTCCAAAGGGAGACAGTGGTGTGGCAGGTATAAAAACAGCTCAAAATCAAAAAAAGAGAAAAAATTGCGCGGCCTAGTATTCGGATAGATTCTTTTTTTTTTTAATATTATAATGAATTACATTCATGCGAGATTTCCTCTTAATTTGCGAAGTGAAATTTTGAGTAAAATCAGCAGATTGAAGGCATTTTTAACTATTTTTAAAACCTCTGCTCTTAATTGCGCATTCCCTATTTCTTTTTAAGTCATCCACAACATTGTAGAAACCAAGAAAAAAAAACGGGGGGAGGGGGAATGGAATTTTAGATGAATTAGATATGTGTTCTTCAAGAAATGAATTCTCTAACTAATACTGCATGGGCTTCAGTTATTTTGATAAATCATAAAGATCAAAATATTTTTAACAATTTTTTGACTAAGATCTCTAATATTTTTGCTGAATTATCTTAATTTCTACTCCCTACAACGGAAATTTATGTTTTTGGCAGCATGACAAAATAGAAAGCTTAGTTTGCAGATAATTCATTCTTGAGGTTTCAATCCCGCTGCATCCGAAAAATATTTCCATTGTTTTGGAAGTCGGAAATAATTTCAACCTCTACTACTTTAAATTAACTTATTTTAAGTTTTATTTCAATGATGAGTATTTTTTCCTGCAACATTAAGTTTCAGATCGCGGAAGGAAAGAAAAAATACAAGAAGCGGAAAATCGCGGATCAACGGAAAATTTTCATCCCTGAGATAGAGAAGAAAAGTTGTTAAAGGACTTGGGAGTCAGCTTATATTGCATTTTTTAAAAAATGTCAAAACGGAAATACGTAAAATTAACGTCAAAATACAGATAACATAATTTAAGCTTGTAAGTAATCTGACTTGATTGAAGGTGATCGTCAACTGGTCTCTCGAAATAATGAATTTTCATTAGTCTGAATAAGTTTTTAACTTTTATGTTCACTTGAATTTTGCATAAATATCTCCTCTCCCCCCCCCCCTAAACGCTACATCTAATTTTGTAGCCTGTGTCACTCAATACCAAAGATTTAACTGGGTGCATAGTTTATATAACTTTATTCTCTCTATCTCCTTTTCTCTCTAGCTTAGTTTTTCTGCATTAATTCTTACATTCACTGATTTCCTTTTCTCTATTATTTACCTCCAAATTTAAGTTTATTTTCTTCAATACTAAAGCTTCAAGTACTCCCAAATTTTTATTATTAATATTTATTTATTAATTTTAGGAAATTAAGTTTTTGTAAAGAACCAAGTATTTCCTGTAAAGTACTGAAAAATGCAAAAAACGGAGCTTAACACACGTATCAAAATGTTCTCCGTAGAACAATTCTGAATCAGGAAGAAAGATATTTTGCTGGCAAAAGTTTGATGGTTTAAAACCCGCAACGTATCTTATGGTGACCCTCGATTGTTTACTTCTCAGCCTTTCAAATTTAAGTATCTTATGTTTGAGTATCTTTACATTTAAGCAGGGTCGGCTTCATACATATATCTGGCTTTTATAAGTCAGTATTGTTAAAACAAAAATATCAATATTTGAATGTCTTTATCATTTAGTTTATTGATTCTCAAAAACGTTGAAACAAAAATTATGTTAAATATGATTAGATATCTTTTAGAATGTTTTGAAATCTATATAAAACTGAAACGAAAGTGTTATTTTATAATATTTTTAAACAAATTTTGATATGTTGTATATGCTTAAAGTAGTAAGTTCTTTTGGGTGATTAATGGTTTAGAAATTGGTTGTTTATCATACTACTGAATGTACTGATAAAAAATTAATATTTTTAAGTAATTTCTTCCATGTTCAGTTTAATTAACAGCTCGTGGTGCTATCCAATTTTGAACTGGTCCTTCTAAATAATGTAGCCGGCCAATTTACTTTTGATTGTGAAAATAACTCGTACATTCACAACATTTTTCTGTTACTGTAATTCACATCATTTTTTCAGACTATTCATGTATTTTTTATTCAGAGTTCATTATGTTCATCTTATATATTTTTTAATATTTTGTTACTATATTTCAATAAAATAAGTTCTATGTGTTAAAGGCCTTCTCTTTTTGCTCAGTGGGTTTCCATATAGCCATTGATAAATTAATCACTAAACCTATAAAATGAATAAAATGTTTTTATTGAATAATTCAAGCGCTTTTTCAGTTTTCATATAGGACTGGATTACGTTATGCAGATACTGTTTAAAATATAGCTAAACTAATTGTACCTCAGTTTAAGCAATGTAAATTTCAAAATTTGTCAGTGTGAGCGCAATGATAAGGGCCAATGAACGTACAACGTTTAATAATGGCTGGGCCGTCATTTCAAGGTTTTCCGGGGGGGAGGCAAAGGGTCCAAACACAATGCAATTTCATCGGAAAACATAAAAAATCACGCCCACTGATATGTAAATACATTGATTTCTCACGGCCAGGGGGGAAATTGACCCCCCCCCTGCCCCCCCCCCCCCCCCTAAATGACGGGCCTGAATAATGGGCGAAAATAGGAAGCAAAAAAGAAAACGAATCACACTTCCGTGTTTGAAAACTTTGCACTAAACTGAAAAAAAAATCGTAACCTTACTCCGTAAAAGCCGTGGCAACATTCTGCATCCAAAGCTGTCCTCAATGCAATGGAGTAACTTAACTGATAAAACTGGTGCAAGATTATGAGCGATGTGTAAAGTTACACCAGTTTGATCAATTACGTTATTTCATTGCATTGAAGGCAGCTATGCTGCCTCCGCTTTTGCGAAGTTAAGATTACACTTTTTTTTTTTTTTTTGCAGTGTAGAGGTACAGGAAATGTCATTTTTTCAGAAATAATGCACTCTACATCATTTTATTATTAAACTATTGCTAAAGGTTTGTCTACATATAAGAATGAGCATCAAAATTAAATTTTTCAATTCTCCCTCATTTTTTATTATATATTTGTAATTAGCATTATTATTTTGTTTAATTTGATCAGCTGGTCGCTTTAGAAATTGAGGGAAATCCAGTCATACGCGGCTGGTGCACCAATACACTATAGGGATAAAAAAAGTGCTAGAGAGTAGGTTGGAGGAGGGGGGCGCCCCTGAAGCTGACTTTTCTTCAAGAAATTGAGCAACTGAATTTTAATGTCATTATTACTTAAATGACTTTCTCTAAAGTATTCAGGACGCAACCTCAAAAATGGTGAGGGATGATCACAGTAAGACTAAATCCTTCAAATTCAAAGCTTCATTTTTATTTTCATAAAATAACATGAGAAAAACGTAAAACCCAGACGTACTAAATCAATTCTTCGTTTTGTAAACGCAAGAATCGATCAATTTTATCATATTTTGATCAACTGTTAATTTTGAACTTTGAAGAGGAGAGAAAAATTACTTTTAAAAGTGGAGGAGCAGTTCCTCCCTTGCCCTTTCCGTATGAAATGCCTATGAATCCATCTAGCAATGTTAAGTATTTGATAAGATTGACAGCAATGTCACGAAATATAGCAACAATATCTTCACCGCCGTACATAGATATGACGTCATCCACCAAACAGTCAACCAGAGACATGGATGTAGACAAACATGCATAAGTACAGCCATTTTTTAATAGTAAGGTGGAGAATTGATGCATGGGAAATTTTTGCCTTTTATTTTTGTATTTTTTTTATTTATTTATTTTTCATTTTATTTATTTATTTACCGTATTACACCGCATTAACCGGTATGCCGAAAAATTCGGGGTTCATCACAAACTCTTGCTTAGTAATTTCCGGTATGCCAGAAAAACCGAGGTTATAAAAAAATACATATACAACTTACAAAATAATATAAGTTCTATACTGAAGCGCTAAACACAGTCTTACCTGCACTTTTTACCAAAATTGAATTATTGTCACTAGATGAGCCTTTGTAACATGTAATTATCTAAACATATTGTTTTATGGTCATTTGTAAACGGGAAATATTGAAAAAAATTTCTGAAAAAGTGACATATCTAAATGAAATACATGGAGGCATAAAACTTTAAAAAGTGATTTCTAATTTTGAGCTCAGTTGCAGATACACCACTATTCTGCTTAGCACGGCAGTATAAATCATTTTATTAGTATTAATAAACTGTTTAATTTTGTTAAAATATTAATAAGCTATAGCAAGATATCACACCATCAAACCACCACGATTTTTTTCATCTCGGAAACCTGAAATGGAACGGTTTGTTTTAAAAAAAAAATTTACTTTGGGAATTTATTATAATTTTTAATTTCAGTGGTTTGCTTTACGGTTGAAAGAGAGGGGGGGGGATTTACTTTCGTTTTGCTGCAAAATGAACATTGAATTATCCGGCATGCTGGTTAACTTCACTTTGTTCCGGCATTCCGGCTAATGCGGAGCAATACCGTATTTATTATTATTTCTTTTGGGGGGAGGGGGACACAGTTTGACTATTTTGCAGTTATTGTAACTTCGTCTAGCTTATAAAAAATTTCCTCCTCAAGTCAAGACCAAATAAAATTCACAAAAACTCACAAACCAAAATCTATCATCTGCTTCGAAATAAAATAATGTCGAAGCATATGATAAGCAGGTCTAACCAAAATTGCTATACATAGGAGCGAGTACGGAGGGAAGTAAACAATTTTAACAAAAATATTTCTACAAATTTATTTTTTACTGCTATAGCAGGAAGTGAAGACAAGATACAATTATAGCGTTTTTCAACCGTATGTTTTAAATATTTGTGATAACATTAAGCAATAAAATTTAACGACTCATAAATGCAATTAGGTCCTTCTTCTGGAACAGCGATATGCTGTACCATTGTACCCCATAGGTTCTCTTACTGTACCCCAAGTATGGAGTACAGTGATACACTGCGATGCAAAAGTTTAGACAAAATGCAAATATGTGAATAAAAAGAAAACTCTTCAGCGAAATGCTTTCAAATTTGTATTGCAGGTACACAATATGGTCCCAAATACGTGTCTGGAATCCTTAAAACTATAACTGGAATCAAATTTTGGATATGACAAAAGACATTTTTTTACAATGTTGCAAAAGTTTAGACAATAGTCAGATTTTATGCAAATATCCCTTGAAATGTGATTGGTGGAGGAAATGCGGGACTGTATTTTTGATTTACAAAGTGCAGAGATTGCTGGATAAAAAATCAAAATCTCAGAAGCTCTTTAGTTCTCGTGCAAAGAAGATGAGAAAGTTTGGAAGCCGAAATTTAAAAATGAACCTACTTTATTAATTTTTTGTCTTTTAAATCGGCTCTAGTACGATAGTACATTGTTTTTTACTTTGTGGAGAGCGAATTCAGACATGCGTATCGATCAAAAAGTCCAAGGAAAATTAGATTTCTTAAGGATGAAGGAATTGAAAAAACGGTTCAGACTGACGATTCGCCCCTTAATCGTACAAAACTTCAACTTGGGTCAAAAACAGCACGTGACAGCATAAGTAGATGAACAACTGAATCGGAATGCATAAAAAAAAACAAAGAATTGTGCCTGAGCCTTTTCCGACAGAGTGTCCCAAATAAGCCAGATATTAATATTAAAATTCAGCATATGTATCATCGTGACTAAAAAATGAATGGTACTTTCTTTGATAAAAATTATTAAAATTGGGATAGCCTAGATGGATTATAATTCTTTTCACGGGACTTGAGAAATATTCAATGATCATATGCTGTGCTGCTTTTACCAATAAAACCTGGCTTATTTGGGACACTCTGTCCGAAAAGGCTCAAGCGCAATTCTTTGTTTTTTTATGCACTCCGATTCAGTTGTTCATCTACTTATGCTGTCACGTGCTGTTTGTGACCCAAGTTGAAGTTTTGTAGGATTAAGGGGCAAATCGTCAGTTCGAGCCGTTTTTTCAATTCCTTCATCTTTAAGAAATATATTTTTTCTTGGTCTTTTGATCGATATGCATGTCTGAATTTTCTCTCCACAAAGTAAAAAACAACGTACTAACTACCATACTAGAGCCGATTTAAAAGACAAAAAATTAATAAAGTAGGTTCATTTTCAAGATTCGGCTTCCAAACTTTTTCATCTTCTTTACGCAAGAACTAAAGAGCTTTTGAGATTTTGATTATTTATTCAGCAAACTCTGCACTTTATAAATGAATAATAAAGTCCCGCATTTCCTCCACCAATCACATTTTATGGGATATTTGCATAAAATCTGACTATTGTCTAAACTTTTGCAGCAATGTAAAAAAAATGTCTTTTGTAATATCCAAAATTTGATTTCAGTTATAGTTTTAAGAACTCCAGACACGTATTTGGGACCATATTGTGTATCTGCAGTAGAAATTTGAAAGCATTTCGTTTGCTAATTTTCTTTTTATTCACATATTTGCCATTTGTCTAAACTTTTGCATCGCAGTGTATAAGACTCTTACTGCACTGTACCGTAACTATGAGGGCGTAGTGAGGCGAAACTTTGCGCTCGTTTTTATTATATTCTATTTCAAAACATTAAAAGGATAATGGAATTTTTCGAAAATCAAATTTTATACTAATGTTGTATTACAAATCCACATTGAAAATTTTCTTATAGTATTAAGTTCTCGAATTTCTTGAATTTTGCATTTTTTTCATCTCACTGCCCCGGTCTCCTCTGTATTTTCCCTCTTGCGAGACTTTTATGCGCTAAAATTATGTTACGAACACCTTTCAATTCAAAAGCAGATTTCACAAATGCACCTCTCTTCACAGTTTGTAGATATTTTCAGAAAAACAGTTCAAGCATTAAAAAAAAGGCGCGAAAATAAGAAGAAGAAAGAAAAAATAGTTCGTTATCCTATCAAACTCATTTTTTCCATCAAAAAGGTTCCAATACATATATTGATGCGACATGCGAGATCTCTCCAACTGTTCGAATTTTCCATTACGCTTGGGATGACAATTGGGATTTACAATTGACTTTCCTCGTGAGGATTACACAGCACGTGATTCTTTTGTATGTTGAAAATAAACATCGACGCCCAAGAAAGAAATTTTATACATATGTATAATGGCGGAAGGAGAAAGAGGACATTTTCTTTGTTAAAGATCGAATAAATTTCTGCTGTTGATAAATGTCATTAGATAGTTCTATCCGAAAAAGCATTCCAGATTTAATGTGGAATTTAGACTTATTCAGTACCAAAAATTCAAGTTGAAACATTCATTTAATTACAAGTCAAATTTCAAACGAATTACGCAGAATGCAATATAATTTATATGAGTTCTAAACAAACATTTCACGTAAGATTGTAGCAGATATTCTTTTTGGGATATTTTCACGAACTGAAAATTTCCACTACCAGTCGGTTCGCATTTTCTTTAGCCGCTCTATCTGCTCGTGAAAGCCTATACGTTACTTCTACTGCTCGTAGAAAGTCTATACGTAGGGCAATATTTTTTTGCCATTATCGAAAGTTCGTAATAAAAATGTATAACACTTTACACTCAAATGACCTAAATATTCAAGAAAAAATAAAATAAAAAATCATTTCAAGCTTCAAGAGGGAGGGGGAGAGACTATCTGGAAAGATAAATTTAAATGATCCCTCTCTCCCACCTCTCTGGAAAATTTTCCCGAGAGCTAAATGGTACAGAAATGTTTAATAGTGTGTAAGATAATTTGAGACGACGTGAAAGGCCACAGGGGCTTCCCTAAAAAAAACCCACTTGGCTAAACTAAATTGGAAAAAAATAAACTAGCACAATCTACTAGCGCTAGTCACTACCATATGCAAAATAATTCTAGTTCCGGTCAGAAAAATTAAGGAACGTAACAAATGCTTTATTATACTATCTTAAAATTTTAAGCATTTTAAAATTCAATTCCACATAGCAAATCTCCTTAGTAGTCCTCCTCCTCAATAGCTCCTTAAGAGGGCATGTTAGCAAAAAAAATCAATCTCACCATACTCATTCATATTTAATAGAATAATTTCAACTTCAAATTTTTAAATCTTTTCAGAATGGTCTTTGTTATTCGGTGTATTTTAAATCAGTCTTGGTTTTACTTAAATTAGGTTAGACATTTATCGACATTAAAACCACTGGTTATCCGTAATATTTTAATACGAAAACAAGTGCTTAGATTAAACTTAACTTACCATCATTGGATCGCTATATTCTGCTTCCGAGTCAAATGCACTTTCGGAATACTAGACCATTTCACACTCCAAGGTGCTCGGGATTTCAAGTTTGCAAAATATTAAGACTTTGCGTGCATGAAATAACGTAACATTTTATCCAACACAACGAAATACAAAACTTTATATGCCGCTATTGTCCAAAACACAGAACGTTTTCACTCAACTTGATGAACGAAATAGTTGCTCTCCTCTGCTTTTGCTCTGCGTTTAGGACGAATAGGCAGACGTTTTCCGTCAACTTATGTTTAGCATGGCGGTTACAAAGAAAGCTTGAATGGCTCATATTGATGAATACAATTAATTGCTGATGATTTTCCTTCATTTTAAACTTGCATGATGTTTACAACCCCCCCCCCCCCCCCCCAAATACTGTCTGATCCTCTTAGGTAAAACCTTCCGCGCATTTACCCATGCGTCAGGTCTTGTCTGATCTTACTAAAATAGGGATTTTAGGTAAGATAAGGGGGAGAAAAATTTAAGTATCTTGAGCCGTATCAAACAACGTGGAACGATGCTAATTTCAAATGCATAATTTAGTTGAGTATGTCAAATATATACCAAGAGCAAGTTTTAAATTGAAAACTTCGGAAAGTTATCACCCACAACCCATCTACCCTTTTTTAAGTGGAACTGTTCGCGTGTGCCAGGAACGGTTTTCACGGACGGACAGTATAAGTTAGAGGACCAAGGATCCGTATAAAAAGATACATTTTGTATTTTATGACTTTTTTTTTTCGTTTCAAACTTTTAATGTCTTAATCTAAACTTAATTTTGAGTATCTTTGTAATTGGAAGTATGCATCTAGGACGAACAGTTGCGAAAATAAAGGTCTTGGAAGTTAAACCGGAACAACCTGCACATTTGCTTCATATTATCTTGAACGAAATCGATATCTTGGGCAAGATGACGAATAATTTCCTTTTCTAAAAAAGACGCGATAAGTCACGAAATTTTTAAATCATTTTTATGTTAATCACATGGACTTATAAATTAAGATTTAGCTCAAGAATTTCAGGTAACGAAGTATTAATTGATATTTTTTAGCTCGTGAAAAGTACAAAACTGTTAAACATCTCTTCCCGCGTTTTCCTATCAGAGCTGCACTTAAAGCGTGATTTAAAAATTCAGTTTTCTTACTTAAAAAAAAATAGCTTACTGAACCTTAACTGTGTCTGCATGTTGTATTGTTTTATACTAGTTTCCTATAGCTTTTTGAAAAATATATCAAAAACATAAATTCTTATTTACATCTTTAACTGTCAACAGGAATACGTTTGCATTTTTCCTTACCCCATTATACTATTTCTAAGCATGATTTTACAAAAAATTTCATTGCTGATTAGTTCTGATAAAACTGGCACTGATTGGTGTCATTAGTTAGTTGTGCTTCAAGAAGTAGCATTTATTTATTTATTTATTTTTTCATTATATGCCCCATAATTCCGTTATAAGACGGAAGTTCGAAGGATATTTTTATTGAATACCTTGTCTTCTAAAAAGGTTTTATATTCATAAGATCTCACTGTTGTCAAGTAAACTTCAGCATTTAACAGTTCAAATGTTTTCTTTTTCGGTGCTAAGAGAAAAAGATTAAGATCGCAAAATTTGAAGTTTATTTTAGATATCACATTTTAGCAGTGTCAGAAACTGATGGTGAAAAAAAAACTGAATTTTTGTTCGAACATGCCAAGATAATGGTGTGAAAATTTTTAACGATAGTGATGCAGTGGAAGCCGGTTCATTGAATCAGTGGTTAATTGAATCAACCGCTTTAATGAACCAAAACTTCAAAAGCAGAGCAAAATCCACCTTTATTGAATTACCGCTTATTTGATTCAAAACTGTTCAGAAAATACGTGATTCATATAAGCGGCGGCCACTGCACACAGTGATTGGTAAACAAGTACTAGTATATGGATTAGAACTGAAATGTGTTTTCTGGGGAAGTCTTTACAAAATTAGGCTCAAAAGTTTAGAAAAATTAAGTGATGCATTTGATGTATCGAATGTAAATCGCATACTTTAGAGAAAAGCAGCTTATTTTTTTCTCCAACAAAGTTAGAAATAAAATAAAAGCAACCGCAGGCACCGGCGAGATTCGAACTCACGATCTCCTGTTTACTAGACAGGCGCTTTAACCAACTAAGCCACGGCGCCGCCCGCTGCTAGGAAGAATTAAATGTCGACTCCGCCATAGTACTTAAATCAATGCCTGAATGTGGAAAACACCGGTTTGCTTTAGTTTGCTTCCGGTAATGAGCGCAGGTTTGTAACCAGACTTATGCTTCGGGAATGGTTTTACCAGGCACAGTTTTTCTTGATATCTATATGATCATTAAAATTTTATTTCATATTTATATTATGATTATATTGTTGCATTAGATGCTTAAAGAGAATGAACAAGAAAAATGTAAATAAATGACTTGACTTTTCAATGAAAGAAAAAAATGCAATGTATGCACTGCATACCTTCGCCCCTGTTAAATATTTGATCTCTTTTAATCACTCAAAAGAATAGACGCGAGGACTGTATAAGCGCATTTGAACTAATACTTCTGACATTTGTATTTTACGACACATAAAATGTGTTAAATATAAAGTTTGCACTTTCTTTCAACTGTTAAGAATTTTGGTGTTTTTGAAGTGGTAATTCAAAATTCAAACCGAGGAAAAAGGTGCTTTGCTTTGTAAGAAATGACGTTTGCAACAACTACAATAAAAATAAATACTGCAGATAAAACGCTTAATTTGTACAATTATTCAATGATAATAATTTCTTTTTTCAAATTAATTCAGATATAAATAAGAAAGTTAAAATTAAAATGAGGATAATATTTTCAGCAAAAAAATGTAAAAAAACTTTTTTGGAATAGTTTGAAAAATTTCAGAGGGAGTTTGAACCCAAAAAACAGTCCCCATAAATACGGCACGGGGTGAGTGGTTGTGTTATTGATTAGGGTGTAGAAAGTATGATAGCAAATTGAAATTTGCAAATTAGGAGAAAGATTTAAAAATAAAAAAAGTTGTGAATACATTTTTAAAGATAACGGATAAAATAATCGATGTTCACCATTCTCAAAGCAATATTTATCGAGGTAGCACAAATAACCTTTAAACGTTTTATTAACGTTTTTAAGCGGTTGTTACCAGAGCCGGATTAAAGATTTGGAGGTCCATAGGCGTTTGAAATGAGTGGGCCCCTTCACACCATATGGATTTGATGAATGAGATTTTAAATAACTGATATATATTGTGTACCCTGTGGCAGAATTTTTTTCAGCTTTCTGCGACAGATTTTCTAGAACCAATTTCTTTCTGCAACACTAGAATATTCTTCAATAATAAATATATATGCAACTCTCTTACAGTAATACAAGGTGTTTAAATTTATAGAAATGTGGACATTAATACTATAGATTCATAGGTTTTTTTTTCTGCCAGCTGTTTTATATTATTTTTTTTGCTCCCAATCACAAAAGTCTTTCGTCACACTGTCTCCCTGATTGTCTCTACTGACAATGTCGCTGTGTCGGCAGCTTTCTTCCACAGGGATTGTGCAAATATAATTTCATCATTTAAAATGTTTATTATGGAATACATAATCAATCATAATGATTCATCATGTTACAGGTATAGTGTTAATGATGAGCAAGGCTTAATTTGCACAGGGAGTAAAGCTTCTGCACTTACGAAATTTAACATTTTAGACGAAATTCATGTTATTCACGGGATAAAAAATAAGTTGTGTGCACTTTTGTGCTCTTGCACCCCTCTTGGTAGAAATTATGCCCTGGTGATGAGAAAGAAGTTGGATGGCAGTATGAATGCTTGCGTAAGTTCTATTCGCATATTGCATCAAATAATGTTCTTGCCGTTTAGCTCAGTGCCATCTAATGTTAAAAAATCTGGTATGGGTCCCACACTACTTCCGTTTGCGTGTAAATTTCTTTGCAGATGCCTTAGTGTTAAAATAGTGCTAGGAGTGAGCAAGATAGCAATTCGAACATTTACACCCCTAGTTTGCCACGAAACAATGCAAAAAAAAATGTTTTACAATGATTCATTTTCTAAATATCGCCGATTTTAACATCATTCAATGGACTTTTCGCAAAATATCGCCATTAGCGCCAAATTCAAAAAATAATTTTTTTGCCAAATTAGCCGCCAACTTGGCGATATGTCGCCAAGTTGGCGTCAAACACTTTCCGACCAAAATCGGTCGCGCCAATTCATCTGCATTGAAATTAATCAACACTGATTTACCCCAAAAAAGGGGCAAAACACCCTCTTGGGAACATTCGAATGCAACCTCAAGGGGAGGTGCACAACTAGACCCCCCTCAGAGCCTTCATACCAAACTAGAAGCTTCTACCGCATATAGTTTTTGAGTTATGCGACACACATACAAACATACGCACTAACATGCGTACATACAGACGTCACGAGAAAATTCGTCGTAATTAACTCAGGGGTGGTTGAAAAGGATTTTTCGGCTGGTTATATGTTGGCAGGTACGTATGCACGTGCTGACAGGTCGAAAAAACGACTCAACATTCATTCAGGGGTGAGCAAAAACAAAATTTAGACGCGAATTTGAGGGGAAAAAATTCGCGATCACAATACTTCCTTTACTACGTAAAAGGAAGTAAAAAGGATATCTTCAGGATTTCTCGGGGCCCCTTTAAAACCCCGGGGCCCATAGGCAACTGCCTACGTTGCCTATTTAGTAATCCGGCCCTGGTTGTTACAACGTTAATAACCATTTTACAACCTTTAAAAAACGAAGTGTGCTGCTTGGGTAGACTGACTAAAGCTCGTTCTCTCAAGGTCCGCAAATTTCGATTTTGTCCCATTTAAAGTCAAGAAGGGGAGCTGATCCCTTTCCTAGTCGGAGAGAATTTTATGTATTTACATTTATGCGGGGGGGGGGGGGGCTCAAAAAAGATTCATTCATTAGATACCGTTGCTTCACCCCCACCCCCTCCCTCCTGAAAATTTGAAATGACAGGCCTGCACTGATGTGAGTAATGAGAAGTAAAAAACAAAGTATAAAATATTTCTGGTGACAATTTTATTTACAGGCTCAATATAAATTTTTAAACAAAATATTATACAGGGAGTTCCGTTTTAACCTGCATGACCTAGACCTTTATTTTCGTAACCGTTCGTACTAGGTGCATACTTCCAATTGCAAACTTGCGCAAAATGAAGTGCAGAATTAAGATGCTGAACGTTCGAAGCGAAAAAAAAAAAAAAAAAAAATACGAAATCGAACTATCAGGTCTCCAAACTTATGTTTCGGAAAACATTCTCCATTAAAAAATAATTCTAACGCCAAAAAAAAAAAAAAAATAAATAAATAAATAAATAAATAAATAAAAAGATTTGTGATTAATTCTTCAAGAAATATTCGAGTTCTAAGTTTTCAGGGCCCGTGCAGAAGATTAGATCGGAATGACCCCCCCCCCTCCCGTTTATCATTTCACTTGAAGCTCCTATATACCGGCTTCAGTATATTTCCCCCCCCCCCCCCCCCAAAAGCGCAGTTATTGACAGCGAGTAACGCCGCATTTCATCTCTCGGTGAATATTTGTCGTACTAATGTCAAACGTTTTGTGTTCAAATTGCTTTTTTATGTTCTTGATTTCTCTAAAGACAGTTAAGGGACCTGAAATTCGCATAAAAAGTAAGATTTCGTATTTTTTAACATTTTTTTTTCACTTCAAATTTTCAACATCTTTACTCGTCAATTCATTTTGAGCATTTTTGTAATTGGAAGTACGCCTCTAGGACTAACGGTTGCGAAAATAAAGATCAAGCAGGTTAAAACGGAACACCCTGTATACTAGGAATACAATAATTTTCAGCTCAAATAAAACACAACGTTTCTAAAATACTGTAAATAAACTAAATCAGTGGAGTCCGAGCTTCATTAGTGCATACAAGCGTTTATTAGACACATGTTTTCAGAATTGAAAATCATTTCACCTCCTGCAAGAAGTTTCATAAAAAAATTGCAATTTTAGAATTTAATTTGGCATGAATCTGATAAATAATAACAGAATTTTATAGCAGTTACGCTCAGGGCCGTCGTCAAATGGGATGGGCGGTGCGATGCACCCCTTCACTTTTTTTAGAAATGGGGCCTCCAATTTTTGCCAAAAAAAAAAAAAAAAAATGGGAAGAAGCTCTCCGTATTCTGTAAAAAATAAATTTTAATAATAAATGAAAAAAAAAAAGTGTGAAAAGAATTTTATATTTACTATCCAACTAATTTGAAAAACATGGATTTTATGCAAGTCCGCCATTTAGGGGGGAGGGTCAATTGCCCCCCCCCCCCTGGAAAAATGCGAAATGACGGGACTGATGTTATGACCACTTCAACCCACCAGACCCTATTTGTTTTGTATTTTAAATTTATTACACCTGCTGGAAAACTAAGTAAAAAGGCAAGAATTTTAGAAAGTAATTTTGAAAGTACAAGCGCAGTACTAAAAAAAATTAAATATTTAAGATCCGCATTTCATTTCGTAAAATTCCTCTCATTTCCTTTTATATTCCAGATACAAATACCGTCATTTGGCGAATTTTCTTTCAAAATCTTGACACAAAATGCTCAAGGCATTAAACATAAGACTGATATGTAATATTTAAACAAAGCGATCCCTTGATTACCCGCATTAAAAAATATGTTAAATTAAAAATGATTCCCAATGGGAAAAAAAAGTTTTTTAAATTTCCTAGCGACCATGCAGTTCTTTGAATCAATATTTTTAAAAATGCATAAATTTAACTTAGGCATGATTATTTGATCTCTTCAAATTAAATTTAGAAAAGTGGAACTCATGATTTCATCAATGTCCTCTTTTTATTTATTTATTATTATTATTTTCTTTTCCTATATTATTCTTTTAAAATCGTAGTACTTTATTTATTTCTATTTTAGGTATTTACCGCCACATGTGTTTTATAACCTTGTTTAGCTACTGTATTATCAAATCGATGATTTTGAGAGGAACCAATTGGATTTTTTTAACCAAAAGGCTTGTGATGTTTGTTTTAATGGTCACTTCTAAAATAGTGCCGGATTTTTATTTTTCCGAAATGGCGCGGCGCAAGGACTTGAAACCGTCGCTCTTACCCATCTTATGTTAAGCTCCTAAGTCAAGTATTTCAAAAGTAAAAACTGAAGCATGGTACATTTATTAAACGTAACAGAAAAGTTATAATGCGGAGGATTTCTCACAGCGCAATTTAATGCTTTAAAGAAAAGAGACCAGGAACATTATAATATTGAAAACGCAATTTTCGTGTCTTTAATGACGTCAGCGGAAAGAAAGAGGTCTGGGATCTGTCCCTTTTTTTTATTCATTTTTAATGAGTTATAGACCTTCTTTGGAGCTAGGAAAAGAGGGTTTGGGGGAGCGTTTCTGCCCTCTAACGGAAGAATTTACAAAACTTTTTTCATCCCTCCATTTTTTTTTTTTTTTTTTTTTTTTGGCACAGCAGCTGTTTTGATGGAATTGGGCTGGGAGTTGTTTCATTATCCATCCTACAGCCCTGATCTTACTCCTACGATTTTAACGTTTTCTTGTACTCCAAGAAATTCCTGCCCTCCGGTGAGCGTTTTGGTAACGACGAAAAGCTGAAGACGTCTGTCAGGGGGCAGAGTTCTACGGCAGAGGGATACAAAAGTTGATCCCACGATATGACAAGTGTCTCAATTCTGGTGTGTGGCTATGTTGAAAAAGAGCTGAAACATTGCTGTACTTGTTGCCAATAAATATGTTCATGAAAAGGTGATTTTTTTTTCTTTTCCTTTTTAAATATGAAAACTTACTTTCTGGGTGCCCTTTGCAGTTGGGACTGGCAGATCTAATTTTGATGCAGAGATGTATGCTAATTATAGTAACGCTGCAGAGAAACTGTCTCATTAAAGATCCAAAAAAGTTGTGCTTCTCTTTGATTCTACATCAGCGATGCAGGGCATTTCATTCTTACTGCCATAAGAAGGTCACATAGTCCGCGCATGTCAAGAAGAAATTTTAAAATTACAGACCCGTACCAGTATGACCAGGCAATGTGTTCCTGGACACTGCAACATTGATAGCAATGAGAAAGCAGACCAGCTTGCCAAGACTGGATGCCATCTCCAGCAATATAACCCACCCACCACCTATGAAGACGCATGCCGCTTAATAAACCGCACAGTAATGAAGTTAGTCAGGACCACATGGGAAGCAGCCGCAGTTGGTAAAAGATGGGAACACCGATCCTCAGATCCAACACCATTTTGAACAACCTGCCATGGAAAGTTGCAGTTGCCACTTTTCTTATGGCAACCACCCACGACTACCTATAGAGTCATCTGCACCGAATAGGGCTTGCTGATTTGTCCATATGTCCACTGTGTTCTGCTGGTGGGCCGTGGTAGATCGATCGGTAAGGCGTCGGACTTGTGACTGGAGTGTCCCGGGTTCGATCTCAGCCAATCAAAGATCCACCGTCTTGATTAATGGTGGCTGGGGGATGTTAAAAATGTTGTGGTAACAAAGTCCTCCAAATGAAACGATACCTCTGGGGATGTTGGGCCTAGGGTTTGCTCGGCCCTTGGTCTGGTTCAAAAAGAACAGAGCGCTCTTCAGGGCCCTATCCCGGTTAAACCACAAGTTGTGGTAGGTACGGGGGACCCTGGAGTGTGTGATCTGATGTGTTCTGCTGGCAAAGGAACAGTCGACCATTTGCGCAGCTGCAGCGTACTTCAACCTCATGGTGATGACGATGAATTAAGGGGACGGGCTAGGCTCCACTGGACTGCATGGCGTCTAATGACTATCATGGCAAAGACAGGCATTGGATGATGATGATGATAACTTTCTGGATGCATCTCCTAGTACCATAGGATCTGAAATAGGTAAATATCAGGACTTGGCATTCAGTCAAATAATGCCAAACCATTTCATTCACTTCTTCATTTCCAATCTTATGCATTTTTCAGTTCATTGCTTCTTTTTTCTTTGACCAGCCCTGTTTAATATCTCTTCCTTCTATTATGTAATAAATTGTGTTTCAAACTATTTAATTTTTGGGCTGCTTGCAATACACTTAAATTTTCCTGTTCTTCTGCAAATGATGACTTTCAATATTTCAACTAAAAGCAAAATATGCTCCTTGTGACCAGCAGTCAATTCTCCACTTGCACTGTGCAGAATACTGCAAAATGTCTACAAGGAGACTGACACAATTGCACGACAGTATCTCTTGTGAAAAACTAAGTGAAAAAATCAC
This sequence comes from Uloborus plumipes, assembly GCA_038373865.1. Classification (NCBI taxonomy): domain Eukaryota; kingdom Metazoa; phylum Arthropoda; class Arachnida; order Araneae; family Uloboridae; genus Uloborus; species Uloborus plumipes. The sequence goes on from JAXGGA010000119.1 coordinate 206,809, forward strand.
CCAGAGTAGTAGGTGTGATGTGCTTGTTGGGCAGGGGGGGGGGAGACATTGTGGAATATTCAACAGAGGATAAAAGGGCTATTTCACACAGAATCAAAAGTGTGGATTTGGTCCAAACTGGCTCACGAAGTCATTTTATTGATTAGAGCACAACTTCCTTATTCAATGTTAATCGATTCAACTAGAGGAAAAATCATAGTGAACACCAAAAACAGTTTAAAAGCAGTTTTTTCAAGAAAAAACCGACCAATATTTTTATCTTGACAGGTTTATCCTGAAAATAGACAAATAAAGAGTTCATTTCCACATTCAGCAGTTGCCATCTTATGGATGTTAGTCTTCATTCAAAAATACAGAGTTTTCTGGGGAAAGGCGGGATTTTGTTTCATATGGGTTTCATTCTGGAGACGATTTACTTCATAAGACTCGACTTCAGACATTAAATAACAAAGAGGAGATAATGCACATATCAATATTTAAAAAATAGCATTTATTTCTCAAAATTATTCCACAGTTTTAAGAAAAGCATTTCATGTTTTATAGACATGTTTTACTGCATATAGTGCACAAAAACAAACAATATTCAAATGTTGAGTATTTAGCAATAACTTAAATAAAACATAAATATAAACAATATTTCTTGCCTTTTCTCTTAGCATGTGAACTTTCAAACCAAATTTATTCAAAGAATTTTTTCTTTCTCATTTACTTTCCTGTTTAATTTAAAATCATAGTTACAGTGGTAGACAAATTGCATCACAAGCAACAAAAACGTTTTCTGAGTTTTCATATTTTTTGCACTAAAATTTATTATGTAGCTGCAAAGCAAGGCCCCATGAGATAGTAGTTTAATATTAATACCTTTTACAGTTTAGATAAATTGCGCACCAAAAAGGGAGAATAGTTTCTCATGTTTTTTATGCAGCCAAATCATCACTGTGTACGGTTAATTTTTTTTTTTGATATCACAGAAAAAAAAGACTATCTTTCACTTCAGCTAAAGAAGGGTTTAGGACAAATGCAATAGTCAAAAACATCAGATTTTATCAGTTTATAGTTTCAAGAGTATTTGATCAAATTAAAGGTTTAAATGGGTGACATCAAGAGAAAGAACAGATCAGGTTCAAACATCCATGTACGAAAATAGATATCTGAAATAAATGTGCTTCTGTAAAGACAAGAAGTATATTATGTGTTCCTGAACTGAAAATCAATTAATGTTGATATGTAGTCCTCATTCAAGTATTAAAAGCTATTGGTCATTTTCGCGAAAATTGTACACATCATGTTCAACACTTATGATTTTTCAAGAAAGAGCCCTCACCATTTTCTTTTTAAACATTAATACAACTGTAACTTAGTAGACATTCAATAACTTAACTCAGAAAAAAAAGAGTAAGAATAATATTTTACTGATGGTAGAATTCAATATGGCTAACTAACTGCAGAAATTATACTACTTAGTTTTCTCAAATTAGTAACAGCTTCAATATAATGTTTCATTTCATTCTCAAAAGGGCTGCAACAGAGTGGACAACACAAACCATATAAAATATGGGGACATAAAGGGAAAAAAAATTATGCTAGGAGCGAAATTTTTTTGTTTCTAAAACTGTAGAGCTCAAATAATTTTTGTGAAAGATATAATTTACCTGATATTTATAGTTATATTTTTGCATGATCTTAAATTAAACTTTTAATGATTTGAAGTTGGGACACCTAATATTTACCAACTTGTTCCCAAAAAAAAAAAAAAAAAAAAACTTTCAAAAAATATGTACGTAAAACCCATTGATATTTTATCTCTGCAATATGGATTATATATATATATATATATATATATATATATATATATATATATATATGTGTGTGTGTGTGTGTGTGTGTGTAGTTGCTATGATTATTAAAATTTCAAAAATTAAAAAAGCATTTTGTACTATTTTTTAAGAGAATACAGAATATGATCAGTAAGTTTATCATTCAGGGAAAAGGTGTTTAATTACACGAAAACAAAAAAGAAAACTTGATCATGAGAAAAAAAAAGATAGATTCATAAATGGCAACAAAAGATGAATAGATTCAGAAAAAAGGAACTAAGATAACTCGACCATGTGAAAAAAAGATGCATGTTGCAAAGTAAATTTCAGTCAGCCACTGGGGAAAAATATCTAGCAAGGAGGTTCAATAACTGAAATTAACAGATAGAACTAGGCATCACTTTTCATCAACATTTAGGAGAAAGCTTACTTACATATAATTTTTGATATTTTTTCAGTTGCAGTGAAATGTAATTTGACGAGATTAACACCCCATTATATGATAAAATTATTAAGTAAGGTATAACTTGACTATAGCAACATACACTTTAATATTAATCACAACATTTGTTTGTTATTCTTTATATTTCAAAGTGGTAAATATTGCATTTTTCACTATTAGAATTTACTACTAGATGTGCCAGTTCAAAATTCTAAACTTTTTTAAAGGAAAACAAGAGCACCAAAGGAGAGAGTTAACAGTTGCTTCATAAAAAAAACATGCACCATCCCAAACAATATATTTTGATGAATTGCCTTTTATATTGCGGATCCCTCATACAAAAATTATTTCTGCTTCAAGTTGATTTAACAAGGAAGTCATTTTTTAGCAGCTTTGTAATTGTTGACGAGTTGTTGTGAAAGAGAATCAATGATAACAATTGCAAAAAGTGCTACTTTTAAAGGAGCTTATTAAAAAAAAACACAAGGTTGGGGCAAGAGTTTCCAGCTAATCAGTTGTTGCCAGTAGCTAGCATTATTTATGGTATTACCTGGTATAAGATATTTGTGGAACTCATGTTGAACTTACCATTTTAGAATCATATAAATTAACACAAACACATGTCTTGTATTTCAATGGTCATAAATGCTTTTTACTCAGTTTGAAACTAGACATGTTGGCAAGATTATTATAGCACTGTATTAACTCAAACTCAGTTGCATATCAATTGCAGTTATCAACTACTGTGCTAGTAATGAATTGATACAGGTTTTGAGACTGAACTTGCAGTTGCTTCCAGCATCATTCAGGAAAAAATTAAGAATCATTAATTGGCACTAGGCATTTGATTTAACATTTATTGTGTACAAAATTAATCCTGTTTGTTATTATAATGTAACAATATCAACGTTTAATAAAACACACTACTTGCACACTTTTATCAGGTAATGCAGGGATTTTTTTCTTTTTTCCCTCACTGAATTAAATTTCAAGACAGAAGCTCAAAATGGAAACACTGAAAAAGCAAATAACAATCAGATCATAGCTTTTATTCATAGCTAAATACTTTCATAATATAGCACAAGCCAGAATGGCAGAATCACAAGGAACATGACCCCAATATCTTTTGAAGTTGTATATAAAACTTTTGTTACATAATATCACAATCTTATGCCAAAGAAGTGCTGAAAAGATAACAATACCAAGCTAGGGTTTTCAATATGCTGATCAATACTGATTTCAATACTGAGAAAAAAAATTTAAAGCCAAATTTAAATAAAACATTGATAACTATATTTACAAAGAGAAATCAAAATAAAATATAAGATAATCCAACAATAAAAAGACTAGTTTAAGAAATGTAAATAGGATTTTAATGCAGAAAAGAAGGTAGAACATAGCTTTAAGATTTGGATATAGGGAAATGAAAAGAGCAAACTATCCACTAAAAACCAAATATGCACATAAATTTAAATGCACAGAGTAGTGACAAGCAAAGCATGATAAAATCTAAAACAGAAAAGCTTTTACTTGCATATTATGCATACTGATAACTCCAGGTAAGATAAAGTTAAATAAATATCAAATTGTACATATTTAACACAAGTTTTTAAAAACATGAAGGTAAAAAAATGTATGAGCTAATGAAAATGTAATGAGTCACATAAAATTAGACTTTGAGTGATAAATTATAGATAATTTCAATCCAAAGTAAAATTAAGAGAAAAAAAAAATAAGAACAAAACTGAATGAGTAAAAAATAAAAATTTACATTGCATTGAAGAGCTAAAAATTGTTTTTTTCTTTGATGAGTATAAAACTATGTAAGCCCTAAAAATTAAAAGAGGCACAATACTGCAGGAAAAAAGGGCTTAAATAAACTTAAAGGCACTGTAAAAATGTGCAAACATATAATGCATTTTACAGCTATATTTTCTTTTATCTGATTCTGTAATATGGCAACTTTAAACAATTGCATTAAATCATATACATGCCACTTACATTCTTGTAATAAAGCTTGAATGTTTTGGTCAAGGACTTAAAATGAATAACACTTGAAAAAAAAAATCATGTTTAAGATGCATTTTAAAGAAACAATAACATTTTTATGTACAATCACATACATAATGTGGCAATTTTATGTGAGGTGTAAATATAGATATCTATACAAATATGGCTGATGTTTTGAGTATATGTAAATTCCAGTTAGAACACAGACAATATGGTACTTAGAACAAATATTACGTTCCACTCCTTTAGCTAACTTTAAAACAAAGTCTAAGAAAATGATTAAAATCACATTCAGTTACTGTATCACGTGTACGTAGCACTGAGATGGATAATACATCCACATACCATAATAGCTTTATGCTATTTAAATATTGATTTATTTGCACAAAAAATACTTGATGTTTTCTAGTGACATGATAGCCATGAAAAGGAAAAGGATTATATTACACAGTTTCATACGAGACTCATACAGATGAATATTTACAGTATACTAAAAATAAATCTCATGTAATCTACATAAATCTCATATGCAAAACATTTTGTGATTAAACATATTACTTGACAAACAATTTACATCCCTCTCCTATCATGATTTTCATTACAGAGTACAACTACAAGGGAATATGGACACAAGGGGTTATGATTACTGAACTGTTGTATTACACAGGAAGGAGATGATATAAGATTCATCTATTTAGACAACATTTCATAATTCATCTTTCAAAGAAAATATCAATAAATGGATCGCCTAACACAATAAATTCATTCTGTGCAAATTGAGTTTTGCTGGGAACATGTGAATGTATCTACAAGGTTTTACCTTTTTTGTACGCAAACAAAAACGTAAATATACACGACAAATAAGTTTAAAAAATGCATATCAGCAGAACAATATTCATATGACCTTAAAATAACATTCAAATGAATTCATAAATACCATTATGCAGATGTTTATCTTAGGTATACGATCATGATAGTCCAAAAATTTACATTTTGATGACACTCACTTTGAAGATCAAGTACAATAATTATAAATAAAATCTAAATTCAAACTTAGTTTGTAGTATCACATTTTCCCCCTACAACATAAGCACATTTCTCCTAAAAACAGGTTAAAAACAACTACAACCTATTAACAAAGGTAACTTAAAAGTAGAAACTTCAGTACATATTACTGTTAACGTTTTTAAAAATTTACACCATAGCAACATGCAATGACACTTGTTGCAGAGGCAAAGACATAGCCATGTTGAGGCACACAATTGTTTAATGGAAGCATGTATAAATTAAAACATCACTCTTTTACAGAAATGGATTGTTAGCTTGAGGGCTAGAAGAAAATGCAGTGACATTAGGAATAGATACTACAGGAGTAGGCATTACTGTAGGCGGAACCACAATACCAGGTTGAATTGCGGGGACAAACTGCATTTGAGCTCTAAGTTGGTTTATAGTAGGAGGTGGCGGTCTAATTGCTTGAAATGGATTGTTTACAGGTGGTGGATTTCCAAATGGATTCCCTGATCCAGGCTCTGAAATGGTATATTAATTATTACTTTTCATTATTATTTACACCATATATTGAAAAAAGGAAAATACACTTCTATACTAGGTAAAATATATATTAAGATCTATGCACAAAAACATATTTACCGATTGCTAAGTGCAGACATCTTACAACTGAAACAGCTGCATATTTTTTAAATAAAAGTTTCATGAAGAAACATTTATCTGTTGCCAACACAAAAACTTAACATAGTACAGCTTGAAATTCGTTATTGGCGACTATTTGACAATTTGGAATAAAAATATATTTCAGCTAGACATTTTACTGTTTACCACACCCTCATTGATGAAAATTTCCAGTAATAAAACATGTATTTTCAATCACAGGATTATACATTCAAACACTGATTGAAGTAAATATGCTCACATAACATATATGTTAATGATTACATTAGTGTTATCCACGGCCCAGGAGCCAAACTTATTTGGATTTTTTGAAGCACAATTAGAGCAGGAATAAGTATCAGGCCCTATTACATAAATGATTCGCTTCACTTTCAGCCTGATTTCTAACAAAAAAATAATGATTGTTTTTTTTCCTATGGTTTCCTACTTTAAGGAGTTAAAATGAAACAGGTCTAGCATGTGCATAGCTCGGAATGCTAAACTTTGTGCTATGGAATCAACACTTACCTCGATCAGATCCTTGGGTGCTAACTAAAGCATCTAAATTTACCAAGTTTGAATTTGGACCCAAGAAAGTTTCAGGTGTTTTTCTCACATTAGCAAAAGAGTGGCCATTCTCTTTTACTTGGGATGCACAAGCAGCAAATGATTCCTTTAACTCAGCCATATCAAATGGATTCGGGGTCCCTCGCTGAATACTTGTATCTGAAAATATAAACATTTTTTAAGATTAAGAGCTTCCATTAAACAGTAAGAACTTTTGTTCAAAATTAATGTGGCAACTTTCATAATTTCCAGTAATAAATTATATAATATTCAAAGCCATAAATAACAAGGGGAAAAAATTGAAACAAATTGCTGTAGCTTATAAAAAGTTACACTGAACAATATCAGTAAACAGGATATTATTCAGAACAGCTCAAGATTTAAAACATACCATGACACAATTCAGTTGAAGTATTAGAAGCTCTGTAAAGTCTTTGTAGTGTCTCTAATAACTGAAATGTAATTTTTAAATCTTCTTAAAAAGGTCAAAATTTTGATGTTGACTACATTGCAAATCATGATGATAGGATTTTATAAGGTGATCTACTGGTTTAGCCTAGACAATTTACTTATTGCTTCACAAATATTTAAAAAAAACACATTTATTTAGACTTGATAGAGAAGTTATTAGAATGAACTCATTCGCATGGAACTCAGATTATTAGATAGAATAATTATTCATGCATCATGGGAAATAGGGCAATTAAAGATAGAGTCAAACTATCTCCTTTAAAAAGGTCAAGAAAATAAGAACACTTTAACAAAAAGTTTCAAGAAAACATTTAACAAAGTTTTAAGGTACTTAAGTTTAGTGAAACAAAAAAAAAAAAAAAGGTAAGCAATAACATATTTCGCTGCTATGGTTTTGAAAAGAAAAAAAAAGGATAAATGACAATAACATTTTCATTAAATAAAATAAAAGGTTGAGTGAACATATTTTACATTGTATTTTTGTAAAACAGAGAATTATTTGCATATTTTATAAGAAAGTAAGCTTCAGATTTGAAATGTCTAGGGGTGACATGGTGCTAAATTCAACCCTGGTTGTAGACAATCATAATTGTCAGTAACCGCACATTTTTGCACTTGCCAAAGGTTCTTTTAAAATTGAGACAAATATTAAAAGCTGGTGTAGCAAGTATTTTATTTTCTGTGTAGAATTATGCCTTTCACATAGTATGTTGATGACATCTTTTATTTTTCTAATAAAACTAGAAAGCAGTCACACAATTAATTTCCAGTTTTGAGATGCGTAAAACATAGTGAGCTAAATAAATGATTTATAGCTGGTAGCCTCAACTCAATGATTTATAGCTGGTCATACTCAAATTTGAAATTTAAAAGTAAAGGAGTTTAAGAAGTTTTGCAGGAGTTCATTTCAACTTTTAAGGACTGTTTTTCAGGCAAAAGATATACATTTTTAACTACATATTTCAAAAAATATTTTTGACAAATCTCGTATTATTGAATTTTGCTCTCATACAATACATTGAATAACATACTAAATTGAAAGTCAAATATGCATTTACTGTTTTTTAAATGCTAACAGACTCATTAAAATTTGAATATGAAAAAGGGGAGGGTTACCATTGAAAACTATTTCAGTTTGAAAAGGAATTTTTTAAAAAATGAAAAAATGCAAAAGAGACTGATTGAAAATTAGACTTTTCTCAAAATTAAGACCAAGTAATAATCTTGAAATCAGAATCAACATAAAAAAAATATGAAAATAAAATTATAATAAGTTAACTAAAAATAGTAGAGGTCAAAATAAATTCCAACTTTCTTAAACTTATTGACAATTGACACTCTTAAACAGCACAGAGTTTCGTTTAAATTTTTTTAGCTTAATGGTTTAAACGAAAAATAAAATTAAATTTTAATTGTTAACCTATTGACAAAGTATCGTAAACATCATAAATGTAAAACATCTTATTCCAATGGTGGATGCTAAGAGATCGCGTTTTCAAAATGAACGTGTATAACAGGGAAAAAACAATTTTCGAATGTCTTTGTAACAGATCTACATGATGAATATATAGTCGTCGAAAATTTGGAGTAAAGAAAAAAATTTTGGGTGTGGGATAAAAGCAAAATGAATATTAACACGCGAAAAATTACATGAATTCCGGTATAATACCCGACCAAAATCACACCCGGAATTTGTGGTAGAAGAAAATATTTAAGGGCATGTATTAACAAAATAAAAAATAAGGAGTTTGTAAGGAGATAATGCCAAAATTCAGGATTCTTAAGAGCCCTTATTTTCTCTTTTTAAAAAGCAGGAGCTTAGGAGTTTGCAAGGAAGGTACAAACCCTGTTTTAGATGTGTGGCTTTAAAATGACAGGTAATTTAAAAGAATTGTTTTAAATAGCTTTTAATTTATTTTATACTGGTGCAGTTGTGCTTGTGTGTGTAATTTACAGTATTTAAATTCCCTAGGAAGTTGAAATAAATATTGTCTTCATCACCTTATCATAATGTATGTATTCTGCAAAGTTACATAACTGATGCCATACAAATATTGTTCGGCAAAACTCTTAAATCTTATTATTAATTAAAGTGAATAAACTTCAACAACATTGATAATAGAAAAAGTTGTTTAATTACATTTCTTCACAACAGTTTTTGGTTGTATTAGAAGCTTTCAGCAAAGATATTTTCATTCTAGTATTTTCTGCAATAATGTTGGGGTTCTTAATAGGTCAAAATTCCCAAAATCAGCACTGTCAAAAGCCGTTTTGTTTGAGCTTCGTTTTTAACCTTTTTGTACATGCTCAAGAATGAAATCAACTAGTTATGACATTTTGTAGATGTCTGATGAATATGTGAAAAAAAAAAATCATACAGGTAACCTATATTAGGAAGTACCATACTGTTGGGTGACTTTAAACAATGTATGTTTCAATACAGTAACTAAATATTTTTTAATATCAAAATCAACTTCATTTCAAACTCTCTACAAATAGAGAATGTTTTACCAGGAGAGCTCATTGCTGATCTCTTATTCATGAAATCATAATCATCTAGTTCGCCATTGGAGCGACCAAGAGCTTCAAACGAAACACTGGCTGATGTAGACATTCGAGGAGCAAATGTTTTAGAGGCTAAAATGAATGGAAGAATTATTAGATTTGATCACCTAATCACAAATTCACTAGATTTGATCACTCAAATGAACATTTACTCATTCAGGTTTGTTGAATAAAAATTTGATAAATACTTTCCTAAAATCAGACTAAATTTTTTTTCTTGGCAGTATGGATGCATTTTTATGACATAACATTTAAGTCAACAATATCTATAATAATCATACATGTAATTTGTCTAACACAAAAGCTTTTGCTGAATTTTTCCTTAGTTACACATTTTATTGAATGAAAATCAATAACACACTTCTTTGAACCATCTACAAATTGTGTAAATATAGCACCATACCCATATATATATATATATATATATATATATATATATATATATATATATATATATATATGTATTATTTAATTATAATTTTTTAAATAAAACTAAAAGACCATTAGGGTTTTATTTTCAGAATGTTAAGGATGACACTTCCTTTACTTTTATTAGTTGTTGTTACAATGATTTATTCTCTTACATTACTTATTTCAGAGTCTTTATTACATGTAGTGAACCTATATTTTCAAACTAAATTCAGTAAGTACAACTTCTGCTCCATTTTTGTAAAAGACATAACACAAGTTTTATTTTTAAAACTTAAATTACATAATTTATTTAGTAAAATAATATGAAATAAATGCATAGTATTATAGTACCATGCAAAGAATTAAAAATGTACTGCAATTAATATTATCCACTTTCATTTTGCTATTACAAATACGCATTTTAAATTTTACATTTTTTTTCTTACCGTAATGAAGACCTGCATGTAGTACTTCCAAGAGAAAAAAAACATTTAACTTTTAATTTAAAAAAAAATGCAATATTCTGAAAATACACATTTGAGTTTTACGATGATATGTATCATAGCAACATAACTGCAATGTGAAATTTTGGCGTATGGTATCAAGAAAAGTGCCAATTTAAGTCACAAATAAATTTTCCAAGCACTTCCAAATAAAACCAAAAATTTTTCTATTTTCATACTGCAAACTTCGTCTCACATACAATCCATAACAAAATTTTTAGATTTTACTTTAATTCGTGACAGTAAAACTCTTTTTATAGCTTCAATGTCATGTTGGTAGAGCATCACACATTCAAATCGCAAATTTAAAAAGAAATCCTGTGGATTGTAAAACATCGCAGCAGAAACATATACAGTATAACATCTTTAATTCGGAATCGTCCGGACCACGGCAATTCCGAATTATGGAAATTTCCGAATTATAGAACTTATGAATAATAAACCGTTGAACCGAAGCGAAATGTCGTTTTTTATTGAAATTATGACAATAATAGCATGTTATGTGAATTTTAAGTGAAAGAAATTAATTTTAAACATGTATTTGAAACAAATTAAGATTTTGATTAGTAGCACCATCTGTTGTCATCTCCGGAAAACAACGATTTATTTCAGATATATGGTTTATAAATTAATCATTATAGCAATAAATGAGAAATATTTCCTATTTTAAAATGCTAAGGCAAAAAAAAAAAAAAATGATGTTAAGAGGAAAACGAAACATTGATGCTCCATTAAAAAAAGTTATAAATATGAGAAAAAATACTGAAATACATTTATTAAATATAAGTTTTAAACAAGAATTTTCAACTTTTCTTTAACATATCAAACAAAGATAATTGCTTCATTTTAGGTTTATGGGAAACCAATTTCTCGCGAATTTTATATACGGTCATTAGTTCGTGTTCATCTATGAACGACCTTTGTTCAAGACCATTTATCGCGGCATCAAGTGTTTTAATCAGACTTTCAGTAGCAATTGTCTCTTCAATCTCTTCACAGTCACTCTCATCATCAGTGCTGTCATGTGTTTCTACGTGTAACGCGTTCTGCAAAATTTCCGCGTCACTTAATTTGTTCATTATTGGAGCACTGTCATCACACTCCAACACTTCAATTAAGTCGGATTCCTGGAAGTCGATTTTGCCTTGTTGCGCATAAGCCAACAAGTTCGAAATGTACGCTTTTTTGGGGGGAATATTAAATCCCTCGAACTCGGAATCGCTTTCATCATCAAGAAATAAAGTTTGAGGAATCAGCTTGTGCCATGCATTTTTCAGAGCATCACTTGAGATGCTCTCCCAGGCACTAGCTGCACAAAAAGATGCACAAAGTGCATCTTTTAGTGTGAACTCCTTCACAAAGTTGCAAATGCTCTTTTCCTTATTTATGGAATGGAGCATTCGTTGCAAGAAATTGCTCTTGTAATGAGCCTTCAATGTGTTTAGCACGCCATTGTCCAGCGGCTGTATAAGCGACGTGCAGTTGGGAGGAAGAAACATAAGTTCTTCATTCTCTGTAGATATTGATGCTGCATCAGAGTGAGCTGCGCAGTTATCGACGATGAGCATTATTTTTGCGTCGGCCGGTAGGTTCACGGATGAAGAGTTACTACGAGCTTTTGGCAGGAAGTGATTCTCGTACCACTCAGAAAAAATGTCATTCGACATCCAGGCCCTCTTACTGTTTCTGTAGAGGACTGGAAAAGTTTTGATGCCTTTAAAAGCACGAGGTCGAGCACTTTTTCCAATCACCATTAATTTTAACTTGTATGTTCCAGCCGCGTTTGCGCAAGCCAAAACTGTAATCCTCTCTTTCATATCTTTGATGCCTGTCGCGTTCTTTTCTTCATAAGTTGCAAGAGTTTTTCTGGGAACATATCTCCAAAAAAGTGCGGTCTCATCGGCGTTATAAATATTTTCCCGTGATATACTTTTTTCCTGAATAATTTCCATCAATTCATCGACAAACACCTCCGCTGCTTCATAATCCGAATTTATTTTTTCCCCGTAGATTCGAATTTGTCGAACGCCGTGGCGTTTTTTGAACTTGTCTAACCATCCGGTGGTGTAATCGCAGTTAGTTGTCAAACCCATTTCTGTGTGGTATCGCTTTGCTTGCGCGATAACGGCACATTCTCCGATCGCCGTTGCTTGAACCAATCAATCATAACTTTGTCGAAATCTTTGTTTCTTGCACCTTTCATCGTTTTTCTCTTCATCATCTCTAGAGGAGAATCGCTATCGGCAAAAAAAGCAAGAATTTCTTCCTTTTGCTTGATGATGTCATATACAGTTGATTTTCCGATTCCATATTCCTCGCATAAAGTTTTCACAGCCGTCCCTTGGTCGAATTTCTTTAAAATATCGACTTTTTTCGCGATGGTTATGGTGCAATACTTCGTTCTTTTCCCCGTCCCTGAAACAGGGGTGATCGAAAATCTCTTTTGACTCGTATTTACTCAAAACATCAATTCAATATTACGACAAAAAAAGCGTGATGCAGTAGAAGAAAACGAAATGGTTCAAAAAGCCAGCGGTTTTATATTTTGAAAAAAAAGTAACAACGAATACGATTGGCTGCGATTAGCTCTAAGTAACCAATCATAGTTTCTGTTACTTTCCGAACGAGTCCCGAATAATTCTGAAAATTCTAAGAGTTAACTTGTGGCGCCATCTATGGACAATCAGAGGAAATATTTTTTTTTTTTAAATGAAAAAATGTCCGAATTATAGATTTTCTGAACTACAGAAGTCCGAATTACGATGTTATACTGTACTGAAGGATATAACGTGTTTTATGTTTGTCTATGAAGATTAACTGTTATGTTTTGGATAAAATGAATTTAAATTGATAAAAAAATTTAATTTCTGTTTGTCACAAGTTTTCATAACATGACGAGAGCTCAAACTTCCGCGAAGATAATTTCAAGACAAAATATTTTTTGGTATCAATAAAGTGCGCTGGGTGAAGCCCTAACATATGATGTTAAAGTTTCGATTGAAAGTTTGCAATTTAGTTGCATTGAATTACAGGTAAGATTAGTTCAATCTTGACTTTTCTGTTTCTACCAAATGAAGTGTCATGTTGGCAGCGGAAATTAAGACACAAAATAAATTATTCTTTCAACCTGTTTTTGCACAATGGAAAAGAAACCTATAACTAAGGACATAATATATAAGGTGTTTTTATTTTTCGAATCTTTAATTAGGGATGTTCAGCTATCATATTGCGGGAAATTCGTCATGTCGGCAGTGGTCATGTCGGCAGCGTAGAAGTAGAAGATATTTATTACGAAACTGATGCGTGCGTTACCAATGTTTTTTCGCAATTCTTTCTTTCGAGTTTGTCGAGTTGAGTTTTAAAGTACAAAGCTAAATTTTCCCATTATTGAAGCAGTTTATTGTTCTTTAAAATTCTTCAAAAACATTAATTTTTCCGCAAAATTTGAGTTTTCAAACAAAATTACTGTCATTTTTCACTCTTTTCTTCTACATTAATATTCAGACCTGCGTTCGTAACTACTACCCAAAAATATAATTTTGTTTTAAAATGGAAAACTTATGAACAGTTTAGTGCAAATCTTCCTCCCAAGCCAAACTCTGACTGTCTTGAATTAATTCGTTTTTAAAGAATGTGTTAAGAATTTTATTTTTTTTTATTTTTTAACTATCAACCTATTTATCTGTTTGAAAAAAAATTTGTCGCACTTATTTAAATTTTTTAGTCTCTAATTTTATTTATGAAAAAAAAAGCGTTCAGGCTGGGTAAATATTATTGTATTCTAATGAATAATTATTTTCTTTTTAAGCATAAAAGGTAGTGAAAGTGTTTACTTTTATACACTAAGTGTGAAATCCGTAATTATTCGTCATATCGGTAGCATTCTCATCATGTCGGTAACGCTTAAAGACAACCCCCCCCCCCAAACTGGCGGTAAATGTTCACCTTGACCTTGCCCCTAATTTAAAGAAAAAAATTTAATTAATGTGTGTTTGAAACGCCCTATTAATTTATTTTCTGAGTATCTTTAAAAATTTAAATTTTCCATGGTCAAATTGGTACTTTTCCTGATATTAACCCGTATATTGGTTTCATTTTTCAAGGAATTGTCCAATGTTGTTATTTTCAAACTAAGTTGTAATAATGTAAAACAAATTTTATAAACTTGATAACCAGTTCTTAAGACTCAATAAACAGTTGGCATAAAAATAGCCTTGTTGTTGTAAAGGGAGGTTTGACTGTAATATAAAATTTGGCAAGTATAAAAGTTGCAGAAACAGTGGTAGGGGAAAATAAATTTTATAAATCACAACGCTTTTAAGGACATTTATTCCATAGTTATGTTATATTTTCTATTCACTATTTTTCCCAAAAATGAAAAAATAAAATTAAAAGACATGTATACAAAAGAAAGGAAAGAGAGAAATGAGTGCGCTAAAACTTATAAATAAAATTATGAAATGTATAATATCCATATTTAAGAAAACGTTTTAGCTCATATGTCGTTAAAATGTACAACGAAAGTTGCGTGCAATAATTACTATGAAATTAATTTCTAACAATATGTGTAACACTTTTTCAATGAGTCAACATATTTTTCTTTGCAAATGCACTAATTGATATTACTTAGCAACACTTAAGCATGTGTTTATAATATCGTAGTTAATTTTTCAAAGAAAGCAGAAATACTGACAGAGAGATTTTATTCTCAAAGGTGAATTGTGAATTTATCAGAAAACTAGCTTTTTTGGGAAAAATAAATATGTGATAGGTATAATAGTAAAGTATTGAAAAGTATGCTCTTGTAATACAAGGTTCTTAACAAATTGGATGCAATTTCAAATTAAAATGAAATTGAAACCTCTAAAAAATTGTTTTATATTATCAAATGCATTCATATTTTGTTGAAACATACAATACAACTAGTACTATAAGCATTTTTACAAGATCAGTATTCCATTTCATTGCAAATGATTTTCTTTCTAATGGATGAATATTCAAAGAAATATAACAATGGTAAAAAAATAGATTTTTTTTCCTTGTAATAATTTTCTGCTACTTTGTCCTAAATTTCTTTTCAATTCTCTGGGGCTAAAAATAATTTATTTTCATGTTTCTTAGCACGAAAGCACTTGGTAGAGTATCGCCTGAGAATTGTTAATTATGTGTGAGTGTTGTTGACCACCAAACTCATCAGTCAGTGATTTTTAAGTAGATTCAAAAGCATGAGAGGAAAGACATAAAAATCAACTTGGCAATTAATTTTCTTCAATCTTTTCGTAACATTTATTCTAAGCATCTACATTAATAAGCATAAAAATTTAGAACTATTACACATATTACAAAGAAACTGAAGCTTATTATATCGGTTTCATTATTTAAATAATCAAATGAAAGCATGAACGGGTGAATCTTATGTCTAGAAACTAAAAAAGGAAATGTTCAACATTAGCATCTAAATATTTTGATTGCCTGCATTTTTAACAGCTGCCCTCAAAAATTAAGTTTTACAAAGTTGTGGGTAGACATGTTGTTTTGTAATTTGAAATTTGTGGGAAAACAAGGATGTGTTCAACCTTTTAGCAAGTAGTGTTGCAAAGTGCTATTACCGGAAACAAAATATGTTTTGCAATTTGCACAGAACAATTATAGTTTTCTCATAAATTGTTACCCCATAAAAATAGGCATTTATTCTCAGTTTCATTTTATTAACTACTACATAATATCCCTTTAAAATCTATGAAAAATATATCTAAAATTAATACTTGGAACTGAAGGAGGAGATGAAGCACCACCCCAGGGATCACTGTTTCCAGCTGCAGCAGCACCTTTAGTCTGCCACGGATCTAAATCCTAAAGAAAAATAACAATCAGAGTTATAGATATCTTTATTAAGCAATTTAGAGAAAGTATTTTAGTGTCTACAAAGATAGCTTGTAGTACTACAAATATAATGTATAAATTTTTTTTTACCCTTTTTGTATCAATAGGAACATGTTTAAAGGTATACATAACATACATTTAGATAAGCTACTAATTGCCACTTTCAATGCTTCTTCAGTTAAAATGGAATTGAAAACATTTACCTTCCACAATTTATCAAACTTCAACTATAGTGAAGAATTGATTCTCATTATTATTTTAAATATACATGATTTGTGTGAAAAGTAATGACTATGTAGCAAATACACCTTGGCTCAGAGAAAAAAGCATTAGTGGGGGGAAAGTGAGTATGTTCATGGTTGTACAGCTGTGGAGTTTATTCAGAGAGTAAGGACAGACTTTTCTGTGAACCTTGTTTTCACCTCTTGAGTAAGCTGAACTCTTACTGAGCAAAGGAGAGTTAGAGTATCCTTTGTCTCCCTTGTAGTTAGTCTCACTTGTAGAGTCTAAGAGCTCAAGCACTTAGCGAATCTCAGGAAGACTGTACTGAAAACATTTCTTATCATAAAAGGCTTTTGGTAATGATTGTGTATCGGAATATTAAGTTTACCATTGGCACAAGGTATTCTTTAAAACTCATAAAAAAGACAGCAATGAAGTCACTGAGGCAAGATCATCAACAACTAACACTGAAGCTAATGTGACAAGTATGACTGAACTCTTGAACACAGACCATTGTTTGTAATCGGCTTTAACGCCATAAACGATATACTTCCTAAAAGATACAGTTTAAGGCATACCATAAATAATTAGGCAGTCTTCAGATTTTCAACATAACATTTTATGACAAATAATCCAGATAAAAACTGTTCAAAGCTTGTGACATGCTCCCGGGCCAATTCTATGGCTCCTCAACCAGAACATTTTGTGACAAATAATCAACAGATAAAAATTGTTTGAAGCTTGCGACATTCTCCCTGGCCAATTCTATGGTTTTTCAACCACTAGAGTCTTGATGTGACTTTTGATTTCTAATTTGCAGGCTTCATACTTCTAGGGGGTCAATCATTTTGGGACATCTTGCCTTGAAAACAATCATTTTTGTTCAGCATCAAAGATTTTTCATATTATTATTTTGTTTCCGTTTTTTCAGCATCTTTAAGGTCATTATAATTGACCATCCTAGTGGCAGAAACACTCCAGCATTGAAGTCCTCTTACAGACAGTTTTTTCCTGCAAGAGACAACTAATAAAAACAAACTTTAAAAGTTGTCCACATTTTTGTTCTCCTCATGAGCAGACTTTGCCTTATGGAGCTGTATGGAAAAATCTACAAGGGACAGCAATGCCTATATCAGGATACCTGTTCATTTCATTTTGCCGGCAAGATCAGGCATGGTTCAGTTTTTGCTCTCAAGAACATGGCTGAAGGAAAATCCTTGTCTTGCCTTCTGGATAAGGAGCAGTGCTCTCATCTCTCCCTCCTTTCCAGGGCCGAAGGAGTTGCCTGTTTTAGGACTCTCACTGGTCATGACTATTTGCAGGCCCATTTGCACAAAATCAACCTGGCCAGTTCACCCGATTGCTTGCTTTGCAACACCTCTCCAATGACAGGGAAGCATCTTTTTAGCTGTCCCTCTCTTATTGACATTCATTCCAATGACTACTTTCAAGCCCTCACACCTTCTAAGGCCACTTCATTTTTATACTGGACTGCAAGACGTCTTATGTTTGAAAGAACAATGGCGGGCGTAATTAAAAAAAAAAAAAAATCATTTTGCTGTGCACCTTCAGAATGAGCAAAAAATAACACGACCTTGCGCCCAGTAAAACTAGAGCATTTCTCCCAACTACTCCCTTTCTCCTCTAAAATTCCTTCTTTTTTTAAAGTCCTCCCCCCCCCGCAGAGTTTTGTCCCTCCCTGAATAAAATATAACTTGGAAGATTTCTTTGTTCCGAAGGCAACATTTTGCTCAAACCTTTGCTTTGCTCCCTTTGTACTTGAGCAGGTGTGTTTTACTCCACTACTGTTATTTTTTGTGTAAGATAAAGCTCTATTTTCTTTTTCATTCATTTGCATGCCATCTGCTCTGCCCTTCTCCGGATTTAAATCTGAGATTTTGTTGCTTTAGTAAAAACAACCAACTCAAGTTTTTTTACTTATTTCTGATTGGATTCTTGCTCACAAAATTCACTTTTCTTTAATAAGTGTTTAGTGAATTTTTACCAAATTCATATATCAGGGGCATCCCTCTCTGCCACGGATTTTGATGCACATGGTAATTTTTCTTCCTTTTTTGTCCCTTTTGAAACATCAGAACAGAAAACCAAAAATTTTATTTTAAAAGTTACTAGTTTAAGTTTAAAGGATTATTTTTAAATAGTTTTACTACTTGAGTGTATTTTTTAAGTCACATTTTAAAGTCTCCCACTTGCAAAAGGGATTTTTAAAAGTCTCTCTTTAAATCCTTCGATAGATTTTACACTTTCAGTTATTTTTCTCGTTTGAGTGCTCTATGTGAGAACTCAGCATATTCCAAATTGATGACATATAAGCTGCATGTTACACTCCTAATTTATGATATCAAGTGTTATTAACAAAAATAAAAAGGAGTGCATGATGCTTGTAAAAATTAAGATTAAGTGCTATAAATCTTGTTACTGAATTATACTGGTTTAATGTATGACTAATTTATTAAAACTACACTAGATATTTGCAGACAGATAATGAAATTTTCAAAGCTTGTCGTAGACAGCTGCAAAACTTTGTCAGTGGGATAACCATAATACCCATATTACATGTCTTTAACATTAAGCAAGACATCCTATTGTGCAGAATTGTCAGCAGTTATGCCATGATCGACATGGACAAAATTACGACAGTTCTCTAAATTCTTAAGCAGATTCTTTAAACAAACATTCCGTTACTTGTGAAAATTTAGAGAACTAAATAGCAAGTATTAATTGAAATTAAGACAGTATAGAAATATTCATTGAAATAAAAAAAATAATAATAATGAGAAAAAAGTTAAACAAAAGTTTGTATTCAAGTTAGACGAAAGTTTGATGAATAGACTGAGTTTTTAAATCATATTTCATTAAATTATATAATTGAACACTCCTACCTTAGGGACAGGCATTCCCCATGGATCAGTATTTAGTTTCGGAGCAGAGTGGCTAGTAGGAGATGTACAAATACCCAAAAGATCTGGAGAAGGATTTTCTTCTGAATTAGATCTATGATAGTTTTCCTGACTCTCCGTAAGAGCCATTTGAAGCCTGAGATCATCATTACGTCGTAGTCGTTCTTCTTGCTCAGCTTCTTCTTTACTCATAGCCAATGCCAACTGCAATTGCAATTCTTCTTCACCTGCAGTCTGTGGACGAGCATTTTCAAGCTCAGTACAAACAGCACCTGTGATGCAATATTTATTTCTTTGACTCACATTCAACAGCACACAACAAAGACAAATGTTTACAAACAAAAAAATTTAACTGATTCTAAAAGTAAATAGAGAATTATTTAAAATGCACTTGTGTGGCAAAGTTTTATTTATTTATTTATTTAATGTTACTTGAAAAATAAGTTTATAGATATTTTATAGAAAAAAAAAAAGATTTCAAGCTTTGAAGAAATTTAAAAGATTAAAAATTAAATAACTAAATTTCTACGACACTATTTTTGCACAGGAATAAAGAGGTAGTTAAAACAGCTATTTACAATTCATTGAACTTCTTGTAACACAAAATTGTGCTTGAAAATTTCTAAAGCAACAGAATAAAAGACTTTAAACACGCAATGTACGCTAGAGCAAGCTGGTAAAACTTAGAAGTATTACAGCTTCAATGATGATTCTGCTACGTCTTTAAACTTTTTCTCCAATTTCACTCATGGGTAAACTATGCTAAGTGAAATCACGCATGAAAGTCTATTTTTTCACTCGTTTAAAAAATGTTTTTGTCACTGATGCAATGCACATTGCAAAAAACTCTTAATAACAAGAATAGAATATGTGAAAAAGTCTGAAACTTAACAACAGACAATTGGAAGTGCTGTGTACATAATGCATTTGTTTGAAACATTCCATGAAAATTTTTGAGTGTAAAATTTTTTTATTTTGTATAACAATGACGACAATGCTATTAAATAAGTACTCAAACTTTTTGTATTTTAAAAAAAGATTTAAGTTGTTTCATGCCTAATTTGAGAGATTTTATTTATTATTAATATTAACACATAGTTACCATGCTTCACTTAAAACTAATCATATAACACATTAATATTTTTGCAAAAACATATAGAATAATAATAAGGTGCAAAAAATACATCATACAGAAAATTTTGATCGGTGAATAGGCAAAAGTACAAGTAGTTATCAAAATAATGGATGAACCTGTGAATAAAAGTCACAACAAGCTTTGTAACCTTTAAAAATCAAATTAGCTAGAATTTTTTTCATAAATAGCCATGTATACATTCTAGTAATATATGATGGTTCAATTGGAGTTCTGAAAGAACTGGATTTTTTTTTCAAATGCACAAAAAAATGGAATCTCTCAAATTTTCAAAGAGGCCAAATTGTTGGAGGCCGTTTAGTTATAGCAAGTGTGACTGAAACATCACAGTGTTTTGGGGTAATTAGAGGTACAGTGTCAAACACCATGACAGCAAATGCACAGCATGGTAAGACAAGCTCAGCAAAGCAAAATAGTGGGCGGAAAGAGAAGTTTCATGAAAAAGACCTGACGGGTATTAAAGCAGATTGCAATGTCTAAAAAGCGAACAGCTAGCAGCAGCAAAATTGATCACAGAGCTCAACCAGCAACTGGATTCACCAGTTTCAGTTGTTGCAGTTAGATGGCACCTTCATAAGCAGAACATTTAATGCAAAGTAGCGATTTGAAAGCCACTTTTCAGATTTTAACACTAAATGTTGTCTACGATGGTGTCAGAGTCATAAATCTTGGTCAATTGATGAGTGGAACGGATATTGTTTGATGAATTGTTTTTCACACTTTTCCTAACTACAGGACAGATACATGTTTGGAGGACACCAGCACAAGCATATGATCGTGATTCTTTCCTTCCAACTGCCAAGCATGGAGAAGAATCTGTCATGATATCAGCAACCACATTGTAGTTTTTTGCTAGACCAGTCGTAACCTTAAAAGGAAGGATCACTGGGCAGAAGTATAGACATAATAGCTGACCAGGTCTATCCTATGATGGAAACTTTATTTCCTGCAGAGGATAGAATTTTTCAAGATGAAATTGCGCCTATCCATCATGCTACAGGACTTGTCCAATCATGGTTTGACAAACACAACGAGGAAGTAAAGCATGTGCCTTGGCAAGCACCTTACGCTCAGTATAATTGAACGGTTTTGGTCTACTTTAGAGCAATTGATACAAAATCCATATCCTCCACCAGTATCTTTCCTAGTGCTCTCACAATATCTCCATAAAGAACAATACAAAATTCCCCTAAACACTTTTTAATACTAATTGATGTGATGAATCCAAGCAGTATTACATGCCAAAGGTATTCCAACACCATACTAATAAAAAATTCTTTAGAAATCTTAAGTGTTTTCACGATTTTGATAACTGCCTGTTAAGGTTCAAATAGAAAGTTGATCTGACACAGTTTCAGATGCAATTACAAAGTTATGAATAAAAATCTAAATAAAACATTACACTTGATGTAAGAAAAATAATCTTAGCACACATTTTAGACACTAAAGTAACTCACTGGATAAACAGACTGTTCAAAGATGAAAATAGATTAAAAAATCTATCTAAAATAACAATTATTTATGTATCTTAGTCTGTTGTCTTTTGTTTTCAATGAAGTGCCTTTTTAATTTAAATAAATTATCTATAAAAGCTTATATAAGTATCAAAGTATAC
The DNA here is from genome assembly GCA_038373865.1 of Uloborus plumipes. NCBI lineage: Eukaryota > Metazoa > Arthropoda > Arachnida > Araneae > Uloboridae > Uloborus > Uloborus plumipes. The sequence goes on from JAXGGA010000119.1 coordinate 229,060, forward strand.
ATAGTGTGAAATTATTTAGTACAATTAAATACCTCTAGCAGCTGAACCATCGGGAGAAGATTCAACGGAATCCTTGCCTCCAGGGGAACCCTAGATTAAAAAAACAATACTGTAGATTTCTAAAAGAGTGATCCACAAAAACAATTTAAAATAATCATCAACTACCAAATATATCTTATAACTCATACAAATAAACATTCAGAAGTTATGCTTTCAAAGCGTTTGAAATTCTAGTTGCTATGAGCTTGTTTAACCTATCAAAATTCATTAACAAAGAAAAAAAAATATCCCAAGCTCACACCAAGTATTCAATTCAAGCTGGGTTTCCAAGGATACAGGCATCGTTGCAAAGCATGCTTTACCTCGAGAGAAAAAACTAACTCCTAAATTTAAATCCTCCCCCCTACCCCCTTATATAAACTAAAAGTAATGAAAATTTTAGCTGTCATAAAATATACCTCTACTAGTATAAAGGTCTGTTTGTGTTTGCAAAGTCCAGACCAATCTACAGCACTCTCTCTCTCTCTCTCTCTCTCTCTCTCTCTTACAGGCTTAAAATTAGGCACAAAATTTCTTTGGGCTCTCAGGGTGTGCACCAACCATTTAAGTTTTGAATTAATTTTGTGGTAATTAATTTTTTAAGCTCAAATAAATTGCCTTAACATGGACACAAAAAAGCTGTTGTATACCTTAATATTTTACTTCATTTGAAAGAATGTTTCCCCTTCACAGCATGAAGTGTGCTTAGACTTTCAAGCTAATTAGAACAAGAATTACAAAACGAAAGCGTTTCTAATTTAGCCAAAATCCTATATTCAATCCACATTTCAAATTCTTCACTGCCCTAGCAGATAATTTAATTAGTCCTGTAAAACTAGTTTAAAATAGGGAGTTTTTAGGAAAAAATTGAAACAGAAGGTTTCTTCACACAGGGCTCGCAGTAGACTTTTTCAAAATTTTAGGGGAATTTTAGGAACATTTTGACAAAATTGTAAGAAAATTTTAGGGGTAATTTAAGATTTTATTTGATTATAAATAAGTCCCTAATTGTATATAGTACCTGACAAACCAAACTGAAAATGCATTTTATTTATTACAGCATAAATTACAACCTTCAAATACCTCCGATACAAAAAATAAAGAGTCAAAACAAAAAAGAAATAATGCTTCAATGCTATATAACATGTTCATAATTTTCACTTTCAAAGACAGACATATCTGAATTTTCTGAATTTTTCCAGTTGATGAGCTTCTACAGATATTAATTCTGTTCAACAATTACTTGCATAATGTTTTAACTACAACAGCTTACTACAGCTGTTTTTAAACGCTATTTCTTCACTAGACGCAGAGATAATATTCATTCTTTAAACTCATTAATATTTTTGCAATTTCAACAAATCTACAAATTTACATTTTCCCCCCGCTTTTTCCAATAAATTTGTCTTTAAGTTTTTTTCTATATCATTTTTTTCATCTAGTAAAACAGCAGTGCCCAGAAAACAGTTTGTTAAGTTGACTCGTTTGGCCTGTTATATTCAAATCGAAAACCATCTCGCATCACAAAACAATTTTTAGTTAGTAATTTTCTCCCCCCCCCTATGTTTTTGAATGTAATATAAGAAACTAAAAACAATTGATTTTCCATTGCCGGACAACTTTGGTAAATCTTAATGAGTAAAATTTTCTGCATATATCATTAAGTAATGCCACAGCTTTATAAATTCTATTAGCTGTGCTTAATGCACTTCGATTTCAAGGTTTTAAGATTATCTAAAAACAAACCTGCTTGTTAATATTTTTCTTCAGTTTTTTAATCACCAGAAAAGTTTCCTTTGGATAAAGTTTTTAGATTCACAACAATCCTTTGTTTTGAAACCAATAGCGTAATATCTAGGGATGGACCGGATATCCGGTAACTATCCGGTATCCGGCCTATCCGACTGATATTTTAAGTATCCTGTAGTTCCGGATATCCGATCCGGGTGACTGCCCCGGATACGGATATCCGGAAGATTTTTGCACGATATCCGGCAAAGTATCCGGTATTGATGTGGGAGATATCCGGGATTGATGTGAGGGTTATCCGGTATGATGTGAGGACCGAATTGAATATTTTCTTTTTTACAAAAATCCCAGTTAAAAAATTCATTGTTTGATCAACCTTTTAGATGATGTAATTACATTTCATCTTTCCTTTTTACCAATTTTTGCTTCTAAAACAAAAATTATATGTCATTTTTTCGACTTTGTACTGGACATGAAAGCATTCTGCATATTTGATTTTTCACAATAGCCAGATAAAGTATGATTGTCTTCAGCTGTTCAAAAATATTTTAGTTAAAATATTTAGAAAGAAAAAGCTACAAACCTTCAAGGATTAATGTGCGACAAAAGGTTGAAAAAAACTTACGATCATATCGTCAATTCATAAAAATTAATCGCAGTAGCTTTTAATATAAATTCTCAGATTATTTTATTTATAGTTTTTGTACTTCTAACCAAAATTGCGATCTATTAACACCCAATGATGTTGTAATTAGATATTTTTTACTTTGCCACTATTATTGCTTTATTATAATTGAAAATAACATGCAATAAATAACCTATCTAACATTGGCCGGTCATTTCAGCAAAAATGTTACAAATCAGTCCCGATTCTTCAGAATTTTGGTAATTAATTTTAATATTTACCACCAATAAATTGTATTTTTTAATTTGTTCTCCATCTAATTGTGTGTAATCAAGTATTACTTATTTAGGCATAAGCCATTTATAAAGGACTCAAGGAAAAAAAAAATCTTTGGCAAAAGAAAGAAAAAATGATCTGCCGCCCCAGCTTTAAATTGCTAGGACTTAAAATGCAATTTCAGATTAAGCTGAAATGCAACAGCAAAATCATTTTTGCAATGCACAGCACAAAAAATTTTTCTGACACCCTTTCTGCTGATTTTTTATGTTTCAAACTGTCAACTCTTGTTACAAGCCTTTCAGAAATAAAATAAGCAATTGCATTTAATGATATTTTTTTAAAGAAGTACAAGTAATGTATCGGCTGTGATTACTTTGATACATTGAATTATATAGTCAGCAACTAAGATAAGCCTAAAATTCTTAGCTGATGATAGTTAATTTGCACTGTGGGATGTCCATTCTGTTACAGTTGCATTAATGGTGCAATTTTTTTTTTTTTTTTTTTTTTTGAAATTGCAGACAGAATTAGTTTTAGGATGTTTAGTCCATTTTATACTTGTTCTGTAATTAACTTTTCTTTGCGATTAAAAATATATATTTTTCAAACCTCATTTGTCTCCTCTGTTACACAAATACAAAGTGATCAAACTATTCAAAATCCTTAATGAATGACTCATATACATTTTATTATGCACAAATAAACAGAGAATAATTTTTAAAACAACGATTAGTTGGCGAAAATTACTTCATTTGATAAACTTAACTCGACAATTTCAGCCATGATTTGTACCATTTTGGCTGGAATAACTCATAAATATAACATTTGCATCCAAGAATATCTTTATTTTTCCAAAATTAAGTTGAATTTCGAGGTGATTGTGTAAGAATTAGTTTATTAATTGGTTTTTAAAACAGTGAATGTGTTTAGCATGACTCTTGATATATTTAAAATGATAATTTGCTACTTTTAAGAATGTGTATCATAATTTTTTGGAACTAAAGTAAAATTTCAAGTTGATTATTTAAGTATAAGTTCACTCATTTGTTTTTTAAAAAGTGAACAACTTTAGCGTAACTCTTAAAAATATATTTAAGCTGCTGATTTGAATCTTCAGAAAATATGTACCTTTGTTTTTTGGGAGTTATATAAAATTCTTAATTGATTATTTGAGTATAAGTTTATTATTGTTATTATTATTTAACACACTCGTCCTGTTTTAATATTTTCTTCTTTTACTTGTATGTTAGAAAAATTACATGCATATTACTCTTAAAAAAAAGAATTTTAAAGCAAAATCTTGCTTTATATTATTGCAAAATTAGAAATAAGAGAATGTGTTACTTTGTAATGAAGTTTTAAATTTATAAAATTCTAATAAAATATGCATTACTTCGAAAAAAAAAAACGTTTATCTGAGCTTAGTTTTTTTTTCTTTTTTCTTTTTTTTTGTAAATTAATTATCGGTATATAATACTGGTGAAATATTTAATAACTGTATCATTTACGTAGAAACTTATTGAAATAATTTTGAAACAGAAAAGCTTTAAAATTTAAACAAAGTATAATTAAAAGTTTAAACTTTGAGTACATACATAAATATTTAATTCTATCTTTTAAAGTTTTGTATCTTTTGATAAAAATATATAATTTAGAAAGAAATCACAATTTGCTAGTGTTTCATTTCATATGTAGCTCTACTCCTGTACAGTAAAATAGAGGCTTTAAAAATTAATTTGAATGTATTTAATAGGGATGCACCGATAAGCAAATTGGCCGATTACCGATTAATCGGTTGTTTTTAATCGGCCGATTAATCGGCTCAGCCGATTAACGATAAGGATGATTGTTTTTACCAATTTTGCCATCTGTCATGTCCATCACTGTTTTTTCTCTCTTATACAATCCCGAGTTTAGAAATAGTAAGTAATTTATTTCCAAAAGAAGATTTTTTTTCCATTTTCCCAATTTTCACAAAATAATTTCAATATTTTATCAATTTCTTAGAAGCAATTTTCATATTATGATCAATAACATTACATTAACACATTGTTAATTATGTTAATTGGACATAAAAATTCAGAAAAGGGGGAAGGGAGTCTGTACTCCAATTTAGGAGTACTTTTAATTTATTTTTTTTAGTAATTAGTAGCAATTTAATTCAAGACTTTTATTCTTTGTGAAAATTAGAGGTTAACTAAAACACTGTACTAAGGAGGAAACTGTCGCTACATGAAAAATGTTGCAACATTGTCTATGTATATTTGTTCAAAGTAGGAGAATTAATTTATTAAAAACTTAAAAGCAACTGTGAGGATTATTATTACTCTTAATTAAATTATTTATCAAGTTTCTTAGTGAAGGCATACTTTAAGAATAAAAGAAAAAAAAAATTTTTGGCCGATTAATCGGCCCGATTTTGTTGATTATTAATAATCGGCAAAGGGGCCGATTATAGCCACTTAATCGGTGCATTCCTAGTATTTACCATGTTCTTAAAGAAATAATGCGAGAAACAACTTTGATTTATTGTTTTGAAGCTACATTACATAAAAATAAGCAAACATGCAATGTAATTGTAATGCCGGATATCCGCAGGATATCCGGCGGCACAATTCCGGATATCCGGTACCCAGCTTGAGATGAACCACCGGATATCCGATATCCGGTATCCGGCAAAATCACTATCCGGTCCATCCCTAGTAATATCTAAGTATTGTCAAAAGACCATATGTTTGCTTGTCAACTCTGCCCCCCTTTCCCCCTAAGAGTTGTGGTATTTGAAGTAACAAACATTTCTGGATATCAAATTAAGCCGAGGCTACAATTTTATATATCCTACCTCACGATCCCAATAACTAAGACTTAATAAGTTAATGCATTTTTAAAAGCAGAAAAATATGCAAATGGTGAAGAAAAAACTGTTAAACAAAATTTTTAAAGAACTGTAAGAATAATAAATAATTATAATTGACATAATAACCGTAGTTTTGAATAGAAAATAAAAGTAAGAAAAAGGAATCATTGGCTCAGTACAACTCACATACTTTTATAACAGTTGCCTAAGTTTACTAGATCTGTTGGATTCTCTGATTCCTGAATTCTAATGCTATCTAAACATCCTTATCAACATTTTAAATCAATTTAATTTTTAAAAATATTTTTTGAACCAAAAACAAAATTTGATAAAAACTAATGCTACTTTTTAAGAATGTTCACGGTTTGAACTGATTCAGATGCAACAGGATTGACATTTTTGAATGGGTTGACATTAAATGACGAGCCTACATCTAATAGCCTAATCTATAAACAAAAGAAAATTAAACAAAATTCAGACTAGTGGTAAGAATAAAGTTAACGATATCCAAGCGGTAAATTTACACAGTAAACTAAAATGAACAAGTTTTATAGAAGCGGATGCAAATAGATTGCAAAATTTGCAATTAATCGAGCTTAGGCGCACAAAAACAGCTCAAAGCTGAAAAATTTCACAGCAGGTTACGTTTCATTCAGGTACGGTGATGAAACAGCTGTTTTAAAGATTAAATAGTTCGTTTTTTTAAGTGGAAGAATTTTTTAGTTTGACCCCAAATGAAAAATAGTGTGAAGAATGCATTTGTAGTGAAGCATTTTCTAAAATGTCTATTTATCACATTAAATATCTAGGAAAAAGTTCACTTTTGACTATAAAATACTTTCAGAGAGGTATTTTAAGTTCGCCTAAAGAGCTCCTGTAAATTTTCTAACTTTTTTAGGAATGCCACGAAATTTTAGTACAATTTTAGGAATTTTGGGAGGTCTAAAATATTTTAGGAAATTTAGGAATTTTAGGGGGAATGCGAGCAATGTTCACATATAGCTTTAGTATGTCCTCCTAAATAGTATCCCAAAAAAGTCGCTGACGTTCTACGGTATACTTCCCTTTTTCTTGTGGGGAAAAGGGTGGGACATCATTCATGACATATTTTATTTTTCTCCCAGTTGAATAAGATAAGAATAAAGTTGTTGGGATAAGTATTGTAGAATTAGTGCTTTTATATATTCTACAATATTTAATTTAATATCAAATTATTTTACAGTTCAGAGGTTTCTGGTATCAATTGACTTAAGAACAACTTCTACTGAACTGTACTTACCGACCCTTCAAATTCCAATTAATAGCATTTCCCCCTCAGTTTTATATGTTAAAAGAGGGGATAAAAAGAGTACTAAGAGAAGCAAAACCTTTATTTTTGCTGGCAGAAGAGAGAGGATTTTCATTTTGTTCAAACTGTAATATGTATGCCAATTGAATTCTACTTTCTTCAGGGGCAGGGCAAGCGATATTAATTAGGTTCAGATTGTAATGCATATTTTAATTAAATTCTCTTTTCTCTCGTTGAGAAAGGATAGTTTTTTTTTTTAATGTAGTGTGTAATTTAATGCATAATTTTTCTTTGGCGGATCAAACCAAGTTTTGTTCTTATTGTAATGGGAGCTTTGAGAGAGTCACCTTCATTCTGATATTTTTTTATATTGACACAGACCCTGTGGCAGAAAGCTACCGACAAGGCGATATTGTCGCAGAATTAGGGAGACAGTGTGCAGAAAGATTTTTGTGATTGGGAGGGAAAAAAAGGCTACGAAAAAAATATAAAACATCCACCAGAAAAAAAAAACCTATGAATCTACAGCATTAATGTTAACATTTTTAAAAATATAAACATCTTGTAAACACCTCACGTATAAACACCTGTAAGAGCGTTACATATATATTTATTATTGCAACCCTCTACCCCCTATAAGAATATTCTAGCGTTCCAGAAAGAAATAGGTTCTAGAAAATTTGTCGCAGAAAGCTGAAAAAAATTCTGCCACAGGGGACACAGAATAAATTTTGAGCTTCAATTTAATTACACACATGTGTATTTTAATTAAAGAAAATGTTTTCTATTACTTCGTGGGGATAGGATAGGAGATTTTTATTAACTGAAGGGACTTCAAGAAGTTTGTTTCAATCATAGATTATATTATATAGAGAGGTCATTTACTCAAGGGATTTCTTTTATGTATGGTTGGGCTGGAATAGATGAGCAAGAAGGGTAAAAAATTGGAGAAACATTGGAAAATTGAGAACATTCATTTATACTCTACCTAATTTAAACTTGGATCAAGATGAACAGATGTATTCTAATATTAGGGACATGCCTAGTAAGGAATAAGACATCACAATACGGAATTTCAATTTCCCGGGCATCAATCAGCAGTTTTATTCCAGCATTGGCAGAAACAAGGTATTTTTAAAAGTAACTGGTGAGTCTTCTTTAGATCAAGCTGTAGTAACTCTCGGAACTTGGCATAATGTAATTTTGGATCTAGTTTTTTTTTTTTTTTTTTTTTTTTTTTTTTTCGATTTGGGAAGTTTTGTTGAAAGGATGCTGACCCCAACAGCATAAGGTTCCGGATTAAATCTGATACATTCTAGACGAAAATTTGAGACATGTGCCGAATTTCAGCAATAGTGATACTGTTGCACTTACAGTTTGAAAGAAGTTTTATCGGCAGGATTGGACAACAGTGATGTCGAACTGGATTGTACAGAGTTAAAGGGAACACTAGAGACAACGGCTGGGGATAATGTTCCCTTTAGAAAAAAAGGTGATAATAATAAAAATTGACCCATGTAATTCTCCAGGAAGATTAAAGATAGAAGCTTTAAAAAGTTGCTTTTCATCATTTTCAAAAAATTGGTCAGTGTGCAAATAGGTTCCAGTATTCTAAGGCAAGGAATAACTTTAAGTATTTGTTACATATTTAGAAAAGAGAATAGGAGTTAAGGCTAGCAGATAGCATTGACAGGCTTAAGATAATACTGGGAAATTCTATAATATTCAAGTTGGCCCATTGGTCGATGAGTACGGGAACTTAATTTTAAATGATAGGGATATTGTAAATATTCTAAATAACTTTTTTCCTGTGTTTTCAACAATACCAGTATCTCAATAGTTGGCACAAGCAAGACACAAGCTGTAATTCAGCATGAGGATTTTATCTTTTAGGGGGGACATTTTATTTCATCTGAAATAAGTTAAAGTATCTAAAGCTCTGGGAACCGGTAAAATTAATCCAAAATTTTAGTTAAATGTGCAAAGAAATAAATGGATGTTATTTTTAATATTTTCAATTTTTTTTTTTTTTTTTTTATAATGCAGGGACTGTGCTGAAAGACTTAGCTGGCAAACATAACGCTGCTTTTCAAGAAAGGGTATTATACACCTTTTTGCCTGATTTCAGTGGTTTCTTAAATATCTTGAAACTTTAGTCAAAATCAAGATTATGAATTTCTTACAGATTAATTATCTGTTGATTAGGTAGCAGTAGGATTTTAGGAAAGATAAATTATGTACAACTAATGTTTTATATTTTTAAAATAGGTTTATAACGGCTTTAGATTTAAAAAAACAGAGAGTATATTGTTCATATTGATTTTCAAAAACCTTTTGACAAGGTATTGTGTATTGCTTTACTCAACTAACCAGCTGATATAGGAATAAGAGGGAAAATTCTAACTTGATTTGGAAACTGACTGACTGGAAGAAGACAGAGTAGTTGTTCGAGGAAATCATTCTAAATGAAGTCATGTTTCAAGTGGGGTTCCTCCAGAATCAGTTTTAGGACCCCTTTTGTTAATTATTTTTTTAATAATGATTGAAAATATTTCTGGTAATATTAATTGTTTTGCTGATTATATCAAAGTCAAGGAAATTTAAAAAAAATGAAGAACAAGCAAAATAGCTGCAAGAGGATTTAGATCATATAACTAAGTAGGCAGATAACTCAAGTAGAAATGTGAAGTGCTACACTTAGCTCATGGAAATACGTCTACAAATTATTATTTAAAGGATTCAGTCATTAGTAAAGCAGAAAATATGATTGATCCAGGTGTCTTAATGAACCAGGACTTCAAGTTAGGCAACAGTGCAGCGTAACAAGTAACAAAGATGGTTTATCGATAGGTCTTTTTCAAATAATTCTTGGAAAGTTCTTCTGCCTTTGTACAGGAGTTTGGTGGGACTCATTTGGAGTATGCTGTTCAGTTTTAGTCTCCTTAGCTCAAGATAATTCTTTATTAGAAAGGGTTCAAAGGAGAGCCACTAAGACAGCACAAGGGAAGTTTTAGATTTAGATTAGCCTCCAGCAAAGTAGTCTTAGGTAACATAACTCAGTTGTTTAAGGGTCATTAAATATAAAATCAACAAATTTTCAGAAACTTTCGTTCTGCCCCATTATTGATTTTGATCATATTTGGTAGGTCATATGCATCAATATTCTGTACCTCCAAACTGTTTTATTTTTTTCTCAAAAAAATTTCATTCTCGAGATATAGGCATCGTTTTGCTCCGCCGATGAGTAAAATTCGGCATTTCTAAGCATGATCTTTTTTCTAAGAGCTCTGGTAAATTTATTTAAAATGATAGAAAGATCAAACATGACTTATTTTACACTGAAGTGACAAAAGTCATGGGATACCTCTTAATATCGTGTCGGCCCTCCTTTTGCCCAGCGAAGTGCAACAACTCGACGTGGCAGGGACTCAACAAGTCATTGGAAGTCTTCTGCAGGAATATTGAGCCATGCTGTCTCGATAGACGTCCATAATTGTGAAAGCGTTGATGGGGCAGGATTTTGGGCACGAACAGACCTCTCGATGGTGTCCCATAAATGCTCAATGGGATTCATGTCGGGCGATCTAGGTGGCCAAATCATTCGTTGGAATTGTCCAGAATTTTCTTCAAACCAATTGCGAACAGTTGTGTCCCGGTGACATGGCGCATTGTCATCCATAAAAATCCCATCGTTGTTTGGGTACATGAAGTCCATGAATGGCTGCAAGTGATCTCCAAGTAGCTGCACATAAGCATTTCCAGTCAATGTTCGGTCCAGTCGCACTAGAGGACCAAGTCCATGCCATGAAAAAACAGCCCACACCATTACGGAGCCACCACCAGCTTGAACAGTGCCTTGCTGACAGTTTGGGTTCATGGCTTCGTGGGGTCTGCGCCACACTCGAACCCTACCATCGGCTCTTACCAGCTGAAATCGTGACTCATCGGACCAGGCCACGGTTTTCCATTCATCTAGGGACCAACCGATATGCTCACGTGCCCACGAGAGTCGCTGCAAGCGATGTCGTTCTGTCAGTAAAGGCACTCGAGTCGGTCTTCTGCTGGAATAGCCCAAGAAATCCAAATTTCTCCGCACAGTTCTAGCAGACACGTCCATTGTACGTCCCACATTGATTTCTACGGTGATTTGACGCAGTGTTGCTTGTCTGTTAGAATTTACGACTCTTTGCAGACGTCGCCGGTCTCGATCTTTAAGTGCAGACGGTCGACCACTGCGCTGTCCATGGTGGGATGTTATGCCTGAAATTTCATACTCTCGGCACACTCTTGACACAGTGGATCTGGGAATGTTGAATTCTCTAACGATTTCCGAAATGGCATGACCCATGCGTCTAGCTCCAACTAACATTCCGCGTTCAAAGTCTGTTAATTCACGTCGTGCGGTCATCATCACGTTAAAACCTCTTCACATGAATAACTTGAACAGAAATGAAAGCTCTGTAAAAGCACTGCGCATTTATACCTGTTCTATGCGATGCTACTGCCATCTGAAAATTTGCATATTGCTATCCCATGACTTTTGTCACTTCAGTGTAAAGCTAAAAGAATGAACTTTGATTTGTGCATAAAAATAAAAGGTTTAAGTTAAGCCTAAGTATAAATTTTCCTGGGTCAATTTGCGGTCCAAAAAGGGCCGTTTTCGTCATTTCAAGCATGAAAAATGAAGGACTGACAGTGGAGTTCTAATATTTTCTCTCGCACCCAGTTATAGATACTAGAAGCACAGAAAAAAATAAGATGATACTAATAGTCCTTCATTATGAAAAAATTGCTTAAACTTGAGAAAAAATGAAAATTTGCCTTTTTCGCTCCCCAAAAATGGCCCGTGGAACAGGTAGTAAAAATCTACAAATGTATGGAGTAAGAAGGTGTTACATTGTCCTTTAAAATGAAACAAAAACTGTCTTGTTATTCTAAGGCATTAAAGAGATATAAGTTTTTAAAGTATAAGAAAAAATGAAAAATACCCTTTTTCATTCCTCAAAAACGGCTTGTGGAACAGGTAGTAAGAATGTGCAAATAAATGGAGCAAGAAGATATTACCTTGAACTTTGAAAGGAAATAAAAACCATCTTGTTACTCCCAGGCATCAAAAAGATATAACCATATGAAAATTGAAAATTTATGCTTTTTTTTTTTTGGCATAAGTTAAAGAAATTATAAACATTAAGTCTTTTTATGCAAGAACTGCAAGAGTAAAAATATGTATCATGAAATATATAATTCAAAATGGATTGTAAAATGTCTGTAATTTTTTTGTGAAGTAGAAACTTTTGAAAAAGTTGTACTTAAAACGTTTTTTAGCGTTTCTGTTATCAGAGTTTTCTCTTAATTTGTAATGAATGTACAACTAAATATTATGAAGATAAACTCTAACAAATAATCAATTAGCAAGAATCTCTTTTAGTAGTAGCTGTTTCGAAAAAAATGTAGAAATTTCGGATTTTTGTAAAAAAAAAATTGTAATTGCATTCAAATGTAAATGTAAAACTAGAAACTTCTTAGCGACATGCAATACAATTGTAAAACCAATTTTAATTGATGTGTGGACATTCGGATCACTGGTTTTAAGTACAACTTTTCCAAAGTGTCAACATTACAAATAAATTACAACCAATTTACGATAATTTTGAATTACATATTTGATAATACATATTTTTAGAGTTCTTGCATGAAAAGACTTTATTTGTGTTCATAATTGCTTTAACTTAGGCCAAAAAAATCTTGCATGAATTTTTAATTTTCAGAGGGCTTTATCTCTTTGATACCTGGGAATAACAAGAGTTTTTGTTTCATTTTAAAGGGCAATGTAACACTTTCTTCCTCCATGCATTTTCAAATTTTTAGTAAGTGTTCCACAGGCTATTTTTGGTAAGTGAAAAGAGCCATTTTTCATTTTTTTCTTAAGTTAAAGGTATTTTTTCATAATAATCATCTTACTTAGAAGGCTTATATTTCTTTAATGCTTTGGAATAACAAGACAGTTTTTGTTTCCTTTTAAAGTTCAAAGTAATACCTTCTTGCTCCATACATTTTCAAATTTTTACTACCTATTCCACAGGCTGTTTTTGGGGAGTGAAAAAGAATATTTTTCACTTTTTCTCATACTTTGAAAGCTTATAGCTCTTTAATGCCTTAGAATAACAAGACAGTTTTTATTTCATTTTAAAGGACAATGTAACACCTCCTTACTCCATACATTTGTAGATTTTTACTACCTGTTCCACAGGCCATTTTTGGGGAGGGAAAAAGGCAAATTTTCATTTTTTCTCAAGTTTAAGCAATTTTTTCATAATGAAGGACTACTAGTAGCATCTTATTTTTTTCTGTGCTTATAGTATCTATAACAGGGTGCAAGATAAAAAAAAAATAGAACCCTACTGTCAGTCCTTCACATACTCTTTCATGCTTGAAATGACGAAAACGGCACTTTTTGAACCGCGAATTGACATGGGAAAATGTATATTTAGGCTAAACTTAAACTTTCTTTTTATGCACAAATCAAATTTCATTCTTTTAGCTTTAAAATAAGTCATGTTTGATTTTTCTACCATTTTAAATGAATTTACCAGAGCTCTTAGAAAAAAGATGAAAAATGCCGAATTTTACTCATTGGCAGAGCAAAAAAAGTCTATATTTCGAGAATAAAATTTTTTTGAGAAAAAAAATAAAACAGTTTGGAAGTATAGATAGAATATTGGTACATTTTTTCTACCAAATTTGATCAAAATCAAAAATGGTGCAGCACGGCCCATTTGTTGATTTTATATGGAATGACCCTTAAATTTATCAAAATAAAACCTATTAATCGGCAAAATTCTAGCACGGATAGTAATACAAGGGTTCATTGTTTTATGCTATTGAAATTTCAGTCTATCAGTCAAATCTGGAAATGAGAAAAAAATACTATTTCAGTACAGTAGTGGGCATTTGAAACAACTTACCAGAAGAGGCTATAATGAACAAGGGGTTAAATCGCTTTAAGAGGGCCATTGATCTTTAGTGTGGACCAATAAATTGATTTAGACCAGCCTAGCAGGGCCCAAAGCCTGTTGCTGGTCATCATGTTTGAATTTGCATATATTTTGTGGTTGGCTGATACAGGTAGTATCATGTAAGTACATGATAAAAATCCCATTCAAAGCAATCATACAAATATTAAATACTCAAATTATTAATTCTTGGCATATTTTATTTTATTGAGCTAATCATCAAGATTTTATTAAAATTTAGTAAATTCTTTGCTTTAAACATAAAATAAGTAAGCACCTTTAGAGCCCATTAAAAACAAAAACCTCTTAAAGGATGCTGAATTAGCTTTGATTTTTTGCATTTTTAAACTGCTACACTATCATAATAGCAAAAAAGAACTTAGTCAATTCATTTACTCAGAAAACTGATCAAAACTAAAGAAAAATAAAAATTATTGACTTACACTTCCACTAGCTTCATTTCCAGCATGTGATGTAGCTTGGGCAAATCTTTCTTTGGCTTTTAATGCTCTTGATCTTTCACTTTTTAATCTCTCATCATCTCTCAAAAGTGATACCAACTGCCTTGACTTTTCTCGTACATTCATTCCCTGGTCTTTATTTTCTTCAACATACTGAAAGTCTTTTAGTGTTTGTATTGCAAAAATATTTTCCTTGCACTGCTGAGCAACCTTAAAATACATAATATATATTTACATTATGCATCAAATACTGCATTATTTTTTTATTTTTTACACAGCAAAAATGTAAGTAACTTAAATATAAATAGTACAATAGGCCCTCAAATTAAGTAGGTTTGATTATATACGGTTTTAGATTTGGTGCCTTCATTTTGTTTTATGTGAATGAGTTTTGATCTTACGTGGAAGCGACACTAACATTCAAAATTTTACAAGCTTCAAAATCTTTTAAGATTGCAGATAACATGCAATGAACTGCATTTTAGTGCTAATAAGCGAGCTTTTGTCACTGGAGACATTTTTTTAAATTGGTTTTTAGAACTCTTTCTTTCAAAAAGTAAAGTCATTTATTTACCTTGCACAATTCAGAGCTCACTAAAGAAGAGCTTTTGGAAGTGATAGAGAATGAATCCAGTATGAATAAAATAATGGATGACACACAATCAGACTTTCACATTGAAAGTTTTGAGCCATTCCTTGGCAATGGCAAGTGATCTTTCTGATTTGTTGCTGAAGGAAGATCTCACATTGAAGCAATGCAACAAATCATGGATGTGTGCAAAAAAAATCATGGATGTGTAATTCAGAGAAAAATGATTAAAGAATGCCGACTATAGTAACCAGCTATATACAGTAAGTTTGTTTATTAATGTTTTCATTATGCATGCAGGGCATATGCATTAAAATAATTATGCATTATATTTTATTTTATACATACAGTAAAACCTGGCACCCCCTCATTACGGACAGTTTATTTTATTCCTGTCCCTTTTCTAAGGCTGACCCATTAACAGTCCCCTTGGATTTCAAATTAACTGGATGCAAAGTGAAATTACACTTAAGACTGCAAAACCAGCAGAAGTTACAAAAAGCTATGTCCAAATATATAAAGTACCAAAAGGAGTTAATTTCACTTTTTTTTTTTTTTGTAAAGCAAATATTATGTTTCATTTGAGATAATTCTTTATTTTTGCACAAATTAAATTTATAAAGCATGATATTAGTCACAGTTGGCAAAAAAAATTAGCATTTTTAAGTAATTGTTGTTTTTGTTTTTTAAAAATTCAAGTTATATATAAATATTCAGGCACTATATATACTATTAAAGCAAATGCACCCACACCTTGATCATAGCATCTTAAGACTGCAGTTTCGTCCTTATTATGGACTCCTCAGTTAAGAATAGCCAATGATCGAGCTGGAGGCAAAGATCCTCTTATTGTAGCTAAGATTGTCAACAAACTGGTAGATAAAGTGAATTTATCTTACCAGTTTGTTGGCAATCTTAGCTACAATAAGAGGATCTTTGCCTCCAGCTCGATCATTAGCTATTCCTAACTGAGGAGTCCACAATAAGGACGAAACTGCGGTCTTATGATGCCATGATCGAGCTGTGGGTGCATTTGCTTCAGTTCTGCCTTAGCCCTGGCTTATGGGCGGTAACTCATTGCATATTATACTATTATTTCAGTTTTAATGAATTCTTGACTACCCTTTAATTTTATTTACCAGAGGCCAATCCAGGATTTTTATTTCACAAACCTATTTTTATGAATGCAGTAAGTTTCAACATTTTTGTTTTAAATTGACGCCTCAATTTTTGTTAAAAAAAATTAGGTCTAATCGAAGAGTGCACTGCAGTTTCATTTTGCACATCACTTTTTTTTAGCGGTTCGGGCTGGGGACAGAACACTAGGGGTGAGAAAAAATACCTTTGTTTTTGAGCTGAATATGCTTTGTACTGTGTACAGCTCAGAATATTTTTAAACACTGGTAACACAGAAACAGATGCTAAAAGATTGCTTTAAAATTTTGTAAGAGCTTTGGGGCGAAAAATACATAAAATGAATTAAAATACTACAATAATAGACATTACTCATATGATAATCATTTATCTAAATATTCTGCTTAATGAGTAAATAATTTTTCAAGTCAAAACGCAGACTTCTGTAACACTATCGATTTTTCAAAACTGTTTGAGAACAAGTAAATTTTCAAAATTTCTTTAGTGAAAGTACAGATTTTACTACATGATTTTTGTGAAGACAAGAAAAATGGTAGTAAAATCAGCCTGCATTCCGCCCTGTTTACTTAAATATTTTCCATTCTTCTGTGAAGAATTAGCTGGATATTAATATTCCTAATTCTTGTACAATAAGTGCTAACTCATTACTTGTTAATGCTGAATATTCATGCAGTATACCTCAACACTCAAATTTTGAATTGGTAGCCAATGGCTACTAACACCCCACAAAATGGTAGCCAAATTTCAGAAAATGGTAGCCAAACTTAAAATTTAAAAAAAAAGTGCGTAAAATGTGTATTTAGAAAAATATATTTTAATTTTAAAGCAATAATGTAAAGCTGAATGTTTATATAAACACTGTTCTAAACTGCTACCTTTACGTTTCTTAAAAATAGATGCATGACTAAACATCATACATTATTCATTGCTCAAATATATTGTCAAAAAGGTTAAAATTAAAGAAAGCATATGAATTTCAAAAATTTTAAAACTCAATGACATTTTTGTTTTCTGACACATGATTTGTTTGAAATAAGGAAGCACTTAGTTCTATTCAGAAATATTACATGAACAAGTAATATATGCTTTGCAGTTTGTTCTCAGTCTATAACTAAATTTTAAGATAAAGAAGGCAGCATAAATGATAAACATAAATAATTGCAAGTATTTTAAAATTCATTTCTTTCAGATGTTGGAAATATAAATTTGAACAGTATAAAAATGAGTAATTTCTAAGTCACAATAATTTTTTTATGTAATGATACTGGAATATGTTATAAATATTTAAATATGATTCCATTTCAGGTAAGTGCATTATGTAGTTATTACAGATAATCAATCTTTGGCTAATTTCATATGATTGTTATCTAACTACTATTTAAAAAAAAACCTAAGCTCATGGGTATAATTGAAATTTTTAGTGAAGAACAGCATTTTCAATGTAACTTGCTAAAAATCAAGAATAAAGTTTGATTATACCCATATTTGAATGTTCAAAATTCAATAAATAAGTTCTAACTTGATCTTATGAAGAAAAAAAATATTTCTTTTGTTATTTGTTTTTGATACTTGTTCACAAAAAAAAAAAAAAAACATTTTAATAAAATTTAAGTTTGGACAGTATGGTTTAAACTCGGGCCAACCCCTGTTGTAAGACACTTCAAAAATATTTTATCTGATTTTTTTTAGTATGTATAGCAAGAGCAAACATTCAAAATTTGGTAAAAACCCGACCTTTGGTCTCAAAACATTTTTCTCTTTCTTTTTTGGTTTTAATAACATAGTATAAACAAGCAGCAAAATATTTTTAAGTAAAAAATGATTATTAAACAAAAGAATAAAGTGAGCCAAGGTATAGATGGTAGCAGATAATAAAATCCCTCAAAACTTCCACAATAATTTAAATATTATCAGGATGTAAAAAGATTGAGATTTCAAACGAGGCCGCAATTTTCGTCGAATCACGTGTTTCTTTGTTGGCATGGGCGTCAAACTACACTTTTAAGGTTCATGTCACATCATATGAACGACGAATGAAAATTAGGTTAATTAGTAAATAAATTACAAAATTAATACATAAAATGAGCCGAGTTACGGTAGTAGATAATGAGAAGCCTCAAAGATTCCAAAATAATTGAGATATTTTTAGGATGCAAAAGGATTGAAATCCCGAACAAGGTACGCAACTTTCGGCGAGGCACATGTTATTTTGTGCGCACGGGCGGCAAATCACGTGTTTTTGGGTAACATTATATGATATGAACAAGCAACTAAAAAAATGATTTTAAAAAAAACTCAATGAGTAAAGGAGACATGTCGTGGTAGCAGATAGCATAAGTCTCAAAAGTTCCAAAATTATATAAATATTATCCAGGATGCAAAAAGATTGATAGCTCAAACATGGTCCGCATATTTCGGTGAGCCACGTGCTTTTTGGAGGCATGTTTCTATGGTTAATATTACAATGAGCAATTAAAATTATATTAATAAATACATTACAAAGTTACTGTATAAAATGAGCCAAGTTTCGTTAACAGATAACCAAACGCCTCAAAACTTCAAAAACAATTGAAACATTATCAAGATGCAAAAGGATTAAAATCTTAAACCAGGTGCGCTATTTTTGGCGAGGCACGTTTTTCTATTAAAGAAGCGATTTATTTTCCTTAATTGCCCAAATGTATTTTGATGCAAAAGAGCCATATTTTTTCCCATTCATATGTTTTATGAAGAAAACTTTATTTCGGAACGGTCATTTCCGCTTAAAATTGCGAATATGAACAATCTAAAACGCGACGTCATTTCGGAAACGCGTTTTTATTCGAGTGCTGCGAGGCCAGAAATAACCATTTATACTGAGAAATAAAGTAAAAGAACAAACTTTAAGTCAGAAATGCACAATTTACTAAATCCTGCAAGAGATTTTTCTGTTTTTAGGATCGCCTGTTTAGTACAGCGGAGTTATCGAAGAGTTATCGCGATTTTCACTTCAGTTTTTTTGTAAAGTTGCGCAAGTGGTATCGTTAACAATACCTCCCCCTCCCTCTTCCTCCCCAATTTATTGCCGAACTTTTAGTGGACAAGAGGACAATACCTTCCTCCCTGGCGAAAACCCATCCGAATTTTAAGTGGATGAGAGTATAATACCACCCCCCTTCTACGCCCCCGGCGATCCGACTGCCGAATGTTTTAGTGTACAAGAGGATTTGGGAAAAGGTCACATGTCAAGGTTAAAGTCGGGAAAGGGGTGTAGTATTTTTGAATGGTAGCCACGTTGGCGACCTCAATGAAAATAATGATCGCCAAATCGTGAAAATTGGTCGCATTTGGCGACTGGCGACCGCGAGTGTTGACCTATATCATGCAGAATATACACAGAATTTCTTTCTCAGACAACAGTGATAATATTGTATAAGAATAAGTCTTACTGTATTACCCCGTATTAGCCGGCATGCCGCAAAATTCAAGGGTCACCAGATTTTCTATGACCTGTACCAGATCCTTTCCGGCATGTCGGAAAAACCAAGGTTGGAAAAAATAATTTCATACTATCCCAAAAACAATAAAAACTATAAAAATAATATAATTTATGTACTGGTGTGCCAAGCACAAAAATCTAATCTGCACTTTTTATGAAAATTGAATTATTGTCACCAGGTATAATTTGTTGCAACATGTATTATCTAAATACGTAGTGTTTTATGGTCACTTGTGAAGAGAAAATATAAAAATAAAATTTTCGAAAAAAGTGCCATCTATAGAGGCCATACATTAAGAAGTGATCTTTGCATTTGCCGCTCAGTGCAGATATCACTTTTGTAACATGGCAGTATAGATCATTTTATTAATACCATTAAACAATTTAATTTTGTAAAAATATTAATAAATAAGAGCAAGATAACGCACTATCAAACCATCATGATTTATTTGGTCTCGGAGATCTGAAATTCATTGCTTTGTTTTTGAAAAAGGTGATTATTATTATTTTTTGTTATAGTGATTAACTTTGCGCTTGACACTGAGGAAAGAGATTTATTTTTATTTTGTTGTGAAATGATCCTTGAACTATCCAGCATGCCGGAAAATTCGAATTTTCCGGCATGCTGGTCAACCTCACTTTCTCATGTCGGCTAATGCGGGGTAATACGGTATATATTTTATAATAATTAGATAAAATTTTACTGAACACTCATTTTTTACTTTTTTCTTGTGTCAAATACTTAGTTTTTAGGTTTTTACACACTCATTGGGTATTTAACTGATCCACATCAGGTGTTACAAATAATACATACATGTTACTTGATGCAATTGTATTACAGTTAATACAGATTAAAATTATGAGAAAATAAAGGAAATAAATTGAACACCATGCATAAAAATTACATATTTTATGTATGGTGTTCAATTTCACAAAACGAAAGAGAACAATCATTGGCCTTTTTTCATATTCAAACTTAAATAGCTTTTTCTTGCTGCTTTTTCAATTGTAAAAGTTTCTTTTTAAATTGTTTTATTGCATCTTGTAGTTTATAATTATTTACTCCTTTTTTCGTATCAGTCTGACTTTTGTCTAGCATTGTTCCTAAAGCATAGATGAATTTCTAACATTACGTCAAAATTTTATGCATCGTATCATCATCTTGTGACATTTTGTTGAAGAGAGCGGTTGGCGTAATAAGCAATTGACACTATGTCATATTTAGTGAAAAGAAAACTGAATGTTAAACTATCCATCATTTTTTTTTTCCGAAAGTGTTCTTTAAAAGGTAGATGAAAATGTTAGCTTGTGATTAGATTTTGGCTTTTACACCCCTGCCAATCACAACTTTAAAAATTCGAACTAATGCAAACTCCACTTGGTTGTACCAAAAAGAGGACATTTCTTAGAGTATTAGACGGAAGGGAGGGGGGGGGGAAGCCATTTCATTAACTCAAATATATAGAAAGAAGAATTTACTCACAAATATGGTATAAAAAAATCTTACCTTTTCTGATCCAGTTTTGATAAGATATTCTAGCAAGACCAATGCTTTATAAACATGCCTCCAATTCTTTCCATGATCATTGAGGCGTTTCCAAATCATTTGCATTATTTCTGAGAAAGCCACAACATTGTAAGTTAGATCTGCTATTTCACTCATTAGAGTACTAGAAGGTCCCCATGGATCATTAGAAGTTGCTTCTCGAACTTTTACTTGGGCATCTGTATAGTTCCTAACAACATTCTTTACATTTCTTCTTAATCCCTGAACATTAAGCATGTTTATTTTGCACTATTCAATAGGCTTCTCAGAAATCCAGTTATCTTTAAATTGTAAAAAATGACATCACTAAACTTGTTCAAGCATCAGTCATGATGTACCTAAAAAAGGAAAATAAGCATAAAGAGAAAGAAAAATGCAATGAATATCCTAAACAAAAAATAAAAAAATAAAACAAGTTTTACCAAACGGTTTAGTACTGTTTGATAAACAGTAATCTATCATTTGAGCTTCTTCACATACAATGTCGGTGTTCAAGAAAAAGATCCAAGTTTAATATTTGAAGGGCCAGGGAGAAAAAAGATAAGTGACCAAAAATTGATTTTGAGAAAAAACGAAGAACAAAGTTTGATTTATTGTAACTCCCTTTGTAGTTAATAGCTTGCATGCACATTTTGGTCGATTCTTATCTTTTTTCCCCCTTGTTGTTCTACCAGATGATATTAATCCTTCATAGCCCCTAGATAGCGCTAATGTCTCAAAATTGACGAAAAAGTGACTTTCATCTTTTTTCCCCCTGGCCCTTCATTTGCTATTAGGAGACAAATACCACTCCCTCACCACAAACTAATTCTAAGTTGTCCGTAAAACTCACTTATTCTATTGAATTTTTGCTCCTAAGCAGCAGAGACCTACAGATTTCATGAAGTTCTGCACAGTGTTTTCATATTTTGCTGAGTAAAAAAAATTAATTTCATTTATCTTTCTCTTATAAAAGTAAAAAACATTGAACAAAAAGAAGGCTCAATGTAGTAACAAAATCAAAGAAACCAACTTCTTCTGAACACATTTTTGAAAATGCACAACACATTAGAACTTGATTTACATCAGATATACCCAAATAACATCACGCTACAAAAAACACCTTTTCTGTATCCTAGTTTTATTTAGTCAATTCTTACTAATTTTGGATCGAGAAAAACACACATGTAAATTATTTTTCTGTATTAGCTTGTTTCCAAGATACACTTAAGACCACTGGAGGAAGATTCACAATAACCACCCACTGATTTAAAGGCAAATTCAAAAAGAAAACAATATAGCTTGTGCAATAAATGTGATAAAATAGACAGTTTCATCAAACTTTTTTTTTCAAAAACAAACGGCTGTTTTTATCCTATTGTGGTAAACACTTGCTTTTTTACTGTTTTTGACTCGTCAAAGAAGGATAATGTCTTGTAATAGTCCAGCAGTATTTGGCAAGCATTAACTTAGCTCAATGCCAATAATATCTGTATTACATTGCAAAGATAGCTTAAGAAAACCTTTCCAATACTCATCACTCACAGCTCCAAAGTTTATAGGCAAAAAATCCTGGAATAAGCAGAGGAAATGGTGTTTGAGGAACATATATTGCATCAAAGTAAAGGAAGTCTAAGATTTATCTGACAAATTGTGCTTATTAATAGAGATTCACAGGATTAATTGGGAATAATCAGCAACTTTGCCAATTATTTATAATCTGCAAAATTGGGTCGTAAATTAATCGGAAAAAAATATTTTAATTACTTTGTATAAAGACTACCTTTAAGGAGAAGCCATGATAAATAAATTTGTTAACTGTAAATACATGTAATTTTTTTGCATTACTACAAGGTGTCGTGTGAAAGTGTATAGAGTAAAAACGAAGCAAATAATATATCATGTATTAACTTGTTCTTTTATGCCTAATTAATCTTGTAGTAAAACTAGCTTACTAATAGCAACAGCAAAGTGATTAAAGTATTTTACACTATTTCGGTTAATTTCAATGATTATGATACTCTAATGATATGCTAGAGCTTTTAATGATAATATATATTTTTCAGTTATTTTGTTCCTTGTAACTATAAACCTGATAACATTATGCATTTCACTGCTTACTTTTTAAATTAACTTTTGATTCCACAAAAATTTTGTTATTATTAAATATCACTTGATTTTTCAAAAGCTATGTTACTTTGTTATTATTATTTTTCAACAGACTGATGGTTGAAGCAATGTCATTTGTTTTTTTATTATATTTTTTCTATTTTGAACAAATATCAATGTTGCAACATTTCTCACGCAGTGGCGGCGCTAGCTATGGGGCAAGGGGGGCAATTGCCCCCCTGTCAGGAACGTCCTACCCCCCCCCCCCCCCCCAGATCTGTGTATCTGTCTGTGGCGCTATAGAGCCTAATCGGATGGACCGATTTCGAAAAAAAAAATCTTTCAAAGGAGAGTTGATCGAGATTGTTCTTAGCTAGGTCGCGTCTTCGAATAATATTAATTAACGAAGATATTGACAAAAAATCTTTAAAACGTTTTTCCCTATTTTTGAAGAGAAAAAATACTTGAAAAGCTAAAACAACGGTATCAAAAGAAAAAAAAAATGCGTCTGATAGAATGTGTTTGGAACTTCCATGTTATAGTATAGAATTCGAATATTAACTAACGTTTTTTAGCAAATGCGGCTTAGAATTAAATTTATGATATTAGATACAGTATATTATGATTGCAGGTCAACGGGGAAAGAAAACTCAATGATTTAAAATGTTTTTCTGTCGCCATTTTCTGTTTGTTTTTAACAATTAAAATACTTGTAATTGTATAAAGCAGTAAGAAACCGCCCCTAATCCAGGGCTAAATTGATTTTAGTATGAGGTTTTAAAAGAATACTCAATTTTCCCTCTTTATTCTGCTTTTGCGACTGGCAATTTTACTAGTAAGGATTATCTTTCCTTTTCCGTGCTTACCTTGTCCTCTCAAAAAAAATTAAATATATTTAAATTTAAAATGCTTTTGAGCAGTGTAGTTCATTTTAATCTGGGTCGGGAGTTTTAAAATTTTTTAATCTTTGTACTTGTACTATTTAGTTTTAGTTTCATAAGAACGATTACCTTTCAATCAAATGCATCATAAAAAAATTGAAAAACTGGGGACAGGGGGGGATAACCAAATTTTGAATTATACCTGTGCCCCCCTGTCGGGCAAGCTTGCCCCCCTGTCGGATATTTCCTAGCGCCACCTCTGTTCTCACGTGTCAATATTTTTCTGGAAGCAAAGTGCTTTTAGACAATCTTATAATTTTCATTAAGAACATAAGTCTTGGAGTAAATGGCTACTAATAATTATATATATAAAATAAACAAATTATAACTTCTGCTAAACTAATCTGCTCACTACAGCCTCCTCCCTATTTTTTTTTTTTTTTTTTACATTTTCATGTATAGTTAGTTAACACAATGTAATTTTATAAATAAGGAAATTGGATGAAATTTTGAAATTATTTTGGGAAAATTAGGAAAATATAGGAAAGAAAATCGTCTCTCAGAAATAAATTACTATTTCTAAAATCGAAGCTGTGAAAGGAAAAAAAAGGATGGAGACATTAGTAGAGCGTTAAAAATAATAAGTCATTAATCGGCTCAGCCAATTATTAGCATCCAATTAATCGGTAATTGCCCAATTTGCTTATCGATGCATCCCTACTTATTAGTCTTCAATACTGCTTTGAAATGCTTGCTCCAAAAGTTTGCTCTCCAAAAGTTTTAACAGAAAATGTGTTTGTATCAGAAACATTATTGTACGTATTTGAATGGTCGTTAAAAATTCTCTTCTTAACCTTTCTCTCATATATATTCTGGGAATCACCCTCTAAGGGATTAGAAAATTATATTATCCCTATTGCGGAAGGTTAATTATTAAATTAGAAGGAAAAACAGATGGTATTTTTAACAGAAACAGTTGGTAAGCAAGTACTGTTGTACCATTGGAATTTTTTTAGAACTGGAAATAAATGAATCATTTTTAAGTGATTCGAAATACCAAGAAGCAATTCTGAGTTCCGTATTCGACTGTGTAACTTTATACATTTAGGGGCTAAGAGCATATATTCTTAAAGCATTTTGAATACATGATGGAATACTACATTTTGAACTATATCAAAAGAAATATTTATAATAACTTGCTAACAAAAGGATGAATTATTTCAATTCTTGTTAAAATACAAACTTGTTTAGGATATATTTAATCAAGCCTAACAAAATGAAATCTTTTGATTTTATTACCGATAGATGTTTCCTCAATGAAAAAAATAATTTGTTTTATGATCAGGACTGCAAAATGGCCGGATTTTATTTAAAAAAAGCCAGACTTATTTGGATTTTTTAAATTATATATTTTACTATTCATATTGATGACCGCTATACATTATGATAATGTAACTAATGCAATTTGAATAATAAAACAATAAACTACAACTGGTAAACTTTGTGAACAATAAAATGATTAATGCAATACATACAAAAACTGTAACTTGTTTACATCTAACCAAATCCTTTTACTTCAGTTGAATGGTATTCCACCTAAGTTGCTATCTTTAGCATTGAAAAGGTCCCATGTTTCATTGTAACCCAAAAGCATCTGAGTGCAAAAATTCAATTTTTCATACCTTATAATTGCTGTTTTTATCAATCTTGGTGAGTATTTGTGTAAAACAGGACTAAACTCTGCATTCATTAAAAATCATAACTCAGATTTCTGCTTCTATAGAGGAGCAACTTAAGGTGAGAACTTTTCAATAGGAGTCGAAAGTAAACAATGACAATGTTCATTAACATTTCCCACTATGCTGAGGGAAATAAAAATTTAAAAAAAAAACTATTATTACAGCAACCAGTTTTATAGAGCTATTTATAAACACTATTTTTATGAATCCACATGTTTCTCGACTGGGGGGGTGCATTAGCACCTCGACCCTTTAAGCTTTCATTTCTCAAATATTATCCCCTCTCCTTCTTGAAAATTCATCCTACTGTTGGAAAAAACTTTCCTCCAAAATTGGACAGTAGCTGTAAAAAAGTTGAGAATCACTGAACTATATCAGTCAAACAGAATTTAAATTCATTCACCAATATGCCTCCACCATTTCCTTTCTTTTTTCCATGGCAAATCTTTTTTACTTTTCTTGAAAAATAGTAGAAAAGTTTCCATGATTAATAAAAGCCAAAAGAAAAATAATAAAATCATAGTTATTATAAGACAACCAAATGACAGCAGAAGTATCATTTGATCTGATACTTTTTGTACTAAGTATTATTCAATGTTAGCAATAAGAATTTGAATCTATGCGTCATGAGGCCGCCTAATACACGTTTGAAGGCGTAAAAATGAACAGCCTGGGTGCCACTTTTTATGAACCAAATAGATATGTATATCAGAATTTTTTTTTTTTTTTTTTTTTTTTTTTTAATCATAGAAAAATAGAACTGATATATTTAAAACCATCCACATAAAATATACAAAAGAAAATATTATTTTCATACAAAGTTTATTGTATTTTTTCATTTTAAGTTTTTGACTTGGTCAATGACGAACCTTAATCAAGATGATTCCAGAAAGAAAAAGTGATAAAAAACTTTAGGCGTCAAATTTGGCATTTAGGTTTGGAAATGTAGGCGCCAAATCAAAATTTTCAGTTGCAAAATGCAACTAATGACTGCTTATTTTTCTAAATCTAATAAATAACTAAAATAATTTGAAAATAACGACACTATAATTGATTTGAAATTTTCTGACAACCATATTTGCAAAAAGTCTTTTTTTTTGAAGATGTTGGTTGCGTTTATTTTATGTTGTTCATAGTACAGCAACTTGTTATAGACGATTGAATTACCAATGTTGGAGGGCAGGTGTCCTGCGTCTATTTTTTCTCATACCCCCCCCCCCCTCCCATACACACACTATATATATATATTTTTTTAACAAAGCATGCATGCATATTAAAATATTGGTCATAAGAACAGCATGAAATCATAATGAAAAATTATTGCACATAATGATTTGTAAACACTCTCAATATCAAATCCTTTGTTTTGCACAAATTAAACAATACAAAAAGTCAATATAAACCTTAGAACTTTCATAGTCGTAAGAGTGCACATATCAGTAAATATGTATAACTGTAACTAGCACACTGCACACACAGTAACCAACTTTATTCTTAAGATAAATAAACAGTAAATATATTTTCTATCTTTCTACACAAAAAAGACGAAGATATACTTTTAATTGGTCTTAAAATCGCTACAAAACCTGATTTTTGTACAATTTTAAAATATAAATGTCAAACATGAAAAAATAAACTCTTAATCTTGCAACACTTTTTTACGTAAGATGAGAATAAAAAAATAATGATGTTTACTATGTGCGATATAAACAAAGAAACGAGACTCGAACACCAAGTACAATTCATTTCTTTTCCTCTACAACAGTTTTTAATGAATTACAATTATTATTAACAATAATTTCTAAATAAGGAAAACTAAACAAATCACATCCCTCAATGATTTGCACTGTCATCTATTGATCATCAATTCAAAATACATATATACTGCCTATATTGCTCAGCAATGCTATTTAAAATACAAGAAAATATGTTTCATGGATTAATCCACTTTTCAAACAAGAAAATAACCACATAATGAATCAGTGTCCATTATGCGTAACTAAGTTCATACCAATAAGGACACTCACCTCACTCTTGAAAAGCAGATGAGAAAGCTCTATTGTGCCATAAAAATCGATTAATAACATGAAAACATCAGAAATGATTAAAATACATATCTCGGCTTTTGTGCAAACTACTGTCTAATAGAACAATAAAATTAAAAACTAAAAATTCAAAATACTAGACAATGCAACACGGCCGGATATCGGATATCAGCAGTGCTACTGACGGAATTATTTAATTGTTGCCATCCACAAAACACTGTGCTGCCATGCTGCCATCGCGAATGAAATTCGTGGTGTTTTCACTTCAACTTTACACGCAAAGATGGGTTCTAAGTGACCGGTTAACTCAGCTACACTACCAATGTGGCAACCAAGAGGAGAGTGGTCCCTGGACCCTTAGGTCCGTTTTTTGCCCAAGTAAGTATCGCAAAAGGTAAAGGATTGCTCTTTTCGCATTGAAACTCAAGTCTTATTCTATAAAGAGTTTTGTTATGCATTTTCTAGTCCTTGATCTGCTCAGTTAGGGATTTCAAAAGAAGCTGTCTTTTACGATTGAACAAGACGTTTTAGGCAGGAATTCAAGTGAAACACGGACGATCGCAACTCACCAATGCAATCGCAAATTCCCAAATTTGGATTCAAGTGAAACTTTACAATCGCTACGAGATGCGATTCTAATGTAATTCGACTTCTAATAGCGATTACAATTTTGGTCTATTGCGATCGCTTCGAAGCGATTGCAATGGTGTTTCACTTGAATTCGTCCCTTAGTATGCGAAACGTTTTGCCATACTCGTTGGAAATTCAGAGCCTTAATGCTGAAGAAGGAGCAGTTCTCTCTATTTTTAGTTATAGCTCAATGGTAGCAGCCGTTGTCGAGATGCGAATGCGGACAACTAGAATTCCTAGAGTCCCTATTGCCATTTTCAGATGATCAAACTGAACGGATGCATCCATTTCTTTACCATATAGGATTACCTGGATTCTAACATTTTTTACATCACATTCAAATAAGATTAAAAATGTAAGTGATGTACGGTGTTTAAAGGGCACGTGTATAAAATGATTCCTACTGATTGACTGAAAGTTTTTTCGTATGAAACAATATGACAATGTCTTACGAAATCTTGTAATTATTTTTGTGAAATAAACTTCCATTACCCTGAATCAATGTTTTTTTAGACATTTTGCTCAGGGGGGGGGCATCTTGGTGGGGGGGTCTGGGGGGGCTAAAGCGGCCAAGAATAGGGCCTAAAATTGCATTTTGGGGACTTTTCTGCAATAAATTTGTCCCCCCTCCCCATTTGAGCCCCGAAATTGCCCAAAATTGCCCCATGCCCTTTTCAACAATGACCTCCCACAAAACCAGAAGCTGCAGTGGGGTAGCAAAAAAAAGTCCTCAAAGCGGGTGTCCTGTTTTAAAATACCCAACTTTGATGTTTGGAAATGTAAATAGAAGCATCTATAATTTGATTTTAATTTTATATAGACAGTCATAAATACAGAAAATTGATTAGATTATGAAAAAAAGTATCTTAAATACAATGGAATAATTTCAGTTTTCCTTATTAGAGTATAATTTTCAGCTTCAGGGAGAGGGGGAGTTCGCACCACCCCCTTTCATTCGCCACTGAGAAGCCGTATCCGCAGTTGCCAAGGGTATATTTAAGGAAGTTGATGTCAATCACTTGTCTACCCTCCGAAATAAATTGAAAACTACCTACTCTCAATAAAAACTTTAACATTTTGAAATATCTATTTGTAAATTTGCTTTAATAATTGGTTTGATCCTGCCCTAAATTAATTCCCATGTACTCCCGTACTAGGGGAGATGTATGTTTTTAAAACTTCTGTTCGTTTTCCTGTTTCCGGGAATAATTTCATTATTTTGTTCCCATGATACGGTAATAGATACAAAAACTGAGTACAAATTATGATATAATTCATAATAAAACTAGGGGGTCGTCTGTCGTGATAGAAGCCATAAAACAGAACCTTTATTTGTGCAATGTGCAGTTCTAGATAAAAGAATCGACTTACATACAAATCCGCCAATTTTGCAAAAAAAAAAAAAAAGTCAGCAAACTTCCTGCCTGTGATGCTCGGGCTAGCGATAAATCTTTAGTGTAGTCAAATGCAGCACTTTTGGTTGGTTTCTTTTATAGAAATTAGCATCTTAAAAGGTAGTTGTTTTGTTTTAATAATTCTGCTTGTTTGTTTTATCATTTGCAAATCAAAATGACTTGCTGTTATGTTGCTGTTTATAGATTACTCTGAAAGG
This sequence comes from Uloborus plumipes, assembly GCA_038373865.1. Taxonomy (NCBI): domain Eukaryota; kingdom Metazoa; phylum Arthropoda; class Arachnida; order Araneae; family Uloboridae; genus Uloborus; species Uloborus plumipes. Next base: position 259,134 of record JAXGGA010000119.1, read on the forward strand.
GTCATTCCATGTGAAATCAACAAGCCTCAAAACTTGACCATCACCAATTTCAAAAAAAAAAAAAAATCATAGGGTTGAATACGTCTATAAAGTGATATAAAAAAATGATTTTTAAAAATTTTTTCAGCTGTTAGTTTTTTGTGGGGGACCCCCTAAAAAACTCGAAAAATGGCAAAAAAGTCGAATTTTGGTACATACAAAGATTTAATTTTCTCAGCTTCTATTGCAGCTAAAGTCTTTTGTTATATGTCGTTTTAAAACTCTTTAAACAAGCTTTCATATGATATCTGACTTGACTTTCGTGATGTTAATATTTCAAGGTCACCGAAAGCATTATTTGACCTTGAATATCTCAAAAAGTGTATTTTTTAAAAATCTGAAATATATATATATATTACTTCCCAATGTAGTGTATATGTGGTAAAAATTTTAGAATGGGACAGCAATGGGATCTGGATGAAAAGGGACATAGACTTTTTACACTCTTACCACTTTATTGCAATGCCTATCTCTCCTGAAGATATATAATACAGAAATATTGCAAACTGTGAAATTCTAGTTATAAGTGACGGTTGGCATATTCCACTTCTTATTTTGAGAGGTTATAAATCATTCCTGTAGTGTTTCTCCTAGGGTCCACTTTCGAAAGCAAACATTTATAAGGCACACCAAGGGATGTTGCAAAAAAAAAAATGCCACTCTGCTTTAATCCCGAAATCTGATTCATAACTCATTTTAAGGAAATTAAGTCTATTTCTGTACTGTGAGGCAGCTCCATCACATAAGTCCATCACATAAGTAAGGAAGTTCGCCGCTAGAGGGCGCTAGTGTTGCAGGGGAGATTTTTGCTGCTCTGAGATAAGTGATTTTTTAATGTAAATCTTTGATTTTTACTACTTTAGTTTAGATTATTTGAGTGTATTTTATCATATAATTTAGTATTTTTGTGTATTTGAGACTTATTTTTGCTTTATTTGCATTTTTAAAGGATTTTTCAATTTTTAAAGCTAAGCCTAAAATGTGGTGATTTCTTTGTTGTTAAGCCTGTGTGCTTTGTTAGGTGTAGCAAATTAGTTTATTTTTATTTACTGCTATCTTAGTTTTCTGTATTCTATGTATCTTTAAGCTCTAATGCTTTTTTATTTTTATTATTAGTATTTATACTTCAATTTTGCATTCTTGTCTCTTTTGTATTGCCTTCATAAGTGGATTATTTTGAGTTAGTATGGGTGTTATATGCATTTGGAAAGAGGTTAAGAGTGGGAAGGGGAGCAACAGGTGGATTTCTTGTGACCTTTGTCAGATGTTCTGCCAGTATGAGGGAAAGGAGGAGTCAATTTGTGAGCTGGATTATATTTGCACCAAGTGTGCTGAGCTCTCAGAATTGAAACATAGCATGACCATTTTGCAGGCCCAAATAGCCTTAGGTTGTGGGTTAGAGGAGGATCAGATAAGCACTCCAGATGGAAAGGGGGAAATTACTAAAAAGGATGTGGGCATTAGCTGTGAGTTAGTTAGTAGGGATGTTCCAGAGTTGAAGGGGGAAGTAATTAGTAAGGAGACAGACTGGGAAATGAAGGGGGTAATTTTGGGAGACTCAATGGTGCGCGAAGTGGGAAATTCAATCGGGAGGGTAAAACGTAAGGTGGCTAGGTGTTGTTTACCAGGTGCTCGGGTGAAGACTGTAAATAAGGTTACAGAGAAGAAGGGGACATTTCATAAGGAGGATATAGTTACTTTGTGGGTGGGAACCAACGATGTAGGCCATAGTAATAATGAGGAGTTTAGGAAAGAGTGGAATTCCCTGTTGGACAAAGCAACTAACTGTTCTACCAGTGTCCAAGTGGTTGGTTTGCTTCCCAGGTATGGAGTGCACAGGAGCTGGATGAATCAGCGGGCTAGGTGCATGAACCTGCTACTAAAGGAAATTTGCCAAAAGCGCAGTATCAGGTTTGTGGATGTGTGGAGTCATTGCAAGCGTGATTGGATTGCTAGGGATGGCCTGCATCTGAGCTCTACAGGGGTCAAAATGGTTAGTGGTTTGGTTTTGGAGTCTTCTGAGTCAAAAAACTAAGATTGAAAGGGGGGCTGGGTTCAAGGAGCAGGTTGCGAAAGGACACAAACTATTTGGGTTTTATTAGAAATAGGGAGGCTAATAAGAGCAGTCATTTTAACAATTTCGATTCAAGAAATCGCAAGGGGTTGAATAAAAGCAAGTTGGGCATGCTTAAGGTTTTTTATACCAATGCTCGCAGTATTAGGAATAAGATGGAAGAATTAAAAAGCATAATTATAGATGAGAAGTTGGATATTATTGGAGTTACCGAGACATGGGCTACCAAAAATGATGATGATTTATTGTGTATTGCTGGGTATAATTTGTTTAGACAAGATAGAGCAGGTAAAAGAGGTGGTGGGGTTTTGTTTTATGTTAGGGATACTTTAACTTGCAATGAATTGCCAATAAATGACAAACCAATTAATATTGATATGGTTTGGCTAGAATTGATTAGCAGCACGGGCAAAAAATTACGCTTGGGAAACATTTATAGGCCACCTAATTTAAACCAAGGTCAAGATGAACAGATGTATCGTATTATTAAAGACATGTCCAGGAAAGGACCGGTAATTTTAATGGGGGATTTCAATTTCCCGGGCATTGATTGGAATAATTTTTACCCCAATAATAGTAGTGAAGAGGAATTTCTGAGAGTAATTGGTGACTGCTTTTTAGATCAAGTTGTATCACAGGGAACACGACAGGATGCTATTTTGGATCTAGTTTTCTGCAACGTTGTAGGTTCTGTTCAAGCATTATGTGTAGGGGAGCATATTGGAGATAGTGACCATAACAATATTAGGTTTGGAATTAGCTTTGATGTGCACAAAGATAAAAATTTTAGGTTTGTACCTAATTTCAGAAACACTGATTTTGTGGCACTGACGCAGAGTTTGAAAGCAGTATTTTCATCAGGATTGGACAACAGTGATGTAAATCTACAATGGACTGAGTTTAAGGAAAAATTAGCAAAAACAGTTAGAGATCACGTTCCTTTTAGGAGAAAAGGGGTTAACACTAAAATTTGGCCCATGTGGTTCACCAGGGAAACTAAGGATGCTTTAAACCGCAAGCAAGCTGCTTTTCATCGGTTCAAAGAAACTGGTCACTGCACAGATAGGCTGCAGTATTGTGAGGCAAGGCGTAATTTTAAGTATTTGGTACGTATTCAGAAAAGTGAATTGGAACAAAGGCTAGCAAATAACATTGACAGGAATCCAAAGGGGTTTTTTGCTTACGCTAATTCTGGGAAAGTTAGAAATAGCCAAATTGGGCCACTGATTGATGAGCATGGAAATTTAATTCAGAATGATAGGGATATTGCTAATGTTCTAAATGACTTTTTTTCCAGTGTTTTTAACGATAACTGTATCTCAACAGTTGACACAAGTAAGACACAAGCTACTCTACAGCTTGAGGATTTTGTTTTTTCTAGGGAGGACGTTTTACTTCATTTGAAAAAAATTAAAACAACTAAAGCTCCGGGACCAGATAATATTTATCCAAAAATTCTAGTTGAATGTGCTGAGGAATTAGTAGATACTATTGTAAAAATTTTCAATGCTTCGTATAACTCAGGGACAGTGCCAGAGGACTGGAAACTGGCCAACATTACGCCACTCTTCAAGAAAGGGTCTAGAGGTAATGCAGGAAATTATAGACCTGTCAGTCTTACTTCGGTGGTTTGCAAAATTTTTGAAACTTTTTTTAAAATTAAGATTATGAATTTCTTAGAAAATAATGGTCTTTTGACTAGTTTGCAGTATGGTTTCAGGAAAGGTAAATCGTGTGCTACAAATTTATTACATTTTTATGACAAGGTCACCATGGCTTTAGATAACAAAAAGTGTGTAGATGTGGTTTACATTGATTTTCAAAAAGCTTTCGATAAGGTACCGCATGTTGCACTACTCAGTAAATTAGCTGATATAGGAATTGGAGGTAAAATTTTAGTTTGGGTTAGGAATTGGCTGACAGGAAGGAAGCAAAGAGTAGTTGTAAGGGGTAATCATTCTAAATGGAGTGAGGTTTTAAGTGGGGTTCCCCAAGGATCAGTTTTAGGTCCACTTTTGTTTATTATTTTTATGAATGATATTCATGAAAATGTTTCTGGAAACATGAATTGTTTTGCTGATGATGTCAAAGTTATGGGGGTTGTAGAAAATGATGAACAAGTAAATCAGCTGCAAGAGGATTTGGATCATATTACTAAGTGGGCAGACAAATGGGGCATGGCAGTAAATGTTGGGAAATGTCAAGTGCTGCATTTAGGTCATGGGAATAAGCATACAAGCTATTATTTACAGGGTTCAGTCATTAGTAAGGCAGAAAATGTTATGGATCTAGGTGTCTTAATAAATCAAGACTTCAAGTTTAGTCAACAGTGCAGCATAGCTAGTAACAAAGCCAATAGGATGCTTGGGTTTATAAATAGATCTATTTCAAACAAATCTAAGAAGGTTCTTCTGCCTTTATATAGAAGTTTGGTAAGACCTCATTTAGAGTATGCTGTTCAGTTTTGGTCTCCTTATCTTAAGAAAGATATTAATTTATTGGAAAGGGTACAAAGGAGGGCTACAAGGTTAGTGAATGGACTTTCTAATTTAGACTATGATTCCAGACTTAGAATGCTTAATATGTATAGTCTTGAACAAAGGAGAACCAGAGGGGACATGATTCAGTTGTTTAAATTTATCAAAATGAAAGATGTTACAGGGTTAAATTTTTGCACGGAAAGCAGGACAAGGGGTCATTGTTATAAGCTGTTTAAATCTCAGGCTAACCTGGAAATTCGGAAAAATTACTATTTTAGCAGAGTAGTGGGAACTTGGAATAGTTTGCCAGAAGAGGCGGTAAGGAGCAAGGGAGTAGATAGTTTTAAGAGGGCCATTGATCTTCATTGGGGTCTATAATTTGACTAGGACCAGCCCAGTTGGGCCCAGAGCCTGTTGCTGGTTGTCACATTTGTATTTGTATTTGTATTTGTAATAGATCAAACTTGGTTTGGTGGCATTATTCATTTTCAAGATTCAACAATAAGAAAATTTATGAATATATATCTTGTTATTATTTTAGACTGACTCACTCATGGCGCAATAGCAGTTCACCTTTTGCTAGAGCCAGTCAGCAAAAATGATTTATGACAATCAAATCATGACACCACGACAGTTGTTTAATTGGGCAAATGAGCATATAAAATCAATAAATTTTCAATATTGCAAAATTGTAGATTATAAACAGGAAGAAGAGGCTTTGAAATCCAGAAAAAATGACAGCCTCAAGAACAATACCAGGTCTTCGTTGTTTCATGCCATTAAATAGGAATCAGACGCAAGTGATAGCACATTCATTTTCCAACACTATAAGCATTGAACGTACTACAACTGTCAAGGGCAATCTCGATTGCTCAGAAATGGTTGGATTCTTGACCTGCAGGCATAATGGATATTTGTGGATAGGGTGCTTCTTAGGCACAGCTGAAAAAAAATCAAAATGTAAAAATCAAGCTGTTGCATCCTTATAGACCCTCAAGTTCTTTCTATTATCCTGACTTTGATATTGTTTTCAATGTGCTTATAAGTGCTATTACACTGGCGGAAAAAAAAATCCCAACACCAAGAAAGACTTATGTTAGATGAACGAAATTTGGTAGGCGTGTTTATACAACTGAAAGATGACATCTATTGAAATTTCGTGTTCCGCGCATAAGTGTGGCGCAGCTGGCGTCACTCAGAACATGCAAATAAGGCTTGTTTTAAAAGCGTGTTGTGAAGCTCGTGTGTATTATTTTCCGTGAAATTGGACGAATTGCGTTCATGTTAGCCAGGAATATCTTTTAACAAGACGAAGAAGCCATTACAAACAGCTCACCGAGTTTAAACGAGGTCGTACAAATTGGCTACGAGAAGGTGGATTTTCATTTCGAGATATTGCAGAAAGACTTGGGTGGGAATGTTTCCACCATGCATGATTATTGGAAGCTATGGGCAAGGGATGGTACTACCTCAAGAAGATCGAGTTCTGAGCTGCCACGTGGCACGACTGAGAAGGAAGGTCGCCGAATCTTGCGTACGGCTGCGGCTCATCGTACTGCATCTGCGGCTGACATTCGAGCTGCAGTTGGTACCGTCGTGACCAAAGGAACGGTAAGAAACTGTTTACTTCAAGGACAGCTCCGAGCCTGGCAGCCTGTAGCCGGTATTCCATTGACTGCAAACCATTGCCTTTTCCGACGGCAGTGGTGTCACTACAGAGCTCACTGGAGGTCGGAGTGGAGATCTGTTATAATTTTTGATGAAAACAGATTCTGAATTAGTGCCAGTGGTGGCTGTATATTGGTCAGAAGGAGGCCAGGGGACCGCCTGCATCCAAGCGGTCTACGGCCTAGACACACGGGACTCACACCTGGAGCTATGGTCTCTGGAGCAATTTCCTACGACAGCAGGGGCATTCTTGTGGTTGTCCCAAACTCACTGATTGAAAATTTGTCGTCAGTCTGTTAATTTAACCAGTAGTACAGCCCTTCATGAGTAGCATTCAAGGGGGCGTTTTCCGACCGGATAACGCTCGCCCTCACATCGCTGCTGTAACGCAATGTGCTCTACAGAGTACTGACATGTTACCATGACCTGCAAAATCACCAGGTCTGTCTCCAATTAATAACGTATGGGATATCATGAGATGGCACCTCGAGCATCATCCACAGTCAGCAATGACGGTCCTAGTATTGACACAGCAAGTGCAACAAGCATGGAACTCCATACCACAAAGTGACATTCGGCACCTGTATGACATAATGCATGCACGCTTGCAGGCTTGCCTTCAAAATTCTGGAGTTTACACCCTCTATTAAATTAACATAATTTCACATTTGCACAGCATTTTCTTGAGCTTAAATTAGCCAGTGATCTTGTACATTTAATCAATTAAACATGTTAACTGGACAATTGCATTACCCAAATTTCATTACTCTACGGCAATTTTTTCTTGGTGTTGGGATTTTTTTTTCCGCCAGTGTATTTCGAAAGTGGACCCTAGGAGAAACGCTACAGGAATGATTTATAACCTCTCAAAATAAGAAGTGAAATATGCCAACCGTCACTTATAACTAGCATTTCACAGTTTGCAATATTTCTGTATTATATATCTTCAGGAGACATAGGCATTGCAATAAAGTGGTAAGAGTGTAAAAAGTCTACGTCCCTTTTCATCCAGCTCCCATTGCTGTCCCATTCTGAATTTTTTACCACATATACACTACATTGGGAAGTAATATATGTTTTTTTTTTTCAAATTTTTAAAAATACACTTTTTGAGATATTCAAGGTCAAATAATGCTTTCGGTGACCTTGAAATATTAACATCACGAAACCTTGCCAAGTCATGTATCATATGAAAGCTTGTTTAAAGAGTTTTAAAATGACATATAACAAAAGACTTTAGCTGCAATAGAAGCTGAGAAAATTGAATCTATGTATGTACCAAAATTCGTCTTTTTGCCATTTTTCGAGCTTTTTAGGGGGTTCCCCACAAAAAACTAACCGCGAAAAAAATTTTAAAAATCATTTTTTTGTATCACTTTATAGACGTATTCAACCCTATAATTTTTTTTTGAAATTGGTGATGGTCAAGTTTTGAGGCTTGTTGATTTCACATGAAATGGCCCGAAAATGTAGAGTAAGGATTTTTCTTACCAATAATAATTTAAACAAAAAAAAAAGAAAAACTAATAATAGCACATATCAGCGAATTGAACAAATAGCTAATAGCTAAAAGTGTTGGAGAAAAAATGGGATTGCTTCTAATAAGTTACCTTTTAAAATTTATCGCCATCTAAAGTCTTTGATGCGATGTTTTGCTCTTATTTTAACAGAAAATTATCTGGATTTTTTTCCCCTAATGCCTACAATGGTGATGTTTCAGTTATACACAGGAATAAATGTATTCTTTCGTCAGTTAATAATGAAAGTCCGGTATTGTCTATTTTGCTACATCTCCCTACTTCCGTATTTTTTCTTCCAAATTTTCAGCAAATGTGTCGGTTATTATTAATAATATTCCTCATATAGACCTGATGAAATGCAATTCTGGAATTATTTGAATTTAATCAATTATTATTGTATTTACCGTTTTTATACGTTTGATGCTTTCATTTTGAAAAATGCGGTCTCTTTGCATCCGATGTGCGAATCGAATTTTACACATTTTTCAAACTAATTACTCTTTATTAGGAGGCAAATAAATGAAAATTCTCATGATTTTTCGTTCAAATCATTATTTTAAATTTTTAAAGCAAAATTAACTGTTCTTTTATGTGTCTAAAAGTTGAACGCTGAATGGATCGTTTCATTTTATTTTTGCATTAATTGTGTCAACAGACATTAATAATATGTTTATCATATACCTTTAAATGCAACTGTAAAATAATTTTACTAAAATAAATTCTTTTACATGATTTTTTGTGCTTTTGATGCTTTTGATTATGTTTCTTATTCCATCGCTTTGTTCTTTATTTCATCACTTTGAAAATTGCGATCTCTTAGCATCTGCTACAGGAATAGGATTTTTCGAATTTTTGATGTTTACTACGCTTTTTTAAGAGGAAAATAAATAAAAATTATTTTTATTTTTGATTAAATTCAAAATTTTTAAACGAAATCCCGTGCTTTTTTAAGAGTAGCTTGTGTCAGAAATCGAAATACTGAATCGATGCCAGGAGTTTTATTTTTGTTTCAATTATTATAAAATTTTAAACATCTTCAGTTTATATTTAGTATAATTGAACATAATCTGGAGAGGAGAAAGAAATTGATACATCGGGGAGAATACAAAACACCGCACAAAAAATTTCAGTAAGGTGGGCCTTCTCCCCCCCCCCCCCCCGAATAAATTACTGAATGTATAAATTCGTTTTTTTTCACAAAACCATTTAGTTTTTCCATAAAAAAACCGGACCCTGTGAAAAATCCTGGACAGACCCCTGGTTTATTTATTCCTTACTGAGACCAGATTCGTCAAAGGGCAATCGAATAACCTACCGCGGTAGTCAGCGATGATGGTTTTAAACATTTTCAAGGGAAAAAACCGAATTCAAATTTTTAGAGAGGCATTACTTGGCTACTTTTGCCTTTTTCAGCAACCCTGTGAAAGTACGGAAAACCGGTTTCCGCTCAGGCCGGTACACAGTTTCTCGCTCCAACTTGGCGCTAACGGTGGAATAGCTAAAAATTCATCAGCCATCTGACGGCACCGTCACTTAAACTTTAAAAATTGTTTAAAAAAAGAAACTACTTGTTGTATCCTGAAAGATTTGTCAATGATGCTCATGTATGTTGCTCTGTTTTTTAAAATAAAGTTAAAAAATTGGAAACTTCCTTATTCCGGTCTTTGAGATAATTGAGGCTCGTATATTTTGCGCAGCCCATCACAGGTTTTCAAAGCATTTGATTTTTTAAAAACTTTTAAGTGTAAAGGGGAGAAAAAAGATAAGTCAAATTCGTATCAAAGTTTTTTAGGTTCTTTCTTTCTTCCTTTTCTTTCATCCTTTCTTTTTTTTTGAGCTCTACAATGGTTAAAGGTTACTCACTGCATTATACCTTGCGCTCTGCCCAAAAAATTTACACGAGTTGTATCGTACTAAGTGCGGTCTCTCGCTGGTATTTCTAATTTCACATTAGCTACCAGTTTTTTTTTTTTTTTTGGCTCTCTTTGCTATATGAGCAGAGCCTGATTACCGCAGGGGCACGCGGGGCACAGGCCCCTCCTCTTAGATTTCAGGGGGGCCCAAAATCCCCTTTATCCAACGCCTCCTAAGTACAAAAAACCTTACTGTGTATGCCGACGTATATTTTTATCTGAAAATTTGATAACATTATTATTATTTTTTTTTCCAAGTTCGATCTTTGCACAAAACTTTTATTTCATTCTGGTATTGTACGAATTATCTTACTCGTAACACGTGACTGATATGAGAAATGAAGTGGGGCCCTGAAATTGAAATGTGCCCCATGTCCAATGTCAGAATGATCGGGCTCTGTATATAAGAGGATTTTTGCCTCCAACTCGACTAATTTCGTATTCCATGCTGATGAGAGCAGAATAAGCTCGAAACAGCTGTCCATAGATCGAAATGGTCGAGTTGGCGGTGTATTCCATGTTTCTGCCTTAGCCCTTGCTTAGGGGCGGTTAATCACTGCGTTATATATTGCTGCCAGTCCTGACGTTGAGTAGGAATTTCAATTGAATTAGGAAATAATTAATGGAAGTAGCATTATGAGTATAAAAATCTTGAAAAGAAGGAAATCAATCTCCAAAGTTTGCCATTAATGCTGCCATCTATTGGTGTGATGTACAAGTAGGTTGGCAAAGGAAAAGAAAATTTCCAGCAAAAACTTCTTTTTTTAAAAAAAATTGTTATTTTCCTTTTTCTTTCTTCTTTTTTTGGAGGGGGAAGGAGGAGGAGAGGATTAATTGGTCAATAAAATTCTGAAAAATAAAGCAAAATATTTATGACTTACGATTATCAATCTTTCTACAAACAAGAATAAAGAATAATTCTCTGAAGAATAAAGATATTGATGCTTTTCTAGTTAAAATTATTTTATCTTTATAATTATCATTAATACCTTTTAACAGAAAGTAAAAAAAGAACTACATCAATTTAGTGCAAAACATGTTGAATTGGACATTGATAAGCGAAACATTTAAATTTAGGAATAGTATGAAGTACCAAATGCTAAAAAACGAACAATAGGGGAATGTGGGGAATTGAAATGGTTGAGATCACACACCTGTTTTAAAATGAACAAATTGGAAATGTGTTCTAAAAATCGGTGTACATAAAGAATGAATTATGTATTTTGTTATACAACTATCGTTGAAATGTTATTTCTCCTTTTGGCAGTTAATTTGCACCTTCAAAAAAAGTTGGACATTTTTCGCCTCATAAAACCATGGGGCAAAGTGAAAAATAATTTTTTTTTTGTCGTGAAACATATTTTCTTTGAAGAGTTACAGTGATTTTCATCAAATGAATGCGTAAATAAATGAATTAATGATATTAATGAAAAATTAAACAAATAAATAAACAAATAAATGAATTGATTAATACATGAGAAAAAAAAGAGTGCATCAAATAGAGAATGAATAATAAAATAAGTGAGTGAGTGAATACATAAGTGAATTAATAAGTAAAATAGTGCGAATCAATTAATAAAGGACGAAATAAGTACGTGATTTAGTAAATGAATGCATAAACAAACGAAATGAGCTATTTCACTTTGCCCCGCGTGAACTTGATAAATTACATTGGACATTCAAAGTCAAAACATGTCTAATATAAACTAAATAAGGACTACACTGGACATCAGTAGATCTCAATTAATAGTTAAAATGATAATTACAAAAAAAATTTCATTTTCTAACAGCAGGAAGTATTTTTGAAAAACCACGAATATTACAATAAAGGTAGCAAATTTTGAAAATTGCTTGAAAATTTTTTTTCGTTGAGCTTTGGAGCAAATTTTTGACAGGAATCAACTATATGTCTAGGAACTTAGTTAAAATATTGGCAGGTAGGTGGTGCTTCGAATTAAAAAAAAAAAAATACCATTTCATTTTTCCCCGCTATTTCACTTTACCCCGCATTCACCTACATTATTTTAAATGTGTTTATAGAGATAGAGCCTCATTTAAAATAATTTCAACACATAGAGATGTAAAGAACGTTAAAACGGAAAAGCACGATTTTGCAATGACTTGCATCCCACGTGCTTCTCGGCTACTGTAGACCCCCGTTTGAGCCAGATGTAATCTGTTTCTATGTTATAATCGCATATCTTTTTAAAAAAAGGAGTTTCTTTGATCCCAAAACATGTATCGAAAAGGTTTTTTTTAATCGTATCTTTCTTTCTTTCTTTCTTTATATATATCTGTGGCTTAGTTCTAAAAGGACCAATGTCAATTTTTTCACATTCTGCGTTATTTACATCAAAAGTTTCTAATTTAGTAAAACTCTAATTCTACAAAGGCCAATATATATATTATATATTTATATATATATAATATATAATTTATATAATATATAAAAATTTTCATATGATAAAATAATGTTTCTTTACACTAACAATAAACAAATACCAAAAAATAATAATGGGAATCTTAATATAAGAAAGTTATAGCATTCTAAAAAATCTCAAATATCTTTCCTCGTCTTTTTCTCGGAACTAACATTTTTGACTTAGGCCCTTTTAGAACTAAGCCACAGATATATATATTTAGTCGCTTTGTTTTATACGTTTCAATGTTTTTTTTAACCCATTAATGCCTGACATTTTTTTTCCAAAGGTATTTTGTACACTGGTTACAAACAGTGTTTAATGGACAGGAAAAATAATTTAAAAAAATAATATTTTTATCAAGGAAACAAAAATCGTCCCTTAAAAGTTACGATAGACCCCAGAGGGTACATACTTTTTTTACTAAATTTTTTTTCTGCCTACGATATAATATTTAATAAGATATTTTATAAGAAGAAAAAAAATCAGCAATTAACATAAACTGGGAAGCTGGGAATAACTTTGAAAACTTAGCTTTTTTTCTTGAGATTGTGAACGATGTAATTTTTGATAAAGATCATATTAAAACTGCTACAGAACACACTTTACAATGGTTATGTGCAGCAGTCGGTTAATAACGAATTGAAACAATACTAATGTACTAATTGAACACTATTATATTTGGTTGAAATGTTCATTTCGGGGAAATTCAGACCCTTTTTCGGACCGTCCCCAAGAAGGGACGCTGGGCATTAATGGGTTAATAGTTACATTTTTAAAACTTTGATGTCTACTTCTAGAATACTTTCTTTCCTTTTCTTTTTTTTCGGGGGAGGGGGTTCTGTTTCTGTTTATTAATTCATTTATTAGCACTAATGCGTTCTCTGCACTTTCTACTTTCGCAGTCATTTTTACTATTTAGTGAATAATAAGGCCTTAAAATCTTTAAAACCAGTGATGGGATTCAGCTGGTATTTACCGGTTCGTGTGAATCGTTTCTTAAACATTGTCGATGTTTCTGTTATCGGTTCTTGAAATTTTCAATAGGCAATTTTAAGAATTGGTTTTTAGGAATGATTTTTTCAAAAGCATTCCTAAAGGCAAGTAGAAAGACAGATGTACCTTCAAAGCCATCGCTGTAAAAGCTCTGCTGAAGCTGAAAGAAGCTTCTTCCTGAAAAATGCAATTTGTTCAGAGAAATTAAATAGATTGATTGTCGAAAATACTTGAAACATAATGATAATTAACTAAAATAGATTATCATCGAACGATCGGATTCCGGAGTCTATGGTTAAAAAGTGGTTGAGCTACAACTAACGGCGGATGATCCGCGAGTAATAACAAATAAATTAGTAAAAGCTGGTAAACACCAAAACACTTTTAAAATATTATTAAATATTTAAAAAATAGCTATTTATTTATTTTTTGAATCAGACGAGCTTGAAAACTGAGTATTTATCAGTTCATTTAATAAATATTTCATCAGCAATATGCAGGGGCATCTCTAAGACTGGATTTTCTGCCTAAGTTCTGGGAAACCCTAGGTTTTCTTAGAGATTTGAAAGAGGCTCAGCTTGCGATCACTGTTTGCTTAATCACAACTCCAAACATTTAATAAAATTCAATTTTTATTAGAGATCAAATGCTTTTTAATTTTTCCAAGCATTTCCTAAATGTTTTCCTATTAAAAAAGAAAAATTATCTTGGATCAAAACTACTTTTCATCAGGGTCTGATTACTGAATAGGCCAATTAGGCCGCGGCCTATGGCCCCCAAATGGCTAAAATTGCTGTAGTCAATGCCTAAATTTGTTTTATTCTATGCTTAAAATTGTAAAGCCTCAGTACAGGGGGCCCCAAAAAAGTATTTGGCCTAGGGCCCCGTGGTAGCTTAATCGGGCCCTGCTTTTCATGACTGACGCTTCTGAATTATAGAAAAAAGAAAGAAAACGACAAATTGGGTATACCTATCGACAATCAATTGAAACTAAAATTTATTCAAGTTGATATTCTGCATTTTTGGAATGACATAAAAAAAGTCCCTAAAATTTCAAAAGGTTTATGAAACACAATTTAGGACCCCCAAATGGTTGAAATTTGCTCTAGTCAATGTCTAAATTTGTATTATTCAATGCCTAAGATTTTAAGGCCTCAGTACAGGGTCCCCAAAAAAGTAATTGGCCCAGGGGCCCGTGATATCTTTAATCGGGTTCTAGTCGGCGTTTCTTTTAAATTAATTACACAACTCAACACCAAAATTATGTTCCGTTCAAAAAAAGTTATTTCCGAAGTACTGGATTTTTCGAGAGCAGTGGAACTTTCTGAAAATAATTGAGGTTTGTGTCCAGTTAGCACCTAGCAAGTAATTCGTTAGAGTTAGAAGAACTACAGGGTGACAAGAAATAACTTGGACGAAGTTTCAAACCAAATATCTGTAAATGCCACTAAATTTTAAATGATATTGTGATAGGGAATCGATCCTAGAAAGCTACTAAAGAGGTGTAAGTAAGTTAGTTTGGGATAATTATTATGGTTCACAAACGATCTGCCGTACTGAATTACAGAAGCAAAAAATGAAACTATATGTGAGATTGTTCAACGATTGAAAGTGGCTAAGCAGACGGTTTCCTATACAATTAAAGTATTAAAAAAACTTAGGCATGATGATGACAGGTTAGGAAAAAGAAGAAAACGCAGTTAACACAACAAGAGACAGGAAAGTGACTAAAAAGTGAATTTAACGAAATAAAAGGATTTCAGTGAAAAATGCTGCTAGAGGGGTTAAGATCGACAGAGAAACCATTCATTTGATGATAAAAGTTGAGGTTGATCTTTTTCCTTACAAAATGAAAGAGGCTTAAAAGCTAACAGCAAAGAACAAACGCACAAGACTTCAAAAGAGGAAAGAACTGTTAAAGCGGTCCGCAGATGATCGATGGCAAACATTGGTCTTAACAAATGAGAAACTGTTCTCAATTGGACAAGATCAAAATAGCCATAATGATAGAGCGTGGTCAGCAGAAGCCCCTGAAATTTCTGGAATTGTTGGTGGGTTCAAGGACCCCTATCTGCAATGACTTGGGTTGGGATATGTGCTAGTGAGAAAACACCACTTGTTTTTGTTGATCAAAGGATAAAAAATAATCATCAGACATACCGCAAACTCATTTTGGAAGATATTCTCTTACTTTGGTCGCAAAAATTCTTTTAAAACCAAAGATGAACCTTCCAACAGGACTTTTCGCAAAAGACACTCAAGGTTGATGCAAGACACATTTTCCGAAGTTCATTGGAGCTCAAGAATGGCCCTCGTATTCCCCAAATTTGAACCCAAAGGACTATTCTGTTTTGTCCAACTTGGAGACAAGGGTGCGTACTAAACCTCATAAAACTTTGGCATACCTACAAAAATTCCTACCGAAGGAAACGGGTAAAAAAATCAATACCTATTTGAATTGCGGCCCGTCGCCGAAAATTTTGTGACACGTCTTAAGCTCTGTATTAATGATAAAGGTAACCCAGTGGCGGCTCGTTCATAGGCGCTGCAGCACCCCTAGTAGTTTTTCCAAAATATACGCTTTTAAGTTTTTATTTCATTCTGATCCTGAGTGAATATAAATCATACAAAATCCATAGTTGGTCATCGAAGGAGATTTCAAACACAACAACGCACGCCACAAAACGCACACACACACACACAAACGCACGCCATTAACTTATCAGTGAAGTCAATCTTACGGCCTCAACTAAAGTGCGAGAAAAAATTCTCATACTTTGCGTAAGGTGCTGCACAGCGAGTAGCTCCTTTGAGCTCGCTGAAAAGCTTTCTACGCATGCTCAGCGTGACGTGGGGTCAATCGGGGGTAGGATTTTTCAACCGCGCTGTGGGCTGCAACCGGTGCAGCTCCCTGAGCCTGAGATGCTTTAAGGCTGTTGTCCCAAGAGCTTGGCGCCAAGGAAAATAAATAGCCTTCCGTAATCAAAATCAACTTCAAATAACATTCCAATCTTTGATACATACGACGTGATTTTCAGTCAAGAATAAGTTCCCTTAGCATCGTAGAAAATTTTTGCGTTTTTAAAATTTAAATCCATTTTTAATGAAATCTGCCTTGGCGACGGTTCCAGAATAGCAACCCTACACGCATTAGAAAAGGAAAACCTTTGTATCCTACCAAAATAATACAGCAATAATATAGCAACAAAAACAACTGAAAAATTCACAACACTCTGGTAGTCTTACTGATATTTTTTAAATTTCATTTTCATCAAGTTTTATATTTTTAAAAGTGGCTTTTTAAGAAACTATTGAATCAACACATTATTTTAAGTTGTATCATTGAATATAGGTGTCGCTGCAGTAAGAGTTTTTACAAAACGAAGGCTATTCTCTGCTTTTGCTAATCTACTGTCATAAATCACTGTAGTCCTCCCCCCAGCCTTCCAGTAACCCGGAAGGAAAAACCAAATCCGCTCCTTTTCTTGGGGAGAGGGTAACAGCACTTGAGGGCTTCAGAGCTGCTCTACCGCTTTGAATTCACAATGGGTCTGGAATTCGCATTTCATGACCACCAATAAGAGTTTTAGAATTTGATAATTTGAGTTTAGAACATCGCTTTGCTCATTCATTTTGCAATTTTACACTGTGGAATTATCAGTATCACCATTATTTTCCAAAAAAAAAAAAAAACCCGCTAACTATAAATAGGAGACGGCGATTACAATACTTTAATTTTCTAAAACCATGGGCGGCTGGTGCACCAAAAAGGTGGGGGGTCAAAAGAAACGTATGCTTGGCGGGGGGGGGGGTAAGAGGCAGCGCCGCTAGAGCGTTTTTTTTTTTTTTTTTTTTGAATTTTGTTATATTATTGGATTTTAACAGTAATGATTAAATAATCTGAAAAAAAAAAAAAAAGATATGGCCAGAAAAATTAAAAAGGATGGCTACCTTCGACATCCGCTTTCCGGTTCTAAGTTCCATTCTAATGAAAGAACCTGAAAAAGTCCAGTTTTTGGAATTTGGAGCTTTTGCTTTCGTAAAGTAAATCAATCCACTGAGTAAAAAAGAATTTCAATCAATCATTAGTTTTTTACTCAGAAAAAAGTGAGGGGGCAAGGCCCCTTTCCATTTGAGAGTGAGGGTGCAGTCGCCCCCCTGTACGAGCAGACTATATTAAAACAAGGAAAATATTTAAATGTAATTCAGGCTTTGCTCGTGTATGTTTCAGGATGACAACAAATTAATAAAAAGTATTCTGAAAAGTATATAAGCATAAGCTCAAAAAAAAGTTTAAAATTAAAAAAAATATATATGCTTTTAACTCAAATACTGTATACTTTTATGCAAATGGGTCATTACAGCCAGTGGCGCAGCCAGAAAATTTTTCTGAGAGGGGTTTTCAAAATTAAAAATTGTTGCTTTATCAGTAATTTCCGATGTGAAAATATTCAACATAGGAAAGCAAATAGTTGCTGTGGTTCAATAATTATTTATTATATCACTTGTTATTTCACAAGATCATTTTAAAACTTCTTCAGATACATCAAAGTCTTTAATTCTTCAAATGTTCAATGTTTTTATGATTGCAGATAACCGCTATGCCATTTAATATTTCTTTAAAAATCGCTATGTAGAAATTCTAAATCAAAGAGAAGAATGTCATTAGCCTTTGAGTAAAAATAATTTGTATAAATAGCTATTTAAAACCCTTCCCTGGTTTACTGGAAAAGGATTTATGCCGTTGAGGAAGTGCTGAGTGTGACCATAATCCTCTTGCGTGTTTTACTTAGACCATTTCGGACCTCTTATATCAGTATTAGTTATCAGTATGGAATATTACTTGTATATTTCAGAACTGGAAAAAAAAAATTGTGATTGCTTCCCACTAGTAGATATAAAAGGCCGGTTCTAGGACAGGAGGTGGCTCCCTGGCTCAGCCACCTCCCAGAGCCACCTCCCAGAGCCACCTCCCGCCGCCTCCTCCCGCCGCCACCTCCCCCACCCTGGGTTGAGTTGTTTAGGGGCTGCTGCTTGGGGTTGAGTTGTTTTCAGGGCCGCCGGGAGTTTTACACGTTGAAGAAGGTTATGAGGCTTTTTTTCAAATGGCAACACCTTTTCTGATTGCTATGACAACCAAATATTTAGGTTTCTTTGAATGGCAACACTTGTTGCGTTTTTGGGGCCGCCGGGAGTTTTCGGTTGGCAACACGTTCTTGCTTACGCAAGACTACAAGGTGATGATCTGGTTGCTATGACAACCAAATATTTAGGTTTCTTTGAATGGCAACACTTGTTGCTTTTACGTTTCTTGCTGTCATGATAGCCAGTGGCGCCATCTACGAGGATTTTGTTTAACCTTAAGATTACTTTATTTTATTTTACTGACTCTGAATATTTTCTGGAATTTAATTTTATTCTAGGCGCTCGTGGCGCCATCTATTGAGTGAACGAATTTAATTCTTTTTTTTTTTATTTCGGGACTTTGAATATTTTTTGTAAATTTTACTGTGCTCGAGGTGAGGATCGAACCTCAAACCTACAAAAGACCTTCGTAGCTGTCAGATTGGTCAACGCGCAAACTGACTAAGCTACGAAGGTCTGATGTCTTGTTCGTTAACTATGATCCCAATATAATTTTCAGTGTTAAAGAACGATGATGCTGCCATCTGTTGACGGAAATTTATTCAATTTTTAAGTGTTGAATATAAAATATTATATTGCAGGTACTACCTTTTCATTTTTAGTTATGGCATCGAGAGAGGAGGTTGTGTGGATTATGGTCCTTTATATCAGTTTGTGTATTGTGATGAGTATAATATATATTTTAACTGGAAAATCTGATTTTGAAGTTGATTTTCTACTGAAACCTAATGATACGTCTAATTCACTCATATCGTTTCGAGGATGATTCATATCAAAGTGTCGAATAATCATTTTTCCTGCTGTAATGAAGAAGGCTTATCTGGAACCGGGTCGAGAAGCAAGTTTTGGTGGTGTCGATGCATTATATCGTGCTGCGCGAGGAAAAGTACCCAAGAAAGTCATCCAGAAATATTTGTCGGGAGTGGATGCGTACACACTCCACCGTCCAGTGAGAAAGAAGTTCCCAACCAATCGCGTCATCAGCCATTCTATGAATCATCAATTTCAGGCAGATCTCGCAGATCTTACAAGTTTACAAAAACATAACCGTGGTTATCGTTATATATTGACATGTATTGATATTTTCTCAAAGTATGCATGGGCAAAGCCCCTGAAGACGAAACAGCCTCGAGAGATTGTCGACGCTTTCAAGATTATTTTTTCTGAGAGAAAGCCAAAGTTGTTGCAAACAGATCAGGGTGGCGAATTTAAAAATGCACTCTTTCAAAAGTTTCTTCGTGAGAATCAAGTCAAGTTTTTCACGACATTTAATTCCACAAAATGTTCGGTGATAGAAAGGTTCAACAGAACATTGAAAACAAAAATGTGGAAATATTTCACGAGTCGAAATACTTATAATTTTATAGATGTCTTAGACGATTTGGTAAAAAGTTATAACATCACTTACCATTCCACTATCAAGAGAGCACCCGCAGAAGTGAACATCGATAATGAGAGCGATGTGTATTTCGCGATCTATGGTGATAATCAAATTACAGAAGGAAAACCATGCATTTTCAGCATTGGTGATGTTGTTCGTATTTCCAAGCAAAAACTCACTTTTGAAAAAGGATACGAGAAAAATTGGACTGAGGAAATGTTCATCATTACAGAGTGTGTAAAAAGAGCTATTCCAGTGTATCGTGTGAAAGATTTAATGGGCGAGGCCATTCAAGGTACTTTTTATCCTCAAGAATTACAAAAAGTGAAACTTAAAGAAGATTATACTGTCGAAAAAATATTGCGAAAGAGGAAAAAGGGAAATCAAACTGAATATTTTGTCAAGTTTCGTGGATACCCGGATAAATTCAACCAATGGATTCCAGCCTTGCAGCTGTCTGAACTATAAATATCGAGCACATGATATAATTTTCTCAGTCTTGTCGAGATGTCGTTCTTCGTCACATTGCCGAGCGATAATTCCTTGAATTATTTTCCCGATAATAAGATATCGCATTTTATTACACGTTTACCGAAACCAATTGAACTAACTGGCAATTGGGAATGTGCATTAGTCGAATTGATCTATCCTCATACTTGGTATAATGTGAACCGAGAGAATAACTTGATCGGATTTGATTTGGGTGATGGAAAAGAATTAGGCAGAAATATTCCACCTGGATGTTATGAAAATGTGCCTGACATTTTAAAAGCGATAAGTATACCAGACCATGATAATCGAATTTCATTCAACTATAATACTGTAACAAAACGTGTGCGTATCAAAGTAAAAAACAAGGCGCGCGTTATCTTTCATGAAGGATTATCACAGATGTTGGGATTTCCACCTATGGTCATCGGTGGCGAGAGCGACAAAAATGTAGAGCAGACAGCGTTCAGCCCTCAAATTGCAGATCCAAATGCTCATTTCAGAGTGTTGATGATTTATACAGATATTATCGAACATCAAATCGTGGGAGATGTGTATGCACCTCTCCTTCGAACAGTTACAGTAACAGGTACTGACGGAGAGATGGTCAGCGTTGAATATGAAAGACCTCATTATCTGCCTGTGAGTCGAAAAATTATAGACACCATTGAAATCGTTATAAGGACCAACACTGGACTGTTAGTGCCATTCGAGCGTGGGAGATCGTACGTGAAACTTCACTTTCGCCAGAAGTACCTCTCATGATGTATGTGCCATATCAATGCTGCCAAAAATCCTTCGAGGATTACTATACTCAACAAATTGGAAATGGACTTAATTATTATCAAGGTGCCCCATATCAAAGAGGATATGGTTTCGGCGGTCTCTTCAAATCTTTCTTCAGAGCTGCGGTCCCCCTATTCAAATCAGGGGCAAAGACAGTTGGAAAGCAAATTTTGAATAGTGGTGTTGACTTATTCAATGATGTGTCACGTGGTGAAAATCTGAAAGTGGCTGCGAAGCGTCGACTGAAAGAAGCTGGAAAAAATTTGACTGATAAAGCTGCAGTTAAAATTAAAACCATGATTGGATCTGGAAAAAAGAATAAAAAGCGTAAGCTTTATGAGAATCCAATCAGTTTTCGCAAAACCAAGAGAGTGAAAAGACATCACGATATCTTCTCCTAAGAAAAATGGCCTCTCTCATCCATCGTGACTCCGAAGCATGTGTGAAATCGGAACTGGACTTATTTACGTTACCTCCTACTCAAGCTGCTATTGAAAAAGGAAACTTTGTCGAATATCATCCTATTGCCAGCGTGAAAGATGGTGGACCACTGGAGTACTTAATATCCGGATCCGGATCTGAATATACGGACCTCTCGGCATCTTACATCTATGTGAAAGCAAAAATAGTCAAGTCTGATGGATCTGCATTACCTGATAAAGAACCTGTTGTTCCAGCCAACTTATTCCTGCATTCTCTTTTTTCACAAATCGACGTCAGTTTGAACGAGCGAATCATTTCTTCAGCAAGCAATACATATCCTTATCGTGCATACATTGAAACTCTCTTGAATTATGGAGAAGATGCAAAGAAAAGTTTACTCACCTGTGAGATGTTTTACAAAGACTCCAATCCTGCTAAAATCGATCCGACAGCCGAAGATGCAGATGATGGATTAAAAGCAAGATATGAACTCAGCAAAAATAGTAACCAGTTTGAACTCCTCGGAAAGCTCCATAGTGATATTTTCGAACAGAATCGACTTATGCTAAATTTGGTCGATATTAAAATTAAGATGATTCGAAGCAGTGCCCCATTCTGTCTCTTATCAAACAAAGACGGTGCCGACTATAAAGTGATATTGGATCATGCCTCTCTATTCATTCGAAAAGTACAAGTCAGCCCCGGAGTTTCTCTCGGACATGCAAAGGCTTTAGAAGAAAGTTCTGCCAAGTACCCCATCGATAGAGTTCTATGCAAGACCTACTCCATTTCGAAAGGAAGTTTTTCCTTCACACAAGATAATGTATTTTTAGGTGTCATGCCTAAAAGAGTTGTGATTGGATGTGTGGAAAATGCTGCTATGAATGGACAATATTGCAAGAACCCATTTCAGTTTGCTCATCATAATACAAATTTTGTTGCTATTTACGTGGATGGACAACCCGTACCCAGTAAACCATTGGAATTAGATTTTGAAAATAATAATTACATTCGTGCTTACTACAGTCTGTTTGAAGGATTTAATAGTGATAAAGGCATTTATATATCACGTGAACAATTTTCGAAAGGAAATGCATTATACTGTTTCGACCTCTCTGCTGATATGTGTAATGGTCCACATTTAAATTTACAGCATCAAGGAAATTTGAGAGTTGAAATTAAATTTAGCAAAGCAATCGCCGAAACTCTATCACTACTAATCTACGCCGAATTTCAAAACGTGATCGAAATTACGAAATCTCGTCACGTGTTATGTGATTTCGCCAATTAGAATGGATTCGAATCAAATACAGAGTATTCTACAAAATGACTCATCCACCAAAAAATATTTCCTAGGTGTGTTTCCTAGTGATTATTTAAACGATGTCATTATTCATAAAACCCCTGCTTGTTTTGTTGCAAACGTGGACACTTCGAACGAATCCGGAAGTCATTGGGTGGCCTTTTATATTGATCAGCATCAACTTGAATTTTTCGATTCTTATGGACATCCCCCATCTTTTTTCAAAGGACCTATTCATGATTTTGTATCACAATTTCCAACTGTGACTTATAACCCTATGACATTGCAGAGTAATGTCACGGCCGTGTGTGGTCAGTATTGTATTTATTATTTATATTCAAAATGTCGCGGTCGTTCATTGAAAACAATATTATCAACTTTTGTAAACGGACACATGTGTAATGACAAAAGTGTCTATAATTTTGTAGCCAATCATTTTCATGTATTTCCGAATTTCAATCAATAAATTTATATTTAAATGAATATCATTCTTCTCTGTCTCTCATTCACGATGGAATTTCCAAAGCTGCAAGTCAGTTTTACAATGGTAGCCAGTGGGCCAACCGGAAGTGGGAAAAGTCATTTCATATCAAATCTTCTGAAACATAGACATGAAATGTTTTCAAAAGTACCTGACAAAGTTGTATGGTTCTATGGTGTGTATCAGAGTTTGTATGATACGATACCGGATGTGACGTTCGTCGAAGGATTTCCTGCTAATTATATGGACTTATTAGGAGATAATACATTGTTCATCATTGATGATTTGATGGCAGAGTGTGGAAAAAATGATGTCATCACTAAGTTATTTACTCGAGGCAGTCATCATCTCAACATTTCAGTTATATTCATAACGCAAAATTTCTTTCACAAGGGAAAAGAAATGCGTGAAATTACTTTAAATGCACATTATATCCTCCTTTTCAAAAATAGGAGAGATTTGAGTCAGGTGACTCATTTAGGAAACCAGATTTTTCCAAGACATTTGAAATTTTTCCAAGAAGTGTTTGAAGACGCGACCAAGAAAAAGTTTTCTTATCTCTTGATCGACTTGAGAAATGAAACACCCGAACCAATGAGATTACGCACAAATATTCTTCCCTATGAGACTCAGTATATATATCAGAGAAGAGCAGTATAAAACAGACATGTTATAAATAATGTGAATCATTTTCAATCATGACAATCACGAAGCAACAGCTGAACGAGTTACATCTCTTGCAAATTTGTCCTGCAAAACTTCAGAAAGAGTTGTTGAAAAATATTGATATAGGTTGTATCAAAGCAATATGCGAGTGCAGTCATAATTTACTCTGTGGAAATATACCTATTTCGAAACATCAAAAGAAGAAATTATCAAAGCATAAGACGACCCTTCGCAAGTTGGCGAATAAAAAATTAGCTTTAGCTAAAAAACGAAAGTTGGTCGTTCAAAAAGGGGGCTTTCTTAGCTTTCTCATTCCTGCTGCCGTGAATATATTATCATCCATTTTCGGAAATGGAGCACGCCAAGAAATACGCCCTGATTCCTGAAGAAATGGTGTCAAAGCATACGGTTACACCTAAGCAGTTGAGTGAACTTGATACACAGATGATGAATATTTTGCAAAGCAATCTTGATGAACATGAAAAATTGGCAAAGTATACAGAATTACTGCAAAAGAAATTGAATCTAGCAGAAAACAATCCTCCTTGGACCCCACCTCGAGAAGAAGAAGAAAGAAAAACAGAAGAAAACCGCCAGCAGTATGAACCCACCATATTCAGCACTATTAATAAACAATATTTGAATCAAGCCCAGAACTTGATGGATATTATGAAAAGGCATCCGGATATTCTCACCTGGAATGATAAGGGTGAAGTCATTTACAAACATCAGAAGATTGAACATTCGAATATTGCTGATTTATTAAATTTAATTTTCAGCCACAAGAAAAAAACTGTTGATGTGTCTTGGTCACATGAATTTTTAAATTCATTGCAAGAAATGAATGTTCCTAAATTTTTTGTGAAGAATAAAAATCTATACGAGAAGAAAATTGTCACTGAAGAAGATGATAGAAAACCTGTTCTTACACCTAAACTTGTAAATTCTCTTCCAAGAAGGAAGCGAAAATCAAATGCAAAATGGGATAATATGTATTAATAAAAAAGTTATTATTATTGAATCATTGCCTCATCATTGACTTTTTCATCATTTTGATTAAATGAAAACAGAGAAACAAAGTTAAAGGAAATAATACATTTATTAATCATTCACAATAATATTTGGAAAAAGTACTTACAAATCATCCATTAGAGCTTTCAAATACTCCACATTCATTTTTTGAATTTCGTTATCACTCATTTTCACCTTAGTAGCCAAATCATTTACAAGTTTTAAAAAGTCAATACAAATGAAAATGTTATCATCCATTGTGTAATATTTTTCTTTAACTGTTAATGACATGCATTCATGTCGCTTCTGTGAGGGATGATTATGTTTACATCCTGTGCACTCATAGTTCATGTTAATGCATGCTCGCATTTCGGTGATAAAACAGTCAAAGATAATTTCAAATGTTTCTACTTCATCAGCAGGATTTTGAAAAACTTGCATTTCTTCGCATTTTAACATTTGTCGGAAATGGTCAAATACTGCCTCTAAAATTTTTTCATCAAAAATCATATTATCATCCTTTATTTTCTTTATATTGTATTCACTGAGGACGATACATCCTTTTTTCATCGAGAATTCTTCGACGGTTTCTACAAGTTGATAAATTTCACAGTCACCATTTCTACAAATAACAAGTGCATCGTTTCCTGCTACAAAGTTGCTGCTGGAGTATCTGGAATTGTATTCCCATATTTTTCTCTGAAAATGAAGCCAACTTAGTGGTTGAAAATTAATTTTTACACCTGAAGCACTATTTTCAAGCACAATCGCGATTTTTCCATTTTTTCGTAAACACACATTTATTTGGTGATCATTATCGAGCTCCAAAACGTTTAAGTTGCGCTCGTCAAAACGATTGAAGGCATTTTGTAAGAATACATCAAGCCAATCCACTGATTGTTCACGAGAGGATGGCTGAGAAGATGCTTTAAACACTGTATCACTTGGAGAGGAACTTTGCACGGATTCGGTCTGGTTTGTTGAAGACACAGGGGGTAAAGGAAGAGGTTTCTCTAATGCTGGAACTTCAATCTTTTCCGCTCGGACACACGTCTCCGCTGGGTTGACCAAGGGGTCATCCATCTCCGCTGGGATGCGTGTCTCTGCTGGGGTGCATGTCTCCGCTGGGACGCACATCGTCGTCGAGGCATTCTCGAGGTTTGATCCTCCGCTTTTAAAAACAGCTTGAGGGAGGGTAGTTATACAGGGAACTTTTCTTCGACGTGGAGAGCTAGTCGATACAATTTCCATTTCAGGCTGATTGAAGAGAGGGAAATCATCCAAAGTCCACGTCTCGGACCATGAACGTTTCGCTGCAGGTGGGGTCACATCACTCATGATGTTTCGAAAGGTGATGCTGATCCTCGGCAGAGTTACAGTTCTGTTGGGTTTAATCCCATGGGTGAAGAGTTCATTGGTTGGGGGTAGCATAACATATAAACTGCCATGGTGACACTCTAATTCTTGAGGTTGAAATCCGGATCTTTCAAAGGAGAGGGTTCTGGAGGCTCCAAAGTTGACACATGCAACGCCGCTGGATGGATCAATGCTCTTCTCATTGTCTTTATGCTGTCCGAGAGCTGCACTTCCATCTGGGTAGAAATTGAGCAGTGCATAGTTGTATGACTTTCCCGTAGTTTTTTCAACATCCTCTTTAATTTTCATCATCATCGGATTCCATATATGAGCCGGATTCGAGGTGCCGGAGTAACGATAGTCCAGTCCTTCATCACCAAAGGCATATGATTTGCGTTTCGGTGTATAATGTCTTCCGTACACCACAACGTTAATGGGTTGAAATGGGATATTTAAAAGTTCATTGAATATAGCATCAGCTTCTGTACGAGTGTAAAAGCGTTCTTTAACTTGAACGTTCAGGGCATTTGAAGACAGCGTGTAATCCATTTTCAATTTCTCAAACAGCATAAAACTAGCAACTGAACACAACGAAATCAGGAGTCAGAATGAATTTTTATCATGAAAATGATCACAAAGAGATATCAGTTCGTGGCGCTGCAGTCGGATTGATTAAACATCACGTGTCATTAAATCTCAAGATAATCACAAGAAAGTATGTGTAATCTCTTATCACATGAGGTGGGGACCCACTCTTGTTGACATTGAATCATCGACCTCTGACCGCAAGCTTATCAATATCATCCGGTGAACAATCATGTGGGTACGTGTAATCAGCATTGTATCTGAACTCACTACTCTGATAAAAACTGTAACTGCGAAATTAGAGAAAATATTTAAATTTTCAAATGTTCGAAATTAATTTAATTTGTCAAATTACTAATTAAATTTTGTATGCAAATTAACTTCATTGAGTAATGAACAGAAAAAAATTAATTTTCATTGAGAAAGTAATTTCGGTTTGAAAAATAAATCAAGTTCAAAGAAATAATTAGATTTGAAAAAAAAAAAAATAAATTCCCGTCAACAGATGGCACCATCATCGTTCTTAAACACTGAAAATTATATTGAGATTCATTTAAACCTTTACTTGAGTGAAAGCATTGGTGGCTCAATTGGCAAAGCGCGCGGTCAATTGAAGCATCAATACTTTTTGGATCCGAAGGCCGCATGTTCGAAACTCACCCCAATCAGCGAAAAATATTCAAAGTCCCGAAATAAAAAAAAAAAGAATTAAATTCGTTCACTCAATAGATGGCGCCACGAGCGCCTAGAATAAAATTAAATTCCAGAAAATATTCAGAGTCAGTAAAATAAAATAAAGTAATCTTAAGGTTAAACAAAATCCTCGTAGATGGCGCCACTGGCTATCATGACAGCAAGAAACGTAAAAGCAACAAGTGTTGCCATTCAAAGAAACCTAAATATTTGGTTGTCATAGCAACCAGATCATCACCTTGTAGTCTTGCGTAAGCAAGAACGTGTTGCCAACCGAAAACTCCCGGCGGCCCCAAAAACGCAACAAGTGTTGCCATTCAAAGAAATCTAAATATTTGGTTGTCATAGCAATCAGAAAAGGTGTTGCCATTCGAAAAAAAGCCTCATAACCTTCTTCAACGTGTAAAACTCCCGGCGGCCCTGAAAACAACTCAACCCCAAGCAGCAGCCCCTAAACAACTCAACCCAGGGTGGGGGAGGTGGCGGCGGGAGGAGGCGGCGGGAGGTGGCTCTGGGAGGTGGCTCTGGGAGGTGGCTGAGCCAGGGAGCCACCTCCTGTCCTAGAACCGGCCTTTTATATCTACTCCCACTCAGTAAGCAGTAAGCTATTTTGTTAAAACCTATCTTGTTTGTAAAAGATTAAATACTGTTTTTTCCCTATATTGATGGAAGGGGATATATTAGGGTGGTTCACAAACCTATGGCAAAAAAAAAAAAAAATATTTGTCCTAGAGGTCAAGGCGGTGGCTCATTTTTTTACCTTTATCCACCCTAATATACTGCCGAAATTGCAACCTCCTACTTAAATAAAAAGACGGTGCTCAAAGCTCAAATAGTTCTCCAGTTTTTGTCAATTTCAGGCGTTTTTCGATTGAGCGTCAAAAAAAAAAAAAAGATTCCGGGTGTTTTGCTATCATTCTTGCTGATTCTTATGTTCAATGATCTCCTGAATCCTAATATGGCCCCCCTTTTCCCCCCATTGCCACCCAGTTTTCGAAAATAGCGCCCCCCCCCTCCTATTTTCATCAGATATCGACAATGTCATAGATATTATTTGGAATGGAAGGAAGCATTATATTTACCATTAACATTCTTCTATAGGGCTAGAGAGGTGAAAAGTTCAAAATCATAAACAACTTTTCACAAGTTAGGAGACTCATGGGGGTATTTTCCCCTCCCCTCCGTAAAATATTTAACATATCATCAACAACTCATTTTTTCCAGTTTCAAAATTTTACACTTATTTTTTGGTGCAACACAATAGTATCGGACTGCCTACTATGTCTCCCGACTGTCGGCAAAAAATTGAAGTCGATATGGTGGGCTGTAAAATTGAGGTTGTATTTAAGTCGGTAATGAGATAGTGGTTATGTTAGGAGATCAGATGTGGGGAAGGGATATTTGTTATGTGTGTTGATGGAGTGGTTGGGGGATGAGTGGTAAGGGTATGGGGGTTTAGGTGTGATGTGGGGGTGGAGGGGGGGGGATGGGGTAGTTGTTTATGATGTTGGGGGGATGTGTAGGGGGTTGGGATGGGTGGGGGAAGGTATGGGGGGGGTGGGGGGGGGTGGGTGTAGGTTTGGGGAGTTTGGGGGGTTTGGTGTGGAATTTTTGGTTTAGGAGGAGTGGGTGGATTAGGTAGTTGGTATGGGTGTGTATGTTTATTGAGTGATAGTGAATTGTTGTGTTGTGTTTGTTTAATTTTGTATAAAAATGGTTTAGGTATATTTGGGATTGATAAATAAGGGTTTTGTTTATGATTGTGGAGACACATATCATGGGGGGAGGGGGAGAGAATCTAGCAGGGGGTGTGAGGAGGAGGGTATGGGTGGTGTGTATGGGGGGAGGGGGGTTATTAGGGGGGGGGGGGTGATAAGGTGGGTGGGTGAGGTTGGGGGGGGGGATTGGGTGGTGGGTTGGATTTGTATTGGTGCGTGGGGTGGGGGGAGGTAATATTGTTTTAGGGTGAGTTTAGAGAGAGGCAGGATTTTGTGCGATGTGTTGAGTTTTTTTAATTGGGGGATGGTTATTATATATGGTGGGGAAGAGATGAGAATAGGGGAAAAAGTTTGGAGAATTGTGTTAGGGGGGAATTGATTTTTGGGGTATTGGTGGAGAGGTTGATTGTAGTTGTGGTTTATAATGGGGGGAGGGGGGGGGTTTTTTTTGTTTTTTTTTTTTTAGTGATGTGAGTTATGGTGGGAGGAGGAGAGGTGATAGAGGGATATGGGAGGTAGTTGGGGTGAGGATGGATGGTTTGTTATGAGAAAAAAGTTAAAGATGGTTTTTTTTTTTTTTTTTTAATTTTGTGGGGTAGTGGGGAGGGGGGGGTTGATGAATTGGGTAATGTGGAAAATTTTATGTAGTTTTGAGTTTTATAGGTGTGGAAGGTTGGGTTTTTTTTTAAAGTGTGAGTATTAATGTGGTATGTAGTGGAAGAAGATGGGTGTGGAAGAAAGGATTGGGTGTGAAGAAGAGGGTTGTGTGGGGGAATAATTTTGTGGTTTTTTGGTTGGGTGTATTGGGAGGTTTTGTTGTAGGTGGTAGGTGGTCTAAGTTTTATTATGATTTGTGGAGGGTGTGGATAATTATTGATGGTATGATTTAATTGGTGTTTATGGTAGTTGGATGTTTTATTATATTTTGATGTGAAGTATTTGATTTGTTTGTGTGTGTATGTTTTTTAATAGTGTTTGTGTGTCCGACTTTTTGGGGTGGAGGAGGGGGAAATACAGGCCCTCCGTTAAAAATTTCAATGTTTTACACCTAAATGTTTACAATATTATGACGAAAATCGTCAAAAAGAAGGCTTCCGTTTATGTTACAGACAGCCAGAATCCAAGGGCGAATCCAGCTTGATAAGCTTATAAGATGAATGCACATATCATACAAAGGGGAAGAGGTTTCAGTCATCTGGAATTTATAATGAAATTAGCATTAATTTCATTCAGTTTTATTAAGTAATGAATCAGCAAATGCAAAATTCGTATAAAATGATTTAAAAAAAAAAAAAAAAATCTTAATATTGACATTTATCAGTAGCGTCGTTTGAGGGGGAGAGCGGTCCGCCCAGAGTGTCACCCGTGTGGGGGGTGACACCAAGAGCGAACCAAAAGAAAAAAAAAGAAAAGGAAGGAAGAAAAAAAATATTTACTCTGTAAAACGCAGAAGCATCAGTATCGGGGGGGGGGGGGATAAGCAGGGTATCACCCCTGTAAGGTTTAACACCAGAATGGTTTTAAGAGTTTATGAAAAATATAGAAACACTAATTCTGAATTTTTTACCCAAAATGTGCAAATATATTTAATATTTCCACAATTGTAGCACAATTACGAGAGCATACACCTTTTTGGGGAAGGGGGGGGACTCCCATAACACATTTAAAAGTTTCTGAAAAAATAAATACGGAAGTCCTGGTATATTTAAGATCATATTTTGGTAACAAAAAGCAGCTACAACATTACGGGGGGGGGGGGTGATGACACCTCTCTGTAAAAGGAGAGATGGGGCGCGTGACACCCAGCAGTAAATGGATATTTGAGACATGAAAAATATAAATATTTCAATTCTGAAAAATATCCTCGGTATTTCAAATACAGTTACTTTAGCAAATCCTGAGTTATCCCTGAGCAAATCAAGTAGTATCAAGGGGGGGGGGGTGAGCCAGCTCATACCTGGCTGGAGTGGACACGAAAGTGGATTTTAGAGTAGTTTATTAAAAGAATAGATTGTACTAGAATTTTGAATTTTCCCCCACATTTTAAAATAAATCTATCAAACACATTAGTCTCATTTGAGGGGGGGGGGGTATTTAAGCCAGCTGACACTAGTCTGAGGAGGAGGCCACCCAAAATGTAAGAATTACTGAAAAACATAAATACTGCAATTCTGTTTTATTTGAAATTATATTTCATTTTTCAAATGCAGTGGCGGGAGGAAGCTTTTGTGCCAGGTTACACACCTCAGGGGCTGACACCCAAAATGCATTTGTGAGTTTTTGAAAAATATTAAAACTGAAATCTTGATATATTTCAAACTATATTCAATCTGTCAAATGCAATGACTCGATAGGGCGGATACCCCTTGGGCAGCGGCGTATGCAGACAAACCCTTTCAAGGGAGCTGAACAGAGACTCTTTGAGAGGAGAGAACGGGGCACCTCATAAATGTAGCTAAGAATAGCAAATGTTTCGAATTTCTGATATCAATGCTAATTTCAAATGACAAAAATGCATCATTAAAGAATATTTTTTACCATCAATTCTAATTATTGTTGAGAAGTAAAGCGTTTGGATGAAAATAGAAAATGATAAAGTTGAAATTTGAAAAATTTTCTTTGTTGTAGAAGGTGTTCCTTACACAAGTGCGTGCATGCAATATTTTTGCAAATTTGAGCTTATTTATTACATCAATTTACCAGTTATTTTACTATGTGTTTCTGAAATATATTTGGAATAAATGTCAACAAAATTGAATTACAAGATAGCCATACATGTCACATGCAGTAAAATGGAGAGAAAGGAAAAACAAATAAACGATTTTAGCTTAAATTTTAAAAATTTGTTAGGAAAGTTTCGGAGGGGGCTGCAGCCCTATCAGCCCAACCCCTGAGTACGCCACTGCGCTTGGGGATCAGCGCCCAAAATGCATTTTTAAGTCTTTGAAAATAAATGTACTAAAATTCAAATACATTCTATACTTTTATTCTTTTGTCAAATTTTAAAAACACAAGCACAAAAAGTCGTTCTTGCTCTTGGTTTTACTATCGGTTCAGTTCAATTGAGTAAAAGTTTATTGAGTGCAAAATAAATGTAAAATCATAAATATAAAATGAGCTTGATATTGACTATAAAAAATTTGGTTACTGTGAGATAACCCCAAGTAGCACACTTCGTTGTTTAAACGGTGTAAAATGGTTATTAACGTTGTAACAACCGATTAAAAATGTTTATAAAACGTTTAAACGTTATTTGTGCTACCTGGGACGGTACAAGTAAAGGTTCATTGAATGCAAATAAATGTAAAATCATAAATAAAATGAGCTTGAAATTGACAATTATATACAAAATGTTTGTTACTATGAGATAATGTTAGAGGGTCCCTTATTTTACTTTGAAAATATACATCCGTTAGTAAAATTATTCCTTCTTTTTAGGAGAGCCTGAATGTGATTGCGACCATATGCGTAGCGTCACCCCCCCCCCCCCCAGCACAACTTGCTGGATACGAAATTTTTAGAACCTGAAATTCTGTAAAATCAGAGCGAAAATCGTATCATTTATATTTCTTTTTACTATGGAATGAAATTGCGCCTTTAAGATTTCTGGTTCGATTTTTTTTCTGTAATAAATAAAAACATCCTCCTCTTACCTAATGTCTCCAGAGTTAGCCAAAAATTTCGTTTTAAAAACTTTAATTTTGAAAGATTTTCTGTGAAAAAGTATCCACCCCTTAAATAGTCTAAGTCTGTGTGATGTCAAAACGCAGTGAAATCGAACTCTCTGATTTATCAATAACTAAAGAAAATATTTTTGAAAAAGAGATATTTCAATTTTTAATGTTTAAAAACTTTTTATGTGGAAATTTAACTGAACTATTTGCGCTATTGCAGGTAAAAATACTGCAGTATTTATGGTTTCTAATTCTGAAAATATTGAATCGTTCAGCTTATGCATAAATATTAAAGTTATTTAACTCTCATAGTTAAATAGGAGAAAATTAAAAATTTGTAATAGCTGATTATTAATTACTGATTAACAATATCTATAAACAACATAATTTATAATAAAGTTTATTTATTGAAAAATTATTTATGTTATAGTCCCTTTGAGAGATGAACCTGGGCCCATTGAGAAACAAAATATAAACTACGCAAAATACCCTATCGCTTCGCTTATACACTACACAATAATGAAAAAGCTATCATATTAAAAAAATGAATGTTATTTTGAATTGTTTCTAAAGATTTAAAGTCAAGTATTTGTTTGGAGACAATTACGGAAAAAGTTTGAGATCGTGCACTGTGTAAGATCGGGTACTATTGAGAAACAGCAAAGGCATGCAACTGCTACCTCCCTTTCTTCGAAAGGATTACAGCCGGTAGTCCTGGCCGATACCGGTTTTCTCCTCATTTGCTTGCAGGGAGAGAGAGGGGTTTGTATGTCCCCCAGTGACAGCTATTATTCTCTTACTATCCCCCACTATCCCCTAATGAGGTAAAGCTGTCAAAGAGAACTTCAGATGAGGGGCTAATATTTTTTCCCCTTGGAAGGGAGTGAAATTCTGCGCCATCTATTTTGTAAAAATATAACTACACTGGTAGAATTCTCATAGACATACGCCCTTAATGACCGATTACGCGCATACGCATGCTGAATATTTCCTTTTCGCTGCTTTATTATTTGCTGCTTCAAACTAAATATTTTTCAACTTTAGTAGTGTATGAAACAATGAATGCTGAGCATTTGCCGGGTATTTCTTTTTCACTGTTATCTTTGTCCGAAAAAAATGCTACTGAAAAAAAAAGTGGCCCTGTTTCGGATTTTAATATTTTGCTCACGCTTCGACGAGTAGAAAGTTCTCGCACCAGAGAAAATTTAACAAAAACATTCACTCGAAACAAGTTTGATCAATAATATCAAAAGCTTTAATGAACAAGTTAAAAAAGAATTTGCAAAAAAAAAAAAAAGATAGGAAAATGTGCTTTGTTTTCAAATAATTTTAAAATGTTCATTTATTTTTTGCTCATTTGTTTGAAATGAGTAAATGTAAATTATTATGTTCAATGGCTATTATTTCAATATTGGTGCGTTAAAAGCATTTTTTTAACGTATTGACATACGCATACATTTTTGTTACATTAAAAAAATTGCTGCCCCCCCCCCCCCCCCCCCAAGTTTGAGAGTCACGAGGCGCCACTGAGGTAGGTAGCGACTTTGAAAACGGTTAAATATATTAAACAAAATAATGTATTCGTACTTATTTTGAAGTTTGATCGCAATACTTTCATTAGCATTAAAGTTATGATGTACGATGTGTGTCCAAGTTATTTCTTGTCACCCTGTAATACATTTTCTTCGTTTAAAAAAATTTTCTACACGTTTCTCCGAAATTTTTGTCTTAGGAAATAAATTATTTATGAGAACTTATCCTCCTATTTTCTCTATTTTTAAGAGCAGTTTTTGTATCTTTGTTTTTCTTCGGAATTAATAACAATAAAAAAATATGAATTATATTATTAATAATAATTATAAAAAGAAGAAGAAAAAATAGTTGCTTTGAATGCTGATATTATAAATGCAGTTCTTTAAAAAATTTTAGAAACATTCATAAGAAAATTTAGTGCTGCCATCTTCAGGTTCCTTTTGGAACAAACGTTTCTACTCAATTTTCCCTTTTTTCCCCCTTTTACATTTGCTTTTACATTGACAGAGAAAGAGAGAGAAGCCTCACACTCCTCACATTAATAAAATAAAAATAGTTTGGTTTTTTAAATATAATAGATCACAAGCTTCTTCAATATTTTTGTTTGTACGAACCAGTTTTTAACCATTTTTATTAAAGAAAAAAACCTTACTAGGGTGGACCGACTAGCGAATGGAACAGCTCGTACCTCAAAAAAAAAAAAAAAGTTTCCGAAGTTCTTTTAGATGAATTTGCAGTGGTAATAGAAACATTTTCCTGTGGAATCCCAAAAAGAAAAAAGAAGAAAATGCTGTACTTATACCATGTCTAGTGTTATACGTGTTCATTTAATGGGCTGTTGTACTTTCTTACATTTCAAAACTCCTCTTTGTTCCCCATTAAGTAAAAATCTTGATGCAAAACCGTAAAACTTCTCCCAATTTTGAAAAAATAACTTCGCATATCACTTATATTGATTTACTGTCATGTGTAAAAATGCTGTAATTTTTAACGTTGTTGTGATTTTTCAAAAATTAAATTGTTTTTAAGTGTTCATCCATTGGTCAATCTACACTACGTCAAACCATTTTAAAACAGAAAGTTTAGAATTTAGGAAATGCTTTTAGGAAGCCAAATGCGTAAGTTGACCAGTATCGGAAACATACTAATCTTAAGGGGTAGTTGCTGAGTTTTTTTTTTTTGAACGTACAGCTTTTGTTTGAATCAATGGAACTAAACGATCTGAATCTGACGTTACATATTTATAACAGTCTTTTTCCCCCAGAAAAATACTGTGCCGTTCTTTTTTAAATAATTAATTATAATGACACATGTTTAAGGAAAACCAAAATTAGGAAATATGATCAAGCTTCTTTTATACAAGGAGGCTTGATCCAGGGGGAAAGGTGTCCTTTTAAGTATTTTAAATACAAATCAAGTATTTGTTTTTGTTACCTATCCATTCTTTATTCATCAAATAAAAACAAAATAGAGGCGTGGGGGGGGGGAGTAAGAGAAAGAAAGAAATGAGGAAAAGATAAAGAAAAAGAAAAGTTAATGTCAATTAAAAATGAAATAAAACAAAAACAATAGCTACTGAAACAAAAATTCAATAATCGAAATCAACTCTGTAATATCAAATAACTACCGTACTGCTAAAGAAAATTATACCTTTTCACTGGTCTTGATCAAGTTTCAGTGAACAGTAGGAAACAAACATCAGAAAGTATATTAAAGACGTTTTAGAGCATAGGCGGCTGGTGTACCAAAAAAGTGGGGGGTTCGAAAAAATGCTTGTGTGGGGGGGGGGGGGGGTAAAAGGCAGCACCTCAGAAGTTTTTCTTCTTTTTTTTGTCAAATTTGGCCATATTATTGTCTTAACATTACCGATTAAATGACTTCTAAAACATCCGGAATATGGCCAGGAATCAACAAGATCATGTATGGCTAACATAGACATTTCCCCTTAAGATTAAAAATTCCATTCTAATGAAATAACATGAAAAAAGTTGGAACTTTAGCTTGTTTTGGAATTTTCAGTTTTTATTTTTGTGTAATAGATCAATCTACTAGTAAAAATTCGTTTTTCATTCGACCATAATTTTTAACCCAGAAAAAGTGAGGGGGCAAGGTCCCTTCACTTTTGGAAGTGAGGAGGGCAGTCGCCCCCCTTGCTCCCCTGTACGAGTCGCCTATGTTTAAGCGTTAACTTACCAGCAGTTAATGACGAGCAAAGGTAGTGTTTTATCGTCATAAAATGTACAAATATTTTGAAATTGACACTAATAATAAGCTGAAATTAACGGTTCACAAGAGAAGAAGAAAATATATTGTATTTAAAGGCAGTTTTTATAAGAGTCATGCAGGTCAGACACAAACTGTATCAAGGTTCCTCGGGACGCGGGACAGTTTTTCAAAAAACGAGACAGTTCCTTGAAATCTGGGACTTCTGGCAACGGGCAAGTCCCCTGCCTAGGGGACTGCGTATTTTCAATAAATTGCTTAATATTTGCAAAACTATTTTAACATAATTTGTTACGAAACTATACTTGCATGTAGACACAAATCATGGACATAATAAATAATATGTCTCATAATTAAACTAATTAACATTAGTAAAATCACTTACCAGAGGACTGTTTTCGCAACGACCAAGATGCATACTTTCATCACAAATGTGGCTCTGAAACTAAACAAAGTGGCGTTTCAACACCGTTCTCAGCAATTTCGACAAATTCACACTGATTACGTTAAACTTCATGCCAAAAAACATTTGCAAGAGTAATAGATTTTTTCTATTGCAGCTTTGAATTTGTGGCAGGGGACTGTTTGAAAAAACTCCGGACAGAACTTACATGACAATATTAAGTTTTAGAAATGCGTAATTAGAACTTATTTCATAAAAAATATAGTTGCATTATTCTATTTTTAGATATTAAT
Source organism: Uloborus plumipes (assembly GCA_038373865.1). Taxonomy (NCBI): domain Eukaryota; kingdom Metazoa; phylum Arthropoda; class Arachnida; order Araneae; family Uloboridae; genus Uloborus; species Uloborus plumipes. The sequence continues at coordinate 296,407 of JAXGGA010000119.1, forward strand.
TGCCAAATTTATGTATTGTTAATAGGTTTTTTGAAATATTACCTTTAAGTGTTAGACTATACGATTGGGACAGCCAGGGGACTGTGTTTTTAGCACTTAGATAATTTCTAGAAAAAAATTAAACTGTTATCGCTCCAAATACAATTGGGCTACAAAGTATTAATGCTTTACTTGAACTAAGAGAGAAAATTATTTTATTACACTTGGGTCATTCCATGTCAAGTGTCCCAAATTTTCAGAAAATCCCCAACTCGACCTCTGATTTTGATGAATTTCTTTTTTGGATATACATATAAGACTTGCATGAAGCTATACCAAATTATAGCTCCGTAAGCCCTATGGTTCAGCCAATATAATTTATTTTGTTAAGGCCTCTTTTTCGTGTCGTGGAAAAAATGACCAAATCGTCAAGTTTGTGCTTTTATTGCTCGCGACCTAAGAGGATTATCAGGCTCAAACTTGGTGATTCTGATCACTGCTTAGAGTAGAATAGCCTCTTTGTGTAACAAAAGCTTATTGCGCTGTAGATTTTTTACAATTTGCTGCCAAAGTTGGTTAAAAATGCTTTTTTGGCAAATTTTGACCACGTGTCGTCAGCTTGTATCGGATGGGAGAATGACTTTGTGAAGCTAACTCTTTCCTCGTTTGTAGCCTGTTAGTATGTCCAAAAGGTGTGCAAGTGGCATCTTGATAGCTCAAATACTTGCTGAATTATTCGAGTTTTTTTCCAGTCAAAAATGTTTTTCCTCAATTTTGTCTCAATTTCAAACGGCAATATCTCAAAAGGGTCATCTTGAATTTGATATTTCTTTATATCATAATAAAGAGCGCACTTTTCTTAAGTAAAAAATGTTTGTTTTATTTTCGAGACAAACCAGTTTTGAAAGGATATTGTAGATACAAAACATGTACTTTTTCCATGTGAAATCAAACAAAAAAATGACATGGACCTTAAAAGTTCATTTCAATTAGTGCTTTAAAAACTTGCAGGTGCTATTGTATTTATGTTTTGATACAAAAAGTCTTTTTTAGATAATTTTGAATGCTAGTTTTTGTGGGTGTGTCCCCGTAAAAACTCAAGAAATGGCGAAAAATAAAGTTTCGTTTTTTACAAAAAAAAAATATTTTTTTTTTTCTCGCTGCTAATAGAGCTTGAGTGTTTTCCTAGGTGCTATTTTAAAGCTTTTGGAACAGAATTTCAGATGATATGTCCCTTGGCAAGGTTGAAGGTCTAGAATATTTCAAGGTCATAGAAAGCATTGTTTGTTTGTTTTTTTCCAAATAAATTAATTAATTAATTAATAGATAAAGTAAATAAATAAAAAAATCAGTTAATATGGTGTATGCGTGATAAAAAAATTCATAATGGGACTGCAAAGCCTTTTTTTTTAAAGCAATAACGAAAGTTTTTGATAGAGCTGAAGTTTGCAATTATTTCTGAACAACGGTAATTGAAAATATTATAAGTAATAATTGAAATACCATTCTTTATATTGCCGAGGATGTGGCTAGATATTCAGCCTACGATTGCAACGGACCCGTAATGAAAAAATGATGAAAAATGGGACAATGCTTTTTATAACATTGAAATATTAATGACCCACAACCTTGCCAAGTAATATATCATTCAAAATTCTGTTTCAAAAGCTTTTAAATAACATATAGGAAAACACTCAAGCTCGATTAACAGCGAGAAAAAATAATTCTTTTTGTAAAAAACGAGACTTTAACTTTCGTCATTTTTTGAGATTTACGGATGCGCATTGCGCACACAAAAACTAAAGTTCAAAAATATCTTTAAAAAAGGTTTTTTTTTCATGAAAAATATAAGTACGATAGATCCTATAAATTTTAAAATAATAAATTGCTATGAACTTTTACGGTCTGTGCCTTCGTTTCTTTGATTTCACGTAGAATGATGTGCACGTTTTGATCTACAATATCCCTTAAAAACTGGTTTGTCTCAAAAATAAAACCAACGTTTTTTACTTAAAAAAAGTGAGCTCTTTCTAATAATGTAAAGAAAATTGAAATTCAAGATGACCTTTTTGAGACATTGCCTTTTGAAATTGAGACAAAATTGAGAAAAACCATTTTTGACTGAAATTTCAACTCGAATATTTCAGCAAGTATTTGAGCTATCAAGATGCCACTTGCATATCTTTCGAACATACTATCAGGCTACAAACGAGGAAAGAGTTAGCTTCAGAAAGTCATTCTTTCAGGAGATACAAGCTGATAACGTGTGGTCGAAATTTGCGAAAAAAAAACAATTTTTAACCAACTTGGCAGTAAATTGTAAAAAAATCTACAGCGCAATGAGCTTTTCGTACACAAGTACGCTATTCTACCTTAAGAGCAAGAATCTGAGAAACTGTCACGCCTAGCATTATGGGGTGATTCATGACCTCTCAGATTTTCTCCCAAAAATTACCAAATGTTTATTATTTTATTGAAAGACCAAATCCAGAATGTTTTGCTCTAAAGTTGAGTTGTTTAGTTTTTATGGATCCCTAAAGTTGAAAGTACGGCATCAAAAATTAAGCGGATTTTCAAGACATGGAAGTTGCTGTGAGCCAAAACTCTTAACAGAAACGGTTGAACTCCAATTTTCTTTTTGTATATGGAATATAGAAGGTTGAAACTTTACAAAATGAATGTTAAATTTGTGGTAAGTTGGTGCCGTAAAGTCAGTGAAGGCCCTCAAAACTAGGCATTTTTGACGTTTTTTAGCGTTTTTGAGGTCCAAAAACAGCTTGTACATTTCAGTTGGCACGGCAAAAGTAGTTTCGTTTGAAAGACCAGTGTAAGCACTTTAAAATAATGTATAAATAACCGAGGAAAGTTTAACGCACTTTTAGTTGCGTAAGGCCGAAATATGAAAAATGTCATATTTTACCGATATTCAAACGGTCATAACTTCCTATGCCAACAACATATTGAAATATTTTCTTTGCCAATGTCATACTCTATTCTTTGTCTTAACAGAACAGTTGAGTTCTTTGAGGCGAAATGTGAAATTTTTTTTTACAAAAAATACACAGGAAAAAATAATTTTTTTGTAAAAAAATTTTTCACATTTCGCCTCAAAGGACTCAACTGTTCTGTTAAGACAAAGAATAGAGTATGACATTGGCAAAGAAAATATTTCAATATGTTGTTGGCAGAGGAAGTTATGACCATTTGAATATGGCTAAAATATGACATTTTTCATATTTCGGCCTTACGCAACTAAAAGCACGTTGAACTTTCCTCGGTTATTTATACATTATTTTAAAGTGCTTACACTGGTCTTTCAAACGAAACTACTTTTGCCGTGCCAACTGAAATGTACAAGCTGTTTTTGGACCTCAAAAACGCTAAAAAACGTCAAAAATGCCTAGTTTTGAGGGCCTTCACTGACTTTACGGCACCAACTTACCACAAATTTAACATTCATTTTGTAAAGTTTCAACCTTCTATATTCCATATACAAAAAGAAAATTGGAGTTAAACAGTTCCTGGTAAGAGTTTTGGTTCACAGCAACTTCCATGTCTTGAAAATCCGCTTAATTTTTGATGCCGCACCTTCAACTTTAGGGATCCATAAAAACTAAACAACTCAACTTTAGAGAAAAACATTCTGGATTTGGTCTTTCAATAAGATAATAAACGTTTGGTAATTTTTTGGAAAAAATCCGAGAGGTCATGAATCACAGGCGTGACACTCTCTCAGATTCTTGCTCTTAAGCAATAATCAGAATCACCAAATTTGAGCCAAATAGCCATCTTAGATAGCGAGCAATAAAAGCACTAATTTGACGATTTGGTCTTTTTTTTTCACGACACGAAAAAAAGGCCGTTACAAAATAATTTATATTGGCTTAACCATAGAGTTTATGGAGCTATAATTTAGTATGGCTTCATGCAAGGCTTATATGTACATTCAAAAAATTTTCTTCAAAATCGGAGGGGGCCTCTGACACCTTGACATAGAATGACCCATATCCGAAAAACCTTATGTTGTCGAATATCTTTACATCCATAAGCTTATAAAACTTTTTGCATTGAAAAAAGTTTCTTGTAACCCGTAACACATAACTTCAGTTTTTTTTCTTTGCAATTTTGTTATTTTTTTTAAGTTGCTGATTTATTTTTACATTGGCAGCATGTTCTCCACACAGTACTAAAAAAGTGTGCAATCTTACTCGTGAAAGTGGTTGCAGCAGTGCTGCGTCCAATGCAATGGAGTAATTTAACTGATAAAACTGGTTTAACGTTATGCGTGATATGTAATGTTACGCATCATGCATAACGTTACACTAGTTTCACCAGTTTAACTACTCCATTGCAATAGATGCAGAACTGCTGCCGCTAAAGTTACACTGGCGGAAAAAAAATCCCAACACCAAGAAAGACTTGTGTTAGATAAACGAAATTTGGTAGGCGTGTTTATACAACTGAAAGATGACATCGATTGAAATTTCGCGTTCCGCGCATAAGTGTGGCGCAGCTGGCGTCACTCAGAACATGCAAATAAGGCTTGTTTTAAAAGCGTGTTGTGAAGCTCGTATGTATTATTTTTCCGTGAAGTTTGGCGAATTGCGTTCATGTTAGCTAGGAATGCTTTAAGAAGACGAAGAATCCATTATCAACAGCTCACCGAGTTTAAACGAGGTCGTACAATTTGGCTACGAGAAGGTAGATTTTCATTTCGCGATATTGCAGAAAGACTTGGGTGGGAATGTTTCCACCATGCATGATTATTGGAAGCTATGGGCAAGGGATGGTATTACCTCAAGAAGATCGAGTTCCGAGCTGCCACGTGGCACGACTGAGAAGGAAGATCGCCGAATCTTGCGTACGGCCGCGGCGCATCGTACTGCATCTGCGGCTGACATTCGAGCTGCAGTTGGTACCGTCGTGACCCAAGGAACGGTAAGAAACTGTTTACTTCAAGGACAGCTCCGAGCCAGGCAGCCTGCAGCCGGTATTCCATTGACTGCAAACCATTGCCTTTTCCGACGGCAGTGGTGCCACGACAGAGCTCACTGGAGGTCGGAGTGGAGATCTGTTGTAATTTTTGATGAAAACAGATTCTGCCTTAGTGCCAGTGGTGGCTGTATATTGGTCAGAAGGAGGCCAGGGGACCGCCTGCATCCAAGCGGTCTACGGCCTAGACACACGAGACCCACACCTGGAGTTATGGTCTCTGGAGCAATTTCCTACGACAGCAGGGGCATTCTTGTGGTTATCCCAAACTCACTGACTGAAAATTTGTCGTCAGTCTGGTAATTTAACCAGTAGTACAGCCCTTCATGAGTAGCATTCAAGGGGGCGTTTTCCAACAGGATAACGCTCGCCCTCACATCGCTGCTGTAACGCAATGTACTCTACAGAGTGCTGACATGTTACCATGACCTGAAAAATCACCAGGTATGTCTCCAATTGATAACGTATGGGATATCATGTGACGGCACCTCGAGCATCATCCACAGTCAGCAATGACGGTCCTAGTATTGACACAACAAGTGCAACAAGCATGGAACTCCATACTACAAAGTGACATTCGGCACATTTATGACATAATGCATGCACGTTTGCAGGCTTGCCTTCAAAATTCTGGAGGTTACACCCTCTACTAAATTAACATAATTTCACATTTGCACAGCATTTTCTTGAGCTTAAATTAGCCAGTGATCTTGTACATTTAATCAATTAAACATGTTAACTAGACAATTGCATTACCCAAATTTCATTACTCTACAGAAATTTTTTCTTGGTGTTGGGATTTTTTTTTTCCACCAGTGTATAAACATTTTTTTAATGCTAGCTCAAATAATGCCTATTGACTGAAAGACTTTCCTACTTAGGTATTGTTCTTTAATTAGGATGTTGTTGTCAAATAAATGCTATTTACTATTGATATTTTTATTCACTCGTTGTCACACTTTGTTTATATATATATATACAGGGTGTCCACTCCTATCGTGGACCAATAGCTAATTTCTAAACCGTTAGAGATAAGCATATAGTTTATTTGGGAAAAAATCTCTAAATTACGAAAGGAATTTTGGGTCTATTCAATGTTTTTCAAAAAATCAAATTTTGAAAAAGTTACGAAATTTAAATTTTTATACAGCCCCCCAGTCCTATCAATCATATTTAGTAAAACATTCTTGACACTGTAATGTTTAAAACTAAAAAAAAATCACTCTTCTACCACAAAAATTGACCGAGTTATGACGTTTTGAAAAATCAAGATGTTGAAGGATTTCGCATACGGTCCCTTCAGCGATCTCTCGATGACGTCATGAAATAATGCAAAATCTTGATTTTTCAAAACGTCATAACTCGGTCAATTTTTGTCGTAGAACAGTGATTTTTTTTTAGTTTTAAACGTTACAGTGTTAAGAATGTTTTACTAAATATGATTGATAGGATTGGAAGGCTGTATAAAAATCTAAATTTCGTAACTCTTTCAAAATTTGATTTTTTGAAAAACATTGAATAGAGCCAAAATTCCTTTCGTAATTTAGAGATTTTTTCCCAAATGAACTATATGCTTATCTCTAACGGTTAAGAAATTAGCTATTGGTCCACGATAGGAGTGGACACCCTGTATATATATATATATATATATATATATATATATATTTGGTCATAAAACTCTAAACGGGATTGCGCGGTTCGATAAAGACTGCTATCATCTAATTGCTATTCATTATCTATGAAAGACAACCGGGCTGCTTGTTTTATGTCAAATATGACATAACCCCTATATAACTTTTATGAGTTCGTCTCTTCTTTAAAATTAAAGGAAAACGCATAGTTTTTGCACGCCATCATTTGATTGAAAATCCAAAAGGTCAAACCTCCTCCGAGATAAAATCTCAAATACGACACTGCTTGCGGGTGACTTATACATAGATCTGCTTTAATAATTAATCGAATCCCTGCCACCACTCCGGGCTGAGCTCGAGTCCAGATAATATCTCAACCCATTTAATTACCCCACGAGGAAAAGAGGGAGTTACAGGGCTGAGATTGAGGCGGGACGGTTTTGTCATAACCGGTTTCAAAAGACATAAACCATCGTGATTTTCATAAGCGCAATCATAAGGACGAGACCGTGGGAAAGTGCGTCAGCGTTGGTAGTCGTCGCGTGCCTTTTGTCTCTAAAGGCGGTTAACATGATAGATTGGACCGACTCTTATTTCATTAGGTGCTAAGTGGTCTGACCGCAAAGCCGCGAGTTTGCCTTTTGGTCACGCGACTCGCGGTAAGTGATTCACCCCCTCGGTTTCTTTTATAGGGGAGTTTTCCCCCGAGATGCTCCCGGAGAAGTGATCGGGGGATCGGGGCTCTGCTGATCCGTTTAGAACGACTTAGGGGTTAATACTGTTACTGACAACGTGTAATAAAACGAAGCAGGGAATCAGTTTAAGGGTGAGAGGTTTGGTGCAAACAGTTGACATGAAGGGGACTATCAAAATAGTTTATTTGAATGTCCTTGCTTGAATCCAATTACGGTTCCATACGTTTTTAGCTCTGTTATCAACACGTGTTCAAAACATAATAACTCAAGTATTACGAACTGTGGTTAAATATTCGTTTGAATTCATTATTTTTCACCGGTGAAAAGAAAAAAAGTCACTATGTTTCCTAAAAAAATCATGAGAATAATATGGGAATCATTTATCAGGTGACGGTAAAATAAAATTACTGATAATTAAAATCGTATAATCTGCAAAAGCTTTAATTAAAAAAAATATGGAGCAAATATGGAGAAATAAAATAATTAAGACTTCATAAATTGGTTGAAAGAAACGCGATTTGTCGTACAGCAAAAGTGCGAGAAGTTTCGGTAGCACCACAGGTAGGTACCAACCAACTCACACTACAGCAACAGTTGTAATTTTACCTTCTTCAGCTATTATCAGCCTTTACTAGCCTTAGCTAAGCTGGAACCAATGCACTTCTTGCAAAAGCGGAGATTATCTTCACATTGGCAGTTAAAACTATTTAGAATATATGAAAAGCAGAAAAATGGACGAACTCTTCTGTAAAATTGTTATTCAACAAGCTTGATTCCCAGAGCTTTTTAAATGAGTACTCGTGTAAATTTACTAAAATATTCAAGTAAAATATTTTCGACAATCATTTCAAATGCAGAACAAAAGAGAGAGAGAAACAGCATTTTTCTACGAAGTTGTAATCATGAAACTTAAAAAATGGGTTTTAACTGAGTACTTGCGTACTTTAACAGAGATGTTTGCTTTTTTTTCTGTATTTTTGCAAGAGGAGGGTAACAGTCTTTCTGCAACCTATCATGAAGACACTTGATTCGCAGCGTTTGAAGACGTACTTATTACTTAAGTAATTTAGGGAGATTCTCTGTTCTTTTGCAGTATTTTTACCGAAATTATTTACAGCATGTTTTATGGTTATGTATAAAATCTGGAAAAACACATGTTCAATTGAATGGAGTATTGATGACTGTTGGCTGTTTATTAAAATATGAGATTATTATAACGATGTAAAAGTAATTATAACGATGCTGAATAGTTATAAACTAAATAGTATTGCTGCTTGCGGGATGAGTTTTTTGCCTATCTACGTAAATCGATTTAAAATATAAATGTTTGAAATAATTGAAAGAAAGCACTTTTCATAGATTGTACACGTAGTCAAATGTATCAATCAACAATTTGAGAAAATATAAAACAGGTCAATGCAAATCGATATATTATTATGTCTACGTAATAGTGGGCATAAACTTCAATTACAGTGGGAAGTTAGTGAAATGTTGTTTATTCAACGCAAAACGTGAAAAGCATTAGTTAACTAAATTTCATCCAAGCCTTAAATATGTTTTAAAAAACAGAAGAAGCTTCGAATTATTTTTAAAACATTGATTAATTTTATAGTTATTTAAAGTTAAACTTTAAGTAAATCTTAAGTTGAAAAAAAAAAAAAAACTTCTAAAACTGACTAAAGTGATTGAGCTTCTGATTCAATTCAGCACGCTTTTTAAAAGTATCAGATTATAATTCTTTGATTTATTTGGTTATTATATTCATATTATGCTGTTAGTATATTCAGAGTCAATGTATGTGGAAGATTTAATTCTTGAATAGAAAATATTTGAAAAAAAAAAAAAATCTAAATAAATCAAAAATTGTTTAGCTCAGGTAATTAACAAAACAGCATTTAAAATGGCGGGAAGCTCAAATATTCATTTATTCTATCCATTTATAAAAGAAGAAAAAAAAACTACGTTCTTAAAATTTTATGCATTTATATTGACATTTAATGCTTTGGTTAAATCGGAATGGGTGTAGTAAAAAACATTTCATGCATAGAATCACAATGAAGCCTTTTTTTACGTCCAAACTACCCAAGCAGCGAAAAGGAAACACTGTCTATGAACCCTTTAACTCTTTTTTTTTCTCCACATTTTTCAACAGAAAATAGAAAAAAGAATTTCCCTTCCGAAATAGCGCGACACAGCAAGGGCAGCTACTGAGCAGTACCAAATCGCGAAAAACAGGTAGTTTCTGTAGCAACATTGCAACGTAGCTTCAACCAGTAGGGGACCCGCACACAGCATGTTCTGCAGCGCTTGAGTTATCTTCAATTTTCCTATAGCGCAGCTAGGGGTAAGGCTGTTAGCTACACGAAATTTTCCCGAATTTTTCCCCGACAAAGTTACCACTCTGAACTAATATTTATGTCCTCAGGCTCGCATTTCCTTTATTAAGGCCTTTATCTTATGCCCGACGAAGCAGTTCATTAGCGGCATAGATGATCATAGGAAGTTTTATTTGCCGTAGAAGGTAATTTCGGAAGACGCCCTGCGAAGTTGTAGAACCCTCTCTGACCTCACTACCGACAGTAGAAAATAGACGTTGCTTTCGGTTTAGAAGTAAAGTTATGCGCACGTTAAAGGAGTTTATTACAGCGTCCTTGGCTAGTTATTCAACTTGTCTGCTGAGGAAATGATGATAGGGATTCACTTTATCGTGAATATATTTGGGAGAAGGTTTTATGGAGTTATTTTTTTAGAAAAGTCAATTGAAGGGCTTGGAAGATGAAGGGGTTATGTTACATTTTAAAAAATTTACACTGTGGACAATGGTAAGCAATGGATACAGGTAAGCAAATAAAACTTGGTAAATCAAAAAGCAGATGTCGTTAGACCAATTTCATACGCACACTAACGACAAAATCAGAACACAAAAAAGCTGCAACAACTGCAACAGCAGTACTTTTAACTTTAAATACTCACAATTTCTGTTTTGTCACATAACCCCTTCATCTCTCAAGCCCTTCAATGATATTCGTTGTGGGGATTTTATTTTTGAGGTGACTGCTCATATGAAATAAAACCGCTGTTTTCAGTAAACTGAGATGCAGTTTAGGACTTCAAAACCGAAAGCAAAAAATCCGGAAGAGCCTAAATTGGATAACTAAAACTATTTTCTGCCATACTCTTAAAATGAGAAAATATCTCTTTGTTATCCCCAAGAATATTCGATATCGCTCTGTAGAATTATCAACTTCATTCCATTAAAAAAAAGAAAGAAAGAAAATTAAACGTGCAAATGACAAATGCTTAATAGTTAAACAAAAAATCGTTTCGTTTATAAATTTCAAGCGCATTCTTGTTAAATTTTAATAATTTTAATGTGTCTTTGTTACCAAACATATTATTATCCACAATCTTCGTCAGTATGGTTAATCATTTGAAAAAAAAAACATTGTACAATGCGCAAACATGTAAGAATTATTATACATTTACTATTGTATAGTAGACTAAAAGAATTGATTTATTATGCGCTTTGAAAACAGTTTGTAGCAATTTATAAATTGACGAAACCATATTATCGTTTCTTTTTTCTAAGTTGGATTTCTACTAACAAATTTTACTGGTAAGGATTATCTTTCCTTTTCCCTGTGTATCATGTCCTCTTGAAAACAATTAAATATATATAAATTTAAAATGCTTTCTGATCAGTGAAGTTCATTTTAATATGAGGACGGCAATCATGGTCGAGTTTTTTTTTTTAATTTTTAATTCTATCTTAGTACTTGGGAGATACTGGTTTTCAGCTTATCCATTGTAATTACTTGAAAAATCAAGTACTGTTAAATGCTTCAAATTTGGAACTGAGATTCAAGCTCAGTGCAGTGTAGTAGTCGAAAACAGTAAGATAAATGACCACACATTTTCTATAGGATTCAAAGCTAATGATATATCAAATACAATTAATTTACAGTAAAAATTCCAAAAAATAAATAAATAATAATAATAAAAAATAATTATAATAAAATATTACCTAAATGAACCAATGAATTACCCCAACCTTAGTACCGTAATATAACACTTTCCAGGCTTCAATATTTTCAATACACTAATACACTCTTATATTGAGTCCTTGGTCTGGGAGCAAGATAGCGACCCAACCATCAGGCAACATGAGACACAATTCTCTGGCACTAGATTCCCTGCCATTCATGAGAAACAAGTTGGATATAGATAAACAAATATAGTTGTTTGCTGTTAGATTTTAAACGTGCAAATGACAAATGCTTAATAGTTAAACAAAAAATCGTTTCGTTTATAAATTTCAAGCGCATTCTTGTTAAATTTTAATAATTTTAATGTGTCTTTGTTACCAAACATATTATTATCCACAATCTTCGTCAGTATGGTTAATCATTTGAAAAAAAAAAAACATTGTACAATGCGCAAACATGTAAGAATTATTATACATTTACTATTGTATAGTAGACTAAAAGAATTGATTTATTATGCGCTTTGAAAACAGTTTGTAGCAATTTATAAATTGACGAAACCATATTATCGTTTCTTTTTTCTAAGTTGGACCTAATATATGTTCCAGTCCAGAGTCGGACCCCCCTTTTTATGTGTTCTTTTGATTGTTCGATCCGTTATTTTTGAATAGGAGAAACAAATGTAATATTGCAATGAAATTTAGTTTGTATTATTTTAGTAACAGAGTGGTATTTTCTATCTGTGCAATTTTCAAAATTAGTGAAAATATTATTGCAGAAATGGACAACTCTTGACAGACTGAACATAAAATTACTCACCATATTTTTATTTTCTAGTTCTTTATGTATGAACATTTATAAATAAAAATATTTTGTTCTGTTCTTTCTTTACATTGTTTGCGAGATATTTTTCAAAGACCGGAGGGATCCAAATGAGAAGCACTTTTTTAAAAACACAGTTGTTCCTATTTTGTATCAAATTTAAAAATACGATTTACAAAAATGTTTAAACAAAGTCTAAGACTATGGGATTATTTTTAATATTAACGAAGTTGTAGGAAGAAAAAGAAATTGGGGGCATGAGTTTTATGCACTTCCTCTACTCGTACGTGCAAGATAAAGGTAATATTTTACTATTAAAAAGATTTATTCTCCATGACAAAAATAATTGAAGCTTTTATATCGGCTTTGAAAATATGCTTTCATATCTTTTCAAAAGTTATGCATATTCTAGTAAAGATTTATAATGTACTTTTAACACAAAAGAAGATTAATATATTCGAAATCTTAAGAAATTCTCTTATTTTTTCCTTTTGCTTAATGATTGCTAACATTTTTCGTTTAACTACAGGGTGGCCCAGAAGTCACTTTACATTTTGAAAATTAAATAACTTTTTTTCTATTAATATATTTCTTTTTCTCTTTTCAGAATTAAAAAATATAATCCCTGGAAATTTTTGGCATGGATAAGTTTACAATAAAATTATAGCTAAGTAATAAAAAAGAATTAATTAAATACAGCCATTTAAGAAAAAGTTATTTAATTTTCAAAATGTAAAGTGACTTCTGGGGCACCCTGTACTAGGACGTTGTATGCACAAATGCAATAGTTTTTTTGCAGATAAAATCAAAAAGCAATTTTTATCTGTCCGTTTCGTCAAAAATTACATTCTACATTGTTCGTATGTGTTTGATCGTCACATGCATTTGTAACGATTAAATTTGAATAACGTGTATTAAATTTGTTCCCCTTCAAATTTTTTGGTATTTATGGCGTTAAGAAAACCTTGAGGGCTCAGAGTTGTACTCTCTAGTCAAGGTTACAGGGGTGCCCATCCACCCCCCAAGCTCAATGGCGCAAATTCCCCTCCCCCCAAATTTTCACAATCCTATTGTGATTTTTATCCCTCTTTTTTATTTAATTTATTTTTTAAAATATCATTTATTTATTTTTTAAATATTATTTATTTATTTTGTTTAATATTATTTATTTATATTTTTAAATATTTTTATTTATTGTTTTTAATTATGACTATTATTTTTGTTACATATTATTAATTTTTTTAAAGTACTAATTATGCACAGAATAGAATCGCTTTTTTTCCCTTCCAGACATTCCAAGCACACACACACACAAAATAAATAAATAAATAAATAATATTAGAAAAATAACTGAAATTAAAAAAACAAATTAATGAATAATTTACATTAAAAAAATCAGTAAATAATTTAATTTAAAAAATGAATTAATAAATAATTTAAATAAATAAATAAATCAGTTTTAACCCCCCCCCCCAAAAAAAAAATTTTGATGGCGCAACTTGAGCCATAATCTCCCCCCCCCCTGTGGGCACCCCTGCAAGGTTATAATGTATGTTTCGTATTCTTGATTTTATAAAAAAGAAAAAAAAAAGAAAGAAAGAAAAGAAAAAGAAAGTGGCAAAATTGTACACAAACTCATTGGATCATATCGTTTTTCTGAAATTACTGTTTCGAAGATATTTTTGTAGTTATTGAAAGTAATTTTCCTACATTATTATATTTTGTGCAATATTATTATCTTATACATATATTATTTCTCTAACATGGTTTCTGTTACCACGCGAGAATTTCCTTATTTCTTTATCAAATTCCATGATTTATCCTTCATTTTAAAGCTTATTGTGCCTTCTATTGACGAAAAATAGACCCACTGTCTGAAAATTGTTTTTTTAAACCGTTTTTGTCTGACTTTTATTGCACATTACTTCAATGACCAGCATCCGAAAATTAAGGTGAAATGGCGCAGTTTGATAGAGCATTGCATTAGAAACGCGAATATCGTAGGTTCAATCCTGCGGGGGGTTTTGTCGTTTTTGATTGACCTATTTTCACCGGTTAATTTTGATCCAAATTTCCAAGAATATGTATATGTAATCTAAACTTATTGTAGGATTTTGAACCATAGTTCTATTGTTGCATTAAAACCGGAAAAGAAAATGGTTATTTAATCATGATTAATATTTCTCAAAGGTGCTTTTTTTTATGTTGTTGTGTCCTTAATACTTCATGAAACTACGAAAGTAAGGCATACTTTTTTTTTTCTTTAAATCTGTGAAAAATAAATTTCCTTTGTGCCTGTTTTTCGAAAAATTACCGTTAAAAATGCGAATTTTTGAATTACTGCTATCAAGCGCGAATGCTTCGCACGGGTCAGCTAGTAAATGATAGAAACGTTGTAAAGTAAAACTGGAGCTTTTAAACAATTAGGAATTTTTTTTTCTGAATTAATGTTGTACTTCTTGTATTAAAATAATTCATTTACTTCCCATTTTTGACGTGTCTCAATGTTACACTGCAAAACATAAATCGTTGTTTTTACAGTATAATACTGGCAACAGAGGCTCCAGTTTAAAACTGTAAAGTGGGCAGCAACAAATTGAAAAATCTGCAATTTTACAATTTATTACTGTAAAGCAGCAATTTTACAGTTTATTACCACAATTTTACAGTTTATTACCACAATTTTACAGTTTATTACCACTAAATTTGCTGTATTATACTGTAAAAACAACAGTATAATACTGGCAGCAGAGGTTCCAGTTTAAAACAGTTAAATGCACAGTATTAAAGTGTAAAGTTAGCAGCAATTTTGCAGTTTATTACTGTAAAGCAGCAAATTTACAGTTTATTAGTGTAAAGTAAGCAATTTTACAGTTTAATGCTGTAAAAGTAGCAGTTTTTACAGTTTGTTTCTATAAAGTCAGCTGTATTACACTGTAAAAACAACATCTATTTTTTACACAGTGTACCCTTAAATTACAGGATAACTTTGAACCAGTCAAGGAACTCAATTTTAAAGGGATTTCACAATTATTACTAAAAAAGTTTGGACTACTATATGCGACATTATATGACGACGTTTTATGAAGACAAATATTATAAAACTGATTAAATATGTGAGGGGCAGTTCAAAATAGAGAGATTGTAAACCAAAGTTATACCATATATAACTGTTTTCGTTTGATTGTGCATTTGTAAAGGATTTAGTTTACTTGTAAGTTTGATGTTTCAGTTTTTAAGGTTTTTAAAAAACTCAATAAAAAATTGCAACCGTACTGGTTCTCTCTTCTCTTTAATAAAAATTATTCAAATCCTGCCTAACGCCAACTCAAAATGATTCAGAACTTTAATCTTAAAAAGATCCGTTCATTGCAATGCTTAGTTTCGAAAAAAAAAAAAAACATTCTTTCTCATATTACTTTGAATAAAAAAATTTTTGCCACAAAAAAGACAAATAATGTGCCCCATCTATCGAGGTAATGAATTCAAGCTTTCTCTTCCCTACCGTAAATGTAAAGTAACTTTTCAGCCGTTACTTTTCCCATACATTACATTAATTAATAGTTTGTTCGAAATTTCATGAACTCATTTACTCTTTTTAATTCGAGCTCAAATAAAACGGGCATGAAACGGTTTTGGTTAATAAGTAAGGGCTACCCTTTATCAGATACCTTACATCCCATTTTACAGCTTCAAAAGTATTTTGCGATTACCTCAGTTCTCTTCGTTATAAAAACACAATAGTAGCAATGACCACTCAATGGATTTTACAAGCAGTGGAACTGTTCTTCGTTTGATACGCATTAGGCAAAAATTATATTACAATAAACTATCGATTATCCACGAGCGGATTATCCGAGAGAGTCGCACATTTTAATTTATATTCTTAGAAAAAAATTATTACAACCTTACGGCGTTTTTCAAATTTAGCTGTTAGTCGACGATCTGCTGTCAACACTTGCAGATTTCTTTTTTTTTTAGAAAGCATTGCATGAATCACTTTCATTTAAATTAAAAAGAATAAGAAAACTGGATTTGTGATTGCAATAAAGAAAAAAAAAAAGACATGCGTATTTTGTATTCAAAATTTGATTCATTTGTTACTGAATGTTTCCCCAAAATTTTCGAGAGACAAACTTAAAAATAAACTAAAAGTTGTATTAAAATCAGCATAAGTCGACGCAAGTCAACGCAAATATATATATATGTATATACTAGCTGACCCGGCCACGCGTTGCTGTGGCTAAGGTATGGGTTAAACTATAATGTTTCAATAGAAACGAAAAACTTTATTACCGTTATAGAGATCAACTTTATATAAATATGAATGTGATGTCAAAATATGAAAACAATGGAACAAAAATTTCCAAAGTTTGCTAAAAGTTTGTTAAAAGTTCAAACATTACAGTAAAACATTTTTTTATTGCAATACAATTGAAAAAAAAAGCACAAAAAAATAAATATTGTATAACTTAAAAACCCGAAAAGGTACAATATTTACGAAACAGTCGAATTTTGAATCGCAAACTATGAGGTGTATATTTTACATTATACACAGGTGTATATTTATATATATGTTACAAAGCAATGTGACTGTAAAAATAGTGTGTATAGAAATAATTTTAATCTTCGCACCTAAATAAAAGATATTAAAAAAAAGGTTTACTGTTATTTGCGAATTTTACCTGTGTAGAATTGAAAATTAGAGTGATTTAGTTAAAAATTTTATATAGGGTCACCTGGGGTAATTCCTGGTCAAAAAGCATTAACATCCAATTATCACAAAATCTATCTAAGTTAGAGTTACAAATTTTGGTATGGCGGAAGCACATTGGGATGTCCATCGAATAAAATATTCATGCTATCAACAATACATAATGAACTTGAGTAATTGTCGTTAATTAGTGACCAGGAATTACTCCAGAGATGGGGTAATTCCTGGCCACTTACGAGGCAATTATTGGTCACTCAAATGATTGATGAAAATGCATACATTTTGTAAGCACATTATTAATACAAGTTATTAAACTAATTAGATAAAGAATTTATTTATATATATAGCTAATTAAACACTGTATTTAGTTTTTTTAAGGAAGAATGCAATTGTTTTCAACATAATAGCTTTACTTAATAAAACTTAGCCAAAATACTTTTTATACACTTTGTATGCAATAGCTACAGCTTTTATATCTGTTGTGAATGAATCTTCACCTACCAAATAAATAGGTCCATAAAAAATATGGTGCACATGCACCATACACACTGAGCACATGCTTCTGTCTGTTATGAACAGGTTAAGGTGAACAGTTAAGTGAATAGTACAATGCAGTTACAATTAAGCATTTTTCTTAGTATAATTAAGAATAATTATTAAAACTTATAAAATAATTGGATGAAATTTAACAAAGAAAAATTCAGTATATTGTATACTTATCATTAACAGATAAGAATGTTACATTGCGGTTACAGTTAACTTTGCAGTTAAGGCTCACAGAGTTACATATAGTTTAAATCAATAACATATGTCAATAATAGGTGAAATAATAATCCATAAATATTAAAAAAAGGACTGACCAGGAATTACCCCACTGACCAAGAATTACCCCAGTAGCCAGGGGCATTATTTGGAGCCTTCCTGCAAATTATTCAAAACAATAATGGTAAATCCAAAACTATTTTTCAGTAACTGACATGGTACCTAATTCAACCAAAAAAAAACGAAAAAGAAAAATATTCAGAAGTTTGAGTTTGATTACGATCTTTGTACAAATGTATCAAAACTAAGGCCAATCTTGTTTTACGAAATTTAACAAGCGATTTTAAAAAGATTTTTTTTTTCAAACTAAATACACAGTCAACTCATAATTAAGTAATGAATTGCAATGAAGATAGTTCAGAGTACCTCTGTGATTTTTTTCGTTTTGCTGAAGGATTATTAAGACATAAAAAGGACTGTGACCAGGAATTGCCCCGGGTGACCCTATTGCTTTTTGCTTCCGAAGCAACTGAAAACCCAGCAGCAGATTTTATCTTATAGAAGCCAAGAATACAAAAAAGCTGGTAGCTAAATAGATAATTTGCAATAAAAAATATATTGCGGTCCTAAATTGAGATAAAAAATATCCTATCATTTAAGTTGGACCAAATTGAAACTGCGTGCAAAATTTGGTTAAAATCGGTTCAGTAGTTGAGGAGTTCATTGGCCACAAACACAGGGACACGTAATTTTTATATATTAAGATATATATATATATTTTTTGCAAGCATTTGATTGCTTCACGAATGATTTCGAAAAATTATAGAGAATTTGCTTTAAAAAAATTATACGAAAATGATTGAAGTTAGTTTTTTGAGTTTAGTAACGAATGAAGCCTTAATAATTTTGGGTAGGGTTGTCCGGGGCACGCTTACGCGGATTTTTTTCAATGAATTTTCTGATTTTTATGTTTCCATTTAGGAAATTTTAGACATTATGGTCTTATAAAGTAGTTAATAAAATTGAAGTTTGTGCATTCAGTTTTTGCCCTGTTTGAGTATTTAAAAAAATAATGTTGAGGTCAATGTCTGCTGCGTAAATGTGCCCCTTACCCGGACCACGTTTATGCAGTCTCACTTATTGACCAGTTTCACCTACTGAAAGGCATTTTTTATTATTTTGACATCTAATAATGTTAGTTCTTTGAACATAATACCTTACCGTCTATAAAATAAAGAACATTTATAATGGGCAGACTAGTCTATAAAATGGGAAAGCCGAATAGACATGAAGACATAACTATGATTGTTAAGCTAATAGAAACGAATCTCTTACTCAATTAAACCTTAAATGATAATTTGCAAAACTAAATAACCTAAAAATACCTAAAAGATTTGACATAGTACGGTGCAAAAAATCTTTAAGGGTACGTTTACCTGCCCCGTCGCCTTGTTCGGGCTTATTTTTTAACGTGCAACGAAATTTAATAACATTTTTGTTCGTACGAATACTGTTCTCAAACAATGATGAAGCTCTGCTAATATTCATATATTTGTTTATTTTTATCTAAGCATTCTTAGTTCACAATAAGCTTCCATAAGTTCAACACAAAATTTACTCAAGTAGGTATCCTAACCAGATGCTATGCCAAAGCTCGAAGGAAGATAAAAAAACTTATGAGAGTACTTGCTAGGGACCAGCATCAATCTGCCTCGACTAGTGACACACCAATTATAACACTTTGAAAAAAGGGCACTGCGTAACGTGCCCCGTGCGTAAACATGCCCCGGTCTACCCCCCTACCATAATATATTCATACATTTCTCACGCGATATTTTTTTAAAGAGCATAACTCCTTTTTTATCGCCCTGTTTATCAAATTACCTACTTACTCATATTTTCGACTTTGCCTAAAATTTTAGTGATTTGCTTCATTTCATATTGGTTTAAAATTGCTAATTTTATAGGGTAAATCTTTCGGAAGCAATAAGAATAGAAACACATTTTGCTGTTGATATTTAAGAGTCAATTGTAAACATAAATTGAAAACGACTCAAGAAAATTACATTTTGGATTTCAATGGCAAAAAAAAGCATTAATTAAAATGTTTGATCGAATGCGTTCGCACACTGATATTCTGAATTAGCCAAAATATTCTGAATTAGCCCATCCATGCTATTCTCCACGTACTCTGTTAAAAATTACATAATTTCTTTCTCATTTAACATTTCATGCAATTTCCGCAATCAATTCATACTTCAGACGCTGACTTAAAATTACCAGGCAAACAATGATTGATTAGATCACTCAGTATTAATCTAAAATTTCCCGGAAAAATTTCCCAGGAAAACTTACGACCTCTTTCAGTACTAGCACGAATCGAAGCATACTTTATAGTCGATACTTAAGAGGCAAATTAAAGCGTCCACTAAGGGCAATAAAGCGGGGCAGCGCGACTAGGCGAGTGACGTCGGCGTGCTGGTGGCAGGCCCCAGCGGGGGCCCCGAGTCGGGCCCCGCAGAAGGGGGCCCCCCGTGGCGCGCTCTCGCTTGCCAATAATGCCTGATCCGGGGCTCGCTTCAGCGTCTTCGTAATTTCCAAAACTCCGGGAGACCGGAGGCCAGGAGTTTATTTAGTTGGCATATCTGCCGGTGACAGCTCAGCAGCGCAGCCGCAGATTAGGACTAACGACAGCCAGTTGGGCTGCCTGCGACTGACAGTCATTGAAGGAAGGCTGGAAATGGTGGCCCTTTTTTCTTGCTTTAGTTTTCAGTTTTTTTTTTTCAGTTCCATTTTTTCCCACTATTTTAGTATTCTTGTTGTTATTCCTTTCTTGAATGCTGATAAATCGCAGGGCGGAAGAAACAAAAATTTGAAATACATAGGGTTTTTCTTCGAGTTTTGGTGCATCGTAGACAGATAGGTCTCCTTTTGTTGAGAGACGTATCGGTGCTGGAAGGTGGGATTGAAAATTTGTTGAGATCAAAGCCTTTGGATGCATAAATCATGTAATTCAATCTGCCTTACGCACAATGGCACGCAAGAACTATTTCCTCCGCATTTTGAAATTTGAGTTATGTATTGCTTGGTCTTTGGAACTGTTAACGCTACAAAAAACATTGATTCCATCTCACGGATGACATTCAAGGAAATGAATTTTAAGAAAAAATATTTTTGTAAACTTTTATGCCATTTTTTGTCATAGTAATTGTATTTACTAATTTTTATAATTGCGTAAATTCAAAAAAAATATTCTGCTCAACTTTTACTACATAGTTTGGATTTAAATGCATATGCAAAAAATCGTAATGCTTCTGAATTTTTCAATCGACGAATTACCAGCTACAAGAAATCGTAAAGTGTTAGAACTATTCTCCGAGTCTAAGATATCACTTTAAAAACTTAATTACAATAACATAATACTATTTATATTTCTCCGAAGAAACTATATTAATATCTATAGGTACTATAAGAGTTTAAGAATATACATATCCAGCTCATTTTTTTTTCCAATATAGAGTTTACTAAAATAAAACTTATTTCAGTCACGTCTTCAGAATTTTAGTGACTCTTTCTCACACATCCGCTAGACGATCTTTATTTCCTTATCAGGTTTTCTTTTTGCATTGTTTTTCATTTGTATTTTTCTTAGTTTAAAGTAGTTAAAATTTTTAAAGCAAGCAAAATTTCACGACAATTTAGCTCCGTTACATACCGTTAGTGCTTAGAACTTGTTACATAAATATCATAACTATTCTTAATCATTTAAAGCAATTAATTTTTGTATAGGACATTTTGCACTCCAACTACTGAATTTATTAAATTCTAGGGAAAAAATATTTGATGTTATGATTAAACCTTGAAATATTTTTCCTCCGAATTATAAAATTTAATGATGTGTCACTCTTGATCATACATTTCATACGCCACCACAAACCAATTATGAGATTTAACCTTGGTCTTATTTTGTGGCAAGAAATACCGCTAAACTTAGATTTTAAGTCAATAATTAGCACTTTTGCAAGAAAAAAAAAAGAGGTTTGCGAGTTTTACTGTAGAGATCTGAAACTATTTCTGGATTTATTTCTAAAATTTCTGGAAACAATTCGAAGACTCTTTTTACTTTAAAGGATTTAACTGTGTTAAAATTTTAATAAGTATTATGAGCGTAAACATTTGAAACTTTTATTCAAATGATTTATAAATTGATAAATTTGCATGAATATTTTGTGTTTCCCTTAAAGCAATAAAAAAGTGAACCATGTGCTTAATAAGACTATAATTCTCCTGATAAAAAGCAAGACAAATACTGTTAAGAAATACTTTTGCATTGGAAAGTCGTCAGTGATAGTTTAAAGCAGTGGTTCTCAACGGGGGCGATATCGCCCCCCGGTGGGCGGTAGGAAGGTGTTGAGGGGCGGTGAAGATATATTGGGCGGCAGGGGGGCGGTGGACATATTTTGGGCGGTAAGGGGGCGGTGATTATATTTTGAAATACACTTTGCTAAGATCTTAGAGCAGATATAAGCAACTGGAGGGAGCAAGCTCAACATCGGCGAATGAGGGACACGTTTTGCGTAAAATAAATGAAAGAAACCTGATTTCTTCTAATACTTTGCTTTAAAATGTGACACGTGACTTGACATCTGTGTTTCAAGAATTGAAAACTTAACTCTCTCCACCTTTATTCCTTCTCCTCAATGATGAGGATGTGTTTGTGTGTGTGTGGGGGGAGGGGGGGGGGCAGAAAACATTCTTCTCTTATATCACCAAAGGATAGCTTTGAAATTTATTTTCTGGAGTTGTCTTCCGAACCCTGATCTTTCTCCTAATGTAATGAAGGATAGACTAAAATTTGCCAATAGCATTTGAATTTCAGAAACGTTTTTGGAGGTGAATCCCCCCTTTCATAGCGTAACTACCTAAAATAGCTTAAAAATATGTTTTATTAATGTCCATTTGAAAATTGTTGGAGGAAGAGTCCTAAATCCCCCCTTGCGTGCTCACCTAACTTAGACAGCCCAATATACAGGGTGTCCACTCCAATCGTGGACCAATAGCTAATTTCTAAACCGTTAGAGATAAGCATATAGTTTATTTAGGAAAAAATCTCCAAATTACGAAAGGAATTTCGGGTCTATTCAATGTTTTTCAAAAAATCAAATTTTGAAAGAGTTACGAAATTTAAATTTTTATACAACCCCCCAGTCCTATCAATCATATTTAGTAAAAAATTTTTGACACTGTAACGTTTAAAACTAAAAAAAAAATCACTCTTCTACCACAAAAATTGACCGAGTTATGACATTTTGAAAAATCAAGATTTTGAATGATTTCTCATAAGGTCCCTTAAGCGATCTCTCGATGACGTCATGAAATAATGCAAAATCTTGATTTTTCAAAACGTCATAACTCGGTCAATTTTTGTGGTAGAAGAGTGATTTTTTTTAGTTTTAAACGTTACAGTGTCAAGAATGTTTTGTTAAATATGATTGATAGGACTGGGGGGCTGTATAAAAATTTAAATTTCGTAACTCTTTCAAAATTTTATTTTTTGAAAAACATTGAATAGACCCAAAATTCCTTTCGTAATTTGGAGATTTTTTCCTAAATAAACTATTTGCTTATCTCTAACGGTTTAGAAATTAGCTATTGGTCCACGATTGGAGTGGACACCCTGTATATACATAATCTCTTTTAAGAGCCACTTTTAAGAAACTTCCTGGGTAAAGATCTAGAACTGCTCGCCCCTTTTAATACATAACCATACATAGCTTAATTTTCGTTTTTAGACATTTCCTTCGAAAGGCTACGGAAACCGTCATTCTCAAAGACAGCCTAGTGATTTTGTAAAAAATATTATGATAAGGAATCTCGACCTACCCGCCAATTCTCCAATCGTGACCAAACAGAGCCTAAAATTGCGTTTTTACGAGGTCAGTTTCTAAAAATTTCTAAATGAGAGCCACATGACTTCACCCTATTTTTGTGTCGTTGGATTATCCCCTAACAACACCAAAGGTAGCTAACAATCGAATTTTTCAGAATGCGATGTGGAAAAAATTTCCGGAGAAAACTCCTGAACTTTTGCCGTTCCCTCAACATCAACAAAAATAGTTTAAATTTGCGTTTTTCATACTTCAATTTCAGAGAATGCTGAAAGAAGCTCTGACCCCCTACTTAACATTACTAAACTTAGCCTTAAAATAACTTCATTAAAAAAATCTTTATAAGGGACCTCTTTCTCCCTAGTTAGCGCTCTCAAAAATTGCCTAAAATTGCCTCAATTTTAAATGTTTCAACGGGGACGGAATCTGAACCCGCGTCTCAATACCACGAAACCTAAGATTAAAGAAATTGCATTAATTTTCAAAACAAAGTTTTCAAAAAAAATATTCCCGGTATTTCACCGCCGTATTTTCTCTGATGTCACCAAAGGCATACGAAATTGTTAGTAACTTTCAAAGCAATAAATTACTACATTTTTTTTTCAATTGAACTTATCTTGTAATTTGTAAATTCAAAAAAAACTTCAGTTCTCTTTTTTTTTTAAACTAAAACTTGATTGACAATCTTTAAGGGTGCAAATACGGGCCATAGTTTCAAGTCTTTGTCCTTCCTGAGAGAAATAGACACAGATTTTCAGAGGGAAAAAATGCTCGTTTTTTCTAAAAATTATCTCATAAAGAAAAAAAAAGAATGTTTTTTTGTTTTGTATTAATTTTTCAACTATATCTGTTTACCCAAAATGATAAAAATAAGCCGGTCAAAAAAAACTGCTCCCCCTCCCCTCTTTCGGTTTTACGCTTGTCCGCAAAGGGGGCGCTGAAAAAAATTTCAATCCAAAAGGGGCGGTAGCTGTAAAAAGGTTGAGAACCACTGGTTTAAAGTGTTCGAAAACTCATTTAAAAATCCTAGCAAATCATACTGTGATGGAATCTAAACGACAAAAAGAAAAAAGTGGGAAAGTTTTTACGTAAAAAATAATTGCCCTCCCGGTGTCCTGCCATAATGCATATTCTAGAAATTAAAATAAACACAAAGCCAAAGACAGCCCAAGGACAAAGGTCATTCAAAGAGAGCATTAATTATGTCTTGTAAATTGATAAACCAACTCATCACCAGGCAACAGGATAGATGTATTTTTTATTTAAAAAAGCGAAGTTTGGACAAAAGTCAGCACGTACTTGACTTTCTAAACTTAAAGTCAACACTCTGGGCTCAAGAGGACGTTTTTTAAATTGAACATTTTTTTGGAAAAGGAGGGAGGGTTTTTTTTTTTTGCACTGGATAACATTATTATAATATGTACTGAATTTTTAATTTATTATTATGAAGTCTGTACTAGATCCCTTATTTGACTATAATTAGTAGTATGGAAGTTATTATTGCATACGTAAAGGCAAGTAAGCAAATCGAGGAAACCTGCCGTATGAGAAATTTATACTGGCACACATTACTAGAGCGCCAATGATGTTGTTTCTGACCATTGAAAATTGAGAAAACAATATCTCCGGTGAATTTTTATGGAAAGTTGTTAAGAGCCCCAAATCTATATTATGCTCTAGACAGGGGTCTTAAGAGGTAATGTCGCCTGAATGAATACTTTTTGGCTCCCCTTCCCTCCTTCTTAAAAATAAAATTGGTCGCCAAAATTTCGCTAACAAATGCGGTGGGCGCATAACGGAGAAGTAGAGGATATTTTTGTATTTTAAATATTACATAATTGAATGTGCGATCTGAAGTCTAAGATTATATATATATATATATACTAGCTGACCCGGCGAACTCTGTTCCGCCTTAAAGGCAATAAATAAGAAAATTTTTGAATTTATTAAGTTTTGTATTGTTAGAAAAAACAACAAAAAATTAAGTACCTACATTAATCATTCATTATTGTTTCTGTATTTTAGTACATAGGTTGCTCTTCACTAAAGTACCTTGTGTTGCACAACATTTTTTGTTTTATTATCAGGCGCAAAAAGAAACAACACAGATGGTCTTCCAACCAGTAAACATGCCACATATAATTGACCATGGGAAAAACGGTGATGTTCTAGATTCAAAACCACAAACTTTTAAGGATTGGCCTTGTGATTTGTTAAAGGTCATGACAAATGCAAGACGGATCGGAAATTGAAGTCTTTTAAATTCAAACGGCATATCGGTTGGGATTATCGGGATCCTAGGAATGAGCAATAGTTTCTGACAGCTTATCACATATAAATGTCAAAGGAAGTAACGCGTTTGTTTATAATTTATTTCACGAAAAAGTCAAATAACACTCAACGCACCGCTAACTTACAACCTGTTTACTGCGCACCAGTAGCTGCCAGAACGTGTGCTTTATGTCGCTCAGCCATGGAGGTGTCAAAAAAGGCGTAGTAAAAAGGCTTAGTCAATAAGACAGTTTTTCTATTTATGTAACTGACACACATAAATTATAGCCTATGTCCGTCTCCTGGCTCTAAGCTACCTACCCACCAATTTTTAACCATATCGGTACAGCCGTTCTTGAGTTATAAGTAGTGTAACTAACACGACTTTCTTTTATATTTATAGATAACGCGTTTATTTATAATTTACTTCACAAAAAAGTCAAATAACACTCAACGCACCGCTAACTTACAACCTGTTTGCTGCGCATCGGAAGCTGCCAGAACGTGTGCTTTATGTCGCTCAGCCATGGAGGTGTCAAAAAAGGCGTAGCAAAAAGGCTTAGTCAATAAGACAGTTTTTCTATTTATGTAACTGACACACATAAATTATAGCCTATGTCCGTCTCCTGGCTCTAAGCTACCTACCCACCAATTTTCAGCCATATCGGTACAGCCGTTCTTGAGTTATAAGTAGTGTAACTAACACGACTTTCTTTTATATATATAGATTTACTTCACAAAAAAGCCAAATAACACTCAACGCACCGCTAACTTACAACCTGTTTACTGCGCATCGGAAGCTGCCAGAACGTGTGCTTTATGTCGCTCAGCTATGGAGGTGTCAAAAAAGGCTTAGTAAAAAAGCTTAGTCAATAAGACAGTTTTTCTATTTATGTAACTGACACACATAAATTATAGCCTATGTCCGTCTCCTGGCTCTAAGCTACCTACCCACCAATTTTTAGCCATATCGGTACAGCCGTTCTTGAGTTATAAGTAGTGTAACTAACACGACTTTCTTTTATATATACAGGGTGTCCACTCCAATCGTGGACCAATAGCTAATTTCTAAACCGTTAGAGATAAGCATATAGTTTATTTAGGAAAAAATCTCCAAATTACGAAAGGAATTTTGGGTCTATTCAATGTTTTTCAAAAAATCAAATTTTGAAAGAGTTACGAAATTTAAATTTTTATACAGCCCCCCAGTCCTATCAATCATATTTAGTAAAACATTCTTGACACTGTAACGTTCAAAACTAAAAAAAATCACTCTTCTACCACAAAAATTGACCGAGTTATGACGTTTTGAAAAATCAAGATTTTGCATTGTTTCATGACGTCATCGAGAGATCACTTAAGGGACCGTACGCGAAATCCTTCAAAATCTTGATTTTTCAAAACGTCATAACTCGGTCAATTTTTGTCGTAGAGGAGTGATTTTTTTTTAGTTTTAAACGTTACAGTGTCAAGAATATTTTACTAAATATGATTGATAGGACTGGGGGGCTGTATAAAAATTTAAATTTCGTAACTCTTTCAAAATTTGATTTTTTGAAAAACATTGAATAGACCCAAAATTCCTTTCATAATTTGGAGATTTTTTCCTAAATGAACTATATGCTTATCTCTAACGGTTTAGAAATTAGCTATTGGTCCACGATTGGAGTGGACACCCTGTATAGAAGAATAGAATAGTAGTGGGAAGAACAACCTCTTTAACTACAGTGCAGAAGCTATCACACCAAGCGCTTTCTACCTCTCAGCCTCAGAGGCGTAAAAACTCTTAAATGACAATTGTTTCTGACTGCTTATCACATATAATTTTAATAGAAATAACTCGTTTATTTATAATTTACTTCACAAAAAAGTCAAATAACACTCAACGCACCGCTAACTTACAACCTGTTTGCTGCGCATCGGAAGCTGCCAGAACGTGTGCTTTATGTCGCTCAGCCATGGAGGTGTCAAAAAAGGCGTAGTAAAAAGGCTTAGTCAATAAGACAGTTTTTCTATTTATGTAACTGACACACATAAATTATAGCCTATGTCCGTCTCCTGGCTCTAAGCTAGCTACCCACCAATTTTCAGCCATATCGGTACAGCCGTTCTTGAGTTATAAGTAGTGTAACTAACACGACTTTCTTTTATATATATAGATAGAATAGTAGTGAGAAGAACAACCTCTTTAACTACAGTGCAGAAGCTATCACACCAAGCGCTTTCTACCTCTCAGCCTCAGAGGCGTAAAAACTCTTACGTGACAATCGTTTCTGACAGCTTATCACATATAATTTTAATGGAAATAACGCGTTTATTTATAATTTACTTCACAAAAAAGCCAAATAACACTCAACGCACCGCTAACTTACAACCTGTTTGCTGCGCATCGGAAGCTGCCAGAACGTGTGCTTTATGTCGCTCAGCCATGGAGGTGTCAAAAAAGGCTTAGTAAAAAAGCTTAGTCAATAAGACAGTTTTTCTATTTATGTAACTGACACACATAAATTATAGCCTATGTCCGTCTCCTGGCTCTAAGCTACCTACCCACCAATTTTTAGCCATATCGGTACAGCCGTTCTTGAGTTATAAGTAGTGTAACTAACACGACTTTCTTTTATATATATAGAGATATATATGTATAATGATAAGAAATAAAGCTCTAATTAATATCTCTTTTGTGTTTGTCTTTTAAAAACTATTTACAAAAAGGAACAATTTAAAAAAACTTAATTGTTAGCAGAAAAAGCTCACTTTACGGCCCCCTCTCAAATATTGGAGCCCAGGGCAATCGTCCTCTCCGTGGAAATATTTGGCCACTTGCTAAAGCAGTTTTGAGTTTAATTTCTCTGTAAATGTGTTTATTTTACAATCACCATTTTAATGCCGTGAAGTTTTTTTACTTTGTATTGCTCTCTTAATGGCAAATAACATGCTGTTAAATCATTTTATCAAAATCGAAAAAAAAAGGAAAAAAAAATCTAAACCTCATTTATACGAAGTACATAGAAACTAATTTTGCTGTTGCTTTTTGAAATAAGCATTCATGAAACTTATTTTATCAAACTTTAAAGCAGAGAAGAAAACCTAAAAAGAATAATACATATTCCAAAGCAATTTTCCATCTCCAAAACTACTCTATCTGAAACACATACAAACTAATTTTTTAATGCATTTAAAATAAGAAATATTTATGAGAATTATTTCATACAAGTTCGAAACTTTGTTTCTACGACAAATAATATATTTTCCAGAGTAAGTTTTACTTACGAAAACAAATCCTATTGATCAGGAAAAATAAGAACAAGTTTTGCTATTTTTTTTAAAGATATGTAACTTAATTGATTGAACTGTGAAACAGTGTTTCTAGAATAAACAATAGGGTTATTATAAGATAAACAAACAATTTTTGCTTCATTATTAAACAATAAAGCTTGAGATTAAAAAATTTTTATAGTGGCCAGTGGCCAGTAAACCCATAAAAGTAGTGGCCACTTTGACATTCTTGGTGGCCACTTATCAGTGTTCCAAAACTATAATCCCAGTCCACTTGTGCATATAGTTATATTATTTTATGTGCTAACACAAATCTTAACTAAATTAGTATGTATAAAAGAAAAAAATAAAAGGTTTTAAACAAAACTTACGAACCTTTGAAAAATAGTTATTCATTTTGAATTTAGATGTTTAGTAAAGCAGATGGGCCGATTTTCTCTCCAAGTTAACATTGGCTGCTAGAGACGATGCTGATTTTCCTTTCATACTTGAAGGGCTAGGACTATGAAGGGCTATATTACATTTCAAAAAATGAACACTCTGGATTCTGGACAATGGTAATCATTGGATACAGGTACGCAAATAAAATTTGGTTCATCAAAAAGTAGATTTCATTAGACCAATTTCATACGCACACTAAAGACAAAACCAGGAAACAAAACAGCTGCAACAACTGCAACAGTAAAACTTTGAACTTTAACTAATCGCAATTTCTGTTTTGTCCCATAACCCATTCATCTCCTAAGCCCTTCAATTGTAGCACTGAATCAGTATTTTGTATTTTTTTGTTTAGAAAAAAAAATTTGGTCGCCTGTTTGGTGACCAACATCATACATTGTTGTCGCGAAAAAAATCTTTTTAGTCGTCACTAGCGAGTGGTGACCGCTAGTCTCGGCCTTTATTAAATAATAATTATTGTTATCGTTAATATAAATCATCAACTTTGAGACAATTTAGCTGCTAAAAACTAAGAACAATCCATGCTGCTCTATGTTTATCTGAGCTGTGAGTAGTTACAACACACTTATTTTCGAGAGTCACTCATAGATTTAGCAGATATCCAGACACAAATAAGGCAAAAAAAAAAAAAAAAGTAATGGTAAAAGCATTTTCAATTGACATTTTCTCATGAAGGCATAAGAGAGCCCCAAAATTATACATGCTAGCATGTACGTATAGTCAAGTAGTTTTCATATTTAAAAAAAAATGGCACAGGTCGCTCATTGTTTTGGAAGGAAAACAATTATATATTTAGCAGCATATACTTCCGATCTCGAAATTTTAACCTTTCCTTAAGAAAAAATAAATCAGATTTAAATTAAAGAAACTTTGCTTTTTGTTATGACAGTACTACTAACCAATCCTGAAACTTTTACGAAAGTCGAAGACATCAAGTTTCACAAGTTGTCCCACTTGAAAAAATAAAAAAACTTTTAAATTTGCAATCTACTCTGAATGTACCAGTCTTGAACTACCCGGTGTCAACTGTACAGTGTACAATACCTCACTCGGAAGCTGCTTTGGGTATATATTTTGATTCTTTTCATGACGTTGATCAAAAAAGTTGCGCAACTTCTTTGAGAGAGTTCCGTTTGGAGTTTTCAATTTACTTTTCTAACTTTCTTGAATCACAGCAGATTGTCCCCCTGCATTCCTGAGACAATACTGTTTGATCTGGTGAATACAAGCATTCTTTCATTCTTCTTCTTTATTCTCGGTGGTTTTTGTCGGAGTATTTTCTTTTTTTTAAAACTAAACGTGCATTTTAATGTTCATTTTAAATGTTTTGCACCCTAATGAAACCATCTCCTGAACAATGTTATTAAATACTGACAACTGTGAGTGCCAGCTTTCAACATTTCGTTTGACTTTCAGTGCAGCTCCGGAAATGTAAATATCGCTACATACTCACATTTCGCTTACTTCGCAACTCAAACTTTGAGGTGTAATTTTACTGTTGCTGGTGCATTCGCAGTATACAGTAAAAATAATTCAGCTGTCTTTGGTTTAGAAACTTGACAAAAGGGTTCTTTCGTTAAATGCTGCATGAATACGAAGTGCGTTTTTTAAACAAGAGAGTCTGACGAGAAAAGTACGTAGGAACATTGAACCAAAACTGATGAACAACCTGCTTGATGTTCTTTCTCCTAAGCTACGCAGGTTTAGAACACTAGTGACTATTTTCCACTTTTAAAGTAAAAATTGTCAACGAAATTCCTGTCGAGGGCTATTAAATGTCAGAGCTAAATACCCTCTTGAACTTACTGAAGCCTTAGTACAACAGTCTTAAAACTCAACAAAGTCTTTCCTCTTTTACCCTTTAATACACAAAGTTAAAGGGCTTAGGAGATGAAGGGGTTATGTGACAAAACAGAAATTGCGAGTTACTAAAGTTAAAAATTTTATTGTATCAGTTGATGCAGCTTTTTTGTTTTATGGTTTTGTCGTTAGTGTGCGTATGAAAATGGTCTAATGACATCTACTTTTTGTTGTACCAAGTTTTATTTGCTTCCATGTATCCATTGTTTACCATTGTCCAGAGTGTTCATTTTTCAAAATGTAACACATCCCTTTTATCTACCAAGCTCTTCAATTATTAGTTTTTGATAGAACGTGCTGCCACAAGATGGCTAAAAGAAAATAAAAAATCAAGTATAAGCATTAACCTCACGTCTAGGCAGCTGTTAATATTCAATAAAGCTTCATATGCTTCAAAAAACAAAGTGTCTCAAGGCTAAATATTAATTTTCAGATAATCATGAGACTAAGAACTGATTTGTCAATAACCGCATTGAAGATTGAAATCACCATCATAATTGAAGGTATTGGTGGATGAAGGGGCTATGTTACATTTTAAAAAATGAACACTCTGGACAATGGTAAGCAATGGATACAGGTAAGCAAATAAAACTTGGTACATCAAAAAGTAAATGCCGTTAGACCAATTTGATACTCTCACTTACGAAAAAACCAGAAAACAAAAAAGCTGCAACAGCAAAACTTAGAACTTTAATTACTCGCAATTTCTGTTTTGTCTCATTACCCCTTCATCTCCGAAGCCTTTCAATTATAAGATTTTCGTTGAACGTGCTGTCACAAGATGATTAAAAGAATGTAAAAAAAATCAAGTATAAGCGTTAACCGCACGTATACGTGGCTGTTAATACTCAATAAAGTTTCATATGCTTCAAAAAACAAAGTGTTTTCAGTCTAAATATTATTTTTCAGTTAATCACGAGACTAAGAACTGATTTGTTGATAGCCGCATTGAAGATTGCAATCACCATCAATAATTATTGGATGAAAACGGACTGAGCTTTTAGCTAAATGAAGATAGGCCATGAATGTTTTATCAAAAAGAGCCACTGTTCCGAAAGTCTAATACGAATGTATTTTTTCTGGAAAGAAATATGCTGATATGCTCCATGTGTGTGGTCCGATTGGTAACCAATCTACCTAGTG